>JARHVA010002288.1:602500-785000 GCA_037957365.1 Torreya grandis | reverse complement strand
ATATATATATATATATATATATATATATATATATTCAAAGTATTTTAAAAACACAAATGTATTTCACAAAGTATATGAGTGTGATTTAATGTATCCATATCAAAAATTGATTCCTGGATTTTGGACTCCATTCTACTTAGTGCCCATGCCCATGTGAGAGGCACGTTATTCTACATGTTACATTATTAATATGTTATATCGATCTATGACATTTATACCATGATGAGATACATATATTAGAATGTCTTGATAATAACTTATATTTTACATTGTGATACATGAATATGCTACTTTTTAAAGTTATGACATTGATACGTATGGATAGTGTAGACTAGTTTTCACTTGTTCTATGATCATACTATGTTGCTCATTTTCTTGAATGATAGGCTAAATATTACTTACTTATTGTGTGTGGCTTATGTGACATTTGAACATGTCCATTTCTTGTGGCCCTTATTCCTATGTGTGTGATATTTTATTATATAACATTTGAATGTGTCCATTATTTTTGGCCCTTGGTCCTATGTGTGTTATATTTGCTTGTGAGATATTTGAACATGTCTAATTACTTGTGGCCCTTCACCATATGTATGTGATATTTGTTTATATGTGTGACATTTGAACATGTTCCTTGTATGTTACCCTTAGCCTTATGTGACATATTGTGTGCTATGTTTGTTATACTTTCTGAGCTTTATTAGTGGTGCCATGATCTATATCATGCAATTTTACTACATAATTTAATTTAGAGATGGTTACTTTACTACATGCCTCATTTCTAAATTTATCTAGATATAACACTTGTATGTATTGCATTATTTTTTAACTTGTTTTAATAACAATTACATCCATAACATACTTTCCACATGTTAATATGATGCTACATGATTATATATTTATCACATGATACGATTAAATCCCTCTTTTAAGATGAGTGAGTTTTAGGCTATATCCCTCATCTCAAAAGGGGGCATCATAGAGGGCTTGTCTTAAATATCCAAACCTCCATGAATAAAAAAACCAGATATGGGATAGGTTAGATGTTTTAAAAATTTAAAATACAGGTTTTCAAAGAATTAAAGTAATTTAAAAATTAGACTTTGTACAAAATATAGGTTTCAAAAACATGATAAACATTATCACATTGATATAGATTATGGGGGCATATGACATGTCTATGAACTAAATTTTCAAAAACTCAAAGTAAAAATTCATACACACTTTAATTCATATGCATGGGCATGTGCAAAAAACTTACAAGATTAAGAAATTATAGGTTTCAAATATAGTTACAATTGAGCATACTGGTACATGGCATTCTATATTAGTGGCACAAATTTAGGGTCATGATACTTTTTCATGCACATTTCCAATGTTTAAAAGGCATGATACTTGTTCATGCACATTTTCAAAGTTCAAAAGGCATGATATTTGTTCATGCATATTTTCAAAGTTTAAAGTTACAGTTTCAAAGTCAAAAGTTCATTTCAATCTAAATATATTAGCACTAGGTCATGGTGGGAGCATAAATATCATTCATTATATTTTAATCATGCAAATAGAATCTAGATCCACTTATAGTGGTGTGATTTCATTTATTATGGGTAATGTACATTCAAGTCTAGTAACACTTAATGGCCTTGAAATTAATTCTAGTGAACCCATTGCGTGGTTCTTTATTTATTATGAGTGATGTAAGTTTGAGTCTAGTGATACTCAACATCCTTGGCATCAATTCTAATGAATGCAATATAGTTCCACCTTCTATGGATAATTACATTATGTACATTTTCCCATCCATGATAGTTACAATATGCATCTTTCCAACTTGAGGGATTGATTAATTATTTAAAATTTAGACTTGATCACTCTCAATTAGACAATGGTTAAAATTATCTAAGTGATTTAATAAGGGAGCATGTTTCTTCATACTTTATAGGTTATAGAGCAACATGGTTCCATATGCATATAAGTCTACTCCTTGGCTCTCATTTAAATTTTCAATTTTAGAGTTTCAGATTTTTCAAAATTTTAAATATGGATAAATGATTATTTAATGTTTTAAAAAATTGAAGTGCCTTACATAATTAGAGTATCCTCTGAAAGACAAAGTATGTATGTTGTACATACTCAAGTTTAATTCTCTTTTCTTTACTCTAGAAATTTTATTACAAGAATAATAGGAAGTAAATTTAGATACCTAAATTTGTATCATAGGCACTTGAAAATGTTAATTGTTGGCACATATTAAACCACTTAACTTACACCCAAACATGTGACTCTTATTCACCAACACCATTTCTCTAATATATTTATCTATATACTATCTCAATACTTTGATCCTTGTCTCTAATACATATAACTTTCCAAGTTAAATATTTGAACTACTTCATACTACCCTTAGACCATCTCTATCTTAAGACAATTGTCCCTAATTTCCCAAGATAGATCTATTGTCATGGACCTGTCTGCCTAGAGTAGTCATGTCCCATGCTAAATAATGGCTAGTTTCCAAATTTATAATTACTCTTTTGGGTCTTCCCACATATTTATTAAGTTAAGCTAAAGTAACTTATTAAATTATTTCACTATATAATAAAATCAAAAACTCATTTCAAAGGGACTTGATTCCTAGCTTGGCACTATATATTGAGCACTTACACACTATTTCACAGTGATAAAATCTTCCATGTTCCTCTCACATTCAAAGTCATTCACAAGGAGCATCCAAAATCCAAGTATAAATCATTCCAAAGAAAGTCAAGAGTCATATTTTTTAAGTACCAAAACCATATTTCTAACTACATAAATATATTCAAGGAGCAAAATTACATAATTATTTTATATGGGAGAAATATGTGTGACTTGATTCCCTCTTTGGATTATATAGATACATAGACAATAGTCAATCATCAAGGGGGTGATTGGGGTTAGCTCATCCCATTACACTCCATTCTATTTTTTTAGGTTTTCTCTCACAAAATACTTAAGGTTTCTAAGGCAAAGAAGATGAAAAAATTACTTATGTGTGGCACAATTTAAATCTAATCATCTCAGCATGATCAATAGATATAGGTGTAAAAGGTAGAGTAGTCTGATTTTTGTTGCAATTAATGCAGACAAGTTCATAGTCAAAGGATGTGAGATGCATGCCCTATTGTCTAAGGAATGTGATGTTGTGCAAGAATATTCTAAAATTATGTTTATAGACCTACATTTTCATTGTCAATTAAAGTACACAGTGAATAGACGTGATCAACCTAAACTACTATCCATGGAGCATGGTCCTATCTATAAATAGTTTCAAATTTTGTCATTAATAAAGCATAGTCACAATCCTATTTTATATTAGTTCACACTTTCAAACATTATAAATAATTAATATAGATTCAATTTTAAGCTAAGTACATCTCTTATTAGTGTTTTTCAAGAATAATAGTTTTCCATATTTAACGTATACAAATTAGAATTATTAATTGTATATATTTAACATTTTGATTCTCTATTAATTTACACATATTAGTACAAAATATTACTTTTGAAAACAAAAATAGGGTAAAACACACACACACACACACACACACACACACACACACACACACACACACACACACACACACACACACACACACACTTTCATACGTATCTAAAAATGCATATATATTAAATCCAGAAGTATATTTACTCCACATAAAGAAGAGACAACTTTAAATATTATTTCATTTAGTTCCTCATTATTTTCACCAAGAAATAGTCACAATTTCAAAGAAGAAGATATATCCATTCCTATCCCAAATACACTCTCTAATACACACACACACACACACACACACACACACACACACACACACACACACACACACACACACACACACACACACACACACACACACACACACACACACACACACACACACACACACACACACACACACATGGTTAATTCATTATATTAATTTTTTCCTGAAAGATATAAGTGTTTTTTTAGGGTTTCTCGTAGAGAGGAAAGTTTGACTTATATTCTAGAAGAGCTCAAGTTTGATATATTAGTGTTTGATGGGATATAATGCATACACTACCATTATAAGGTACTATTTTCTATAAAAGTAAGGTAAACATAAAGAAGAAGCAGTGATTATGTGTTGTTGGTGGACATAGTGAATATGGGAAAAGAGAAAAGAAGATTGACATATATATATATATATATATATATATATATATATATATATATGCATACATACATACATACATACATATGTATATACATATATATATGTATATGTATGTATATATATATGTATGTATATATGTGCGTATGTATATATGTATGTATGTATATATGTATGTATGCATATATATACATACATACATATATAGATACTTATATACATACATACATACATATATATATATATATACATATACATATACATATATAAATATACATATACATATATATACATATACATATACATATATATACATATACACACAGACACACAGACACACAGACACACACATGTATATATATATGTGTGTGTGTGTGTATGTGTATATATATATATATATGTATATGTATATTTATATATGTATATGTATATGTATATGTATATGTATATGTATATATATATATATGTATATATGTATGTATGTATATAAGTATGTATATATGTATGTATGTATATATATATATATATATACACACACATATATACATACATATATATATACATACATATACATATACATATATATATATGTATATACATATATATATATATATATATATATATATATATATATATATATATATATATATATGTCAATCTTCTTTTCTCTTTTCCCATATTCACTATGTCTACCAACAACACATAATCACTGCTTCTTCTTTATGTTTACCTTACTTTTATAGAAAATAGTACCTTATAATGGTAGTGTATGCATTATATCCCATCAAACACTAATATATTGAACTTGAGCTCTTCCAAAATATAAGTCAAACTTTCCTCTCTACGAGAAACCCTAAAAAAACACTTATATCTTTTGAAAAAAAATTAATATAATGAATTAACCAAGTTATTAATAGTTTTGATGCATGTCAATAACAAATTGTTAAGAAAAAAAATGTGGTCAAATTATATACAATTTTTGAAATGGCATAAAAGGATACTTACTCAATTTCTAAATGTAGAGTATCCAAAATTATTATGCACAAAATGAAGCATGGGAAGAGAATATAAACTAAAAATATTTCCAAGACAAGTTAAGCAAGTTAAAAAGCTTTCTAAGTTATAGTTATAACAATGGAAAATAAGTCATAAATAAATTATAGGTGAAGTTCATAACCAATATGTAAATCCATTCCAAGATGAATCATGTCATCACTTAAGTCTATAAAATATTTCAATAGAAATCAAATTAAAAAAAATGAATCAATCAATCGTAATGATATATTTATTAATGTGATATATTTTGGCTATCTACATTAATAAATTATAATCCATATAAATGAAACACTCTATAAGGTGAAAATCAATACATAAAGAAAAGTATAACATACATTTTAAAAAACACTAAGTCATAATAACAAGTACATAACATTAAATACGAAACATGCAACACATGCATAGTGAAACACATAATAGAAACTAATACCAAGGAAGTTTGGATGTCCTCTAATGTGTGACTAAATTATTCATTGAGGTAAATGTTAGAGTTATAATCTACTCATATACCACCCATAACATGACCTAAAATCTTCCTATACTTATAGAAACACATAACTAAAATACATAAATATAATCTATTGGGTGATGAAAACTAAACACCATATAATAGTGCATAATCAATGAAAAGATCATAATACAAATTTTATCAATTAGAGTCATATAATATAATAAATATAATTGAAAATACTCATAATAGTAATAAATTAATCTACCATATGAATATCAATGTTAAACACAACAATAATTAATAACAAGTTTTCTCTATACCATTTACAAAAAAGGCATCAACCTGAATCCATACCAAATATAAGTGAATCATAAAGTGTATAAAAGGGGATATGACATATTCCAACTCATAAATAAGCAATATTAATCAAAATAACTAAGTATAAGTACTATACATAATATTTTAATCTTTGAAAGTAGTTTTCAAAAATTTTATCCCATTGGACCAACACTTGTTGAATGTGTCAATTTGATAGCTTAACATTGCATTGGTATAACTTGAACAAAGTCTAGCTTACTTGTCCCCTCATCTTCCATCTAAAGGTTTTTTCAATACATAAGATGAGATATATCAACAATGAATATTATTATTTAAATAATATGAAATAAATCAAGGATCTATTATATAGGTGGCCAAAGATCTAGTTGATAAGCCATGGTGTTTATCTTTTACAAGATATAAAATGGTCCTATGATCTGTGGAGATAACTTAGCTTCCTTGATAAACTTAATGGAACTTTTTATTTAGCATACCTAAACTTTATCTCTAATTTTAAACTTATGAGTTCTCTTCAAACTAACATACATTTTTTTAATTTGAGGCTTCCTTGAGCCTTTGTCTAATCACTTGTATTTACATATCATACTCATGCAATAAATCAAGTCCAATTGTAAACTAGTTATCTAATCCATCCTAGCTAATATGCATTCTAAAATTTCTACCATAAAAATCTTGAAATGGTGTCATATTCAATAAAGATATATTTTTTTGATTTTTTACACACCTAAATTTGGCACAAGACCCTTATTCCTAGTGCCTTATTCCAAATTTACCTTATTTTCAAAACTTATACATTTAGCCTATTTATATGACTAATACCACCCAATAATATATCTATACTTTGTCTATTACGCCTAAAATAACTTCAACACTTATAAAAAAGGTATATGTTAACACATCTAAACTATTTCCCACTTATCACTTAGTCTTTCCTTGAAAAACAAATCCAAAATCATTTCTTGGACATACATGTATACTCTATGGGTCTATCCTAGATAAACCCATATACCTACATGTTTATATATTTTAGTTTTATGGGCATATTAGTTTATTCTATTGAATATTTCACCTTTACTCTTATTTTTATACGTTATCATAGTTAACAAATGTTCATAAGTTATCCTAGGTCAGTTTATATATGTAAGGTCCAACCAAACCATTCATTATCTAAAAGTTATGATCTAGAGAAGGGATCAATAATAAATCATAAGACACCTCTGAATATCAATATCCAAGTCATATACAAGGTCAAGCCTAAATCCAACTATCACTCAAGTCAAGTTTCATTTATTCTCATACACTTAAGTCATTGTCATTCTATCTTGGTCTTTCAATATTTTCCTTGTGCCAAAGTAGGGTATTAGACTACATACAACTACATAATCACTTATGTGGAAGAGTAAGTTCACAAATACCTAATCACATTATTCCTCCACACACTCATATAAATATATAGAGGTCTAATTATGTGTATGTGGGATATGTAGTTCACATCATTACCTTGGTGATTACCTGATTCCATAAATAATATTTTTCTCTTGAAGTGAAAGATATATAAAGGAAGAGATTCATATATCCTACACATTTTTCCTAATATATCTATGAAGTGAAGGTATAAGTGAAATAGGAAGGCAACAATACACAAGTGACAGGGAAATTAGGCTATGAAACCCTAGTAAGATGAACTCAACTGCAACAAGATAAACTGGATCATAATCATACAATCTTGTTTATATGAGTCTATCCAAATAGAATAAACATAGAAATAGGTCTATCTCAGAGCACCACACAACTTTAAAATTCAATAAAAAGGTTACACATAATCTACACAATTCATCTATAGTATCAGATTTATATAAAAAATAAACATATGTGATCATTCCTTACCTATTTATCATTTACATTGCTTATCATAGTTTCATTTGGACTTGTTTCTCATTGTATTGTATTATATTGATCTTAATTCCACATTGCCTATTATGTATGCTTATATCTATTTAATTTTAACTATTTTTTCATTATTTTGATTAAAGTTAGAATTAGGGCAAACATAATTGGTGAGCTCTGACTCTTTCACACATTCAACCTAGGGTTTTGTAAAACCTTATTCCCCTTATGGTTTGTCACATTGGTCTTTATTTTTTTAGTTAATTTGCATGTTACTATCTTATTCATATGAATTTTAGGTCATCTACTCTTATTAGACATATTGATAGGTTAAGTAATGACAATTGTGAATTATAACAATTACCTTTGCACAACCCTTATATTTCAAAAATGGAAAACTTTAATGAAGAACCTTATTTTGAGGTCGAAACTCAAAAAAATAATGATCATGATAAATTTAAATATATGTCATGAATGCTAAAAATTAGACTAGAATTTTTTTGTCCATTAGCCTTAAGTTATCAACATAATTCATGGAGTACTTGTCATAAAATCATGCTAAGAATAAAATATGGTAACTATTGACCTTGGGCCCATAAAAAACTAGTAATAATTCTATACTAATCCCTCTAATATTATATTTATCTCTCAAGATCATCCATAGAATATATGAATGCACTAAGTTAGTTTCAATCCTTAGTGAAAACCAACATTCCCCAATGCTTCCTGTGGTAGAGCATGCTGTGAGGATTTGGCCCTTAGGTTATAAATAATTATTAAATTTTATTCCATACTCATTATGCTTTGGGAAGATTAGATATACCATGTATGCAATCAATTTTTTCAAACTTCTTACCAACTTTGGTATCCTAAAAAGTATCTAGACATTCCTCTATCAAGCAAACATATTGAAAACATGGTGTATCTCCTACCAATGCCTTAAGACTCAATACAATTAGATTTCAAACCATATTAGTCTTTAAATTTTATATGAGTTAATATTTCTATACACCAAGCATGCATGTACACCATACAAGTCTAACTATTTCACAACAGATCTCTAGATTGATTGATTAGACCATAAGGACTAGGTTTAAAAGCAAGTCCTCCCCTATCATGGATTCTGTTAAGGTCTTAAGTCTCACTTAAAGGTATATCTAATGTAAATTGGAATTATAGGCTTAATCATAGCCAAATTGGAGCTTACATAAGTAAAGAAAAATGATTTTTATTTACCTATAGTGCATATAATTTGCCCAATTAGCACTTTAAGGAGAAAAGCTATCTTAATCAAACTTCAATACAAATAGATGCCCCAATTAACAATGAAAATTTAAAAACTAATTTCATTCTTTTAAAGATCATCATATTCTACAATATAGTGAAAACATAAAAACAATACTTATGACTATCAACATTAATTTACTGGGGTGAAAGAATGTAAATTTGTTCATGAGGTGGTATATCACTATACTAATTTGAGATTTCATTTTATTAGCACTACTATTTTTTTAAAGGATAATTTACTATAATTATTTGACTCTTTCCATTTGGGTGTTTTAATTAGTATTTCTTGGTGAAGGATGCCAAATTAACCTTTATCTAATCAATAAGTGAATCCAATTGTTCAAGAAAATGTCATAACTAATTCTAGACTGGGAGGATAACAAGAATCTTGATGTCTCTTTTTAATAATCCAATCACTATTCCAATTCATGACCTTATCAACTAATCATTCATTCCAAATGAAATAAATAATGAATGGAAAGATTATAACTATATTTATTTGTTTAAATTCCTAGATAAAGAGAGAGATAAAAGCATGAAGTGCTAATATAATGCATAGATCAAATTTCACAATACCTATAAAAAAAGATGCTCTATAATTTGTCCCCAAGTTCCAAATTAAAAGGGAAAGGATAAGTAATTCTGAGATTCTATCAAAGGTCTAGATAAATCCAAGTAAAAAGGTGGCTCAAATTTAGACAAGGTTAGTGTACCTTAAACATACTACCAAACACTAGTCCCACATAAGACAACTTTATATGATGAAGTTAACCATATGCTTGTATATCATAGGTCGAAAGGTAATAACACCATTACATTTTGCAAGAACTCACGTATAGATGTTCATATGCAAAATAATATAGTTCAAAAATATTGATAATACATAAAGGAATCAATCAAAGATCCAAAATGTGATAAGTAATAGCAGACAAATGTATTAAACTCATCTTGATTATATTGGTGATCAAGTCTGACCTAAATACCAACAAGGGGCACAAAGTGCCAAGTCCCTATAGGTTAGTATCTTTGAACATATTGTTTTGAGTTTATAAGATCTGCACAATGTTGAATTGAAGTATATTTGTGACATGACAGACTTGCAAATACTGTGCAATCTCTAAGTATTGCATCAAGTTATTTTCTTGATTTTTGAAAATTGCATCTACCTTTTTGATAAAAAAAGATAATTATGAATAAATATCTGATAAACTAATGAATTAAATTAAATCAAAACATGATGACAATAGAACAAATAAAGATGATTTACTTACAATGCCATGTTGAAATATGGTTGGAATGTCTTGTTGTACCCATAAGGCTTTGAGCAATAGGGAAAACATGAACTTAGAACAATGATAAGGATCACATAACCCCAAAATACAAGGAATTTAAAAAAATTAGATCCATTCAATCTTATTTTCCTATGTTTTAGTAAAACATGACATCAATATTGGCACATGGTAATGCATAAAAGTTTTGAAAATTTTAAGAGCCCATAGACATACTGAGAAAGCAGCTGAACCAATCATCTTACTTTGTGGATTCCAAATGGAATACCATTTTCATAATATAGTAAAAAAATAATCTTTAAAGTCCAATAATACACTTTATTTGATAAAATCAGAAATTGCACTCAAGTATTTCATTTGATAGGCAATTTATGCCCACTATCAATGAAATATTGCCATTAAGATAAGGATTAGAAAATTAGAAGCACTTGTTGAAGACAAAATTACACTTTGCTACTAGGTATTCTGGGCTTCAAGATGCAAGTAAGGTATTAGAGTCCTATTCACCATATATCCACTAGAACATGGAAAATGTTCAAAAAATCTGGCCACTAATAAAATTATTCTAGCATCAATAAGATAACTAAAAAATGTGGGACAAAATTGCAACCATCAATTATGTTACCTCACAATATAGATAGTAAAAATGAATCAGCTTGAACCTTAATAGCTACTACTTTGGTGGAATTGAAGTTGTGGATCTATCACACGTGGGAATGGAAGAACTAGTACTTAACCTGGTATTTTTCATAGAGTGGAGGCATGTTAATAGTCCTAAACTTGATGGTGTCTTTGAAAATAAATATTATAAACCCCAAGATAATATCTTGACAACTTTTTATTAATCAGAATTGGGTTGCATTTTGATGCATGTGGGTCTTATCATATCTATTAAGTTCCATTTTAATGAATTTGGGAAAAAATGGAGCATGTCTATACTCTAACCTATTTTGAGTGACTTGGAGTTTTCTCCTCACTACTTAACACACTAACATAGGTTATTATAGGGTGATGGCATGGGTATTAACTATTGCTAATTATCATGATAATGTTTAACCTTTATTATGGATTTGGTGAGTTTATTCCAATTGGTTATTCCATTCTTATTCCTTTTAGGGTTCAAAAAGTGTTGAGGACATGGACAACTCTCAGCTCAAAACTATGAGAAGTAATGTTATGAAACCTATGAATACCCAAACATACAGTGCCCCCATCCAAAGAGGCATGGCCCTAAAAATAGAATCAAGTACCCAAAGTAGCTTTTGCATAAATGAAAAATTTATTTGAAGAAATCATCTCTTGCAATTCCATGATGATAAGATTTGATGAATCCAACCCAAACTAGAATGGAGATTTAGTAAGAAAACTCAAAACTCTACATCCAACATAAATAATGCAAGAGATTATCTCTATAAGAAAAAATCATACATTATTCTTTTAATTCATGGTTATAATAAAATAAATTAAAATCATTTTATTGATATATGAATTTTTTTTTGAAAAAGACACATGCAAGATGGTGGATATAAAGAGCTTGATTGAAGATATGTTATATTAGAGTTGAAATTGAAAGGGTTGCTTTACATGATGATCATTGAACATTTTAGAGATATTAGAGTTCTTTTGATTTCTTCTATAATGCTTTACACATCCTCTTTGCACACATGTAGGAGGAAACTACATCTCACCAGTAATAGTGTATTAGGTGACAAAAAAATAAATTTTCAACTTCTAGAGCTAATAGTGGTGAATGTGAACTAAGAATTTGACTCAAGAAAGGATGGTTAGTTTTGTGTTAGTTCCAAAATTAAATAAACACACTAGCATAACATCTCTAGGCCTAGTTACTAAGGTGAGCTTCGTTAAAAAAAAAAAATGAAAAACATAAATAAAAGATGAAAGAGAAACCTTCCATTCACCTTCCTTGGATGCTACAAAATGTTTGTTGTAATGGCTTGCCCGGTTTGTGCTCATGAAGTCTACATCAATGAAAGCTTGACTACCTCCATCTATCCTTAGCACCTTATGGCTTTGGTTTGGCTCAATATTTTAGAATTATAACACTAATTTACATAAAGCTTTGGAATCAATTAAATATTATAACTTTGGCATGTGAGAGCTTAGAATTATGGCTTTGAGGCTTGTTATTTATACACTTTTGGAATGGTTTGAGGATCAACCATGACCATCCATCTCAAGATTGAGATGTGTGGCCATAGATAAATCCAAATATTAAATTAATTCTAAAAATATCTCCATTAATATTTGGGATAAAGGAGCATTGAATAGGCATGGAAGGGCTTTGATGAGGCATGGGGGGCATGAACCCTGATATTTGTGGCATTTATGGCCTAAGGAAGTCTTCCTAAGAAATGAGGTCACCTGATGATGTGGATATTCAATTTTTATTTCTAAAAATAAGTATTCAACAAGTTTCCATGGAATTTTTAATTAGGACCTAATTTGGATTAATTAGCTCTAAGCATGATTAAGCACTTTATGCATAAATTACTCAAATTAATTAGAATGCCTTATTATTGGTCCAAAATTTGACTAGGTTGGCATTGGAAGTCAATGTCAAGTGTGTTGGATACATTATCCCATTTGGGATGTTGTTAACACAAAATAATAAAGGCACATGTCTTGTGCAAGAGATTTGATAGAAAAGAACAATCCATAGCACCTAGGTGAAAATTTGGCATTTTGACTCGAAATGATCTGATCAAAGTTAGCTGGCCCATAAATTAAATTATCATATTTAATGATACCCTAAAAAAATCAGCACTTGAATATATAAATTTCAACTCATTTAATGTGTTTTAGTGTTTTTAGGCCAAATTATGTATTTTGGTAAGAATTGGTCAAAACCTTGGTTGGAGGTTATTGGTGGCCATTATTAGGTGTCTATAGTTTGCCCCTATTTGGGAAGACATTACAAGCTATAGGCATAGTAACATCTTCTCAAAGAATGAAAAGGTCCTGTATGCCTATAAATGCAATGATGATGAACTAACTATATGATACCCCCTCAAGGGAATGATTGGCACAAGGAAAGGTCGGAAAGCAATCCCTTGAAAAGAAGCAGAACGAGGGAACCAAAGAAAAGAAAATTATGGTGTGAAAACACAATGGGTTTGAAAAAGTAGTCAAAATCATTGAGAATGCAAGCGGGATGATTTACAATGGTTTTCCCAAAGGTGGTTTATAAGCATTATACCTCAATAGTGGTAATGTGGTATGATAACACAATGATTTTCCCAAAGGCAGTTATAATCATTGAGAAGATGGAGTCGCCCTAGTTAAGGCATACAAAAAAGATAATAACGTGCCCCTATATGGGTATAAAAATCAAAGTTTGGTGAAAACACAATGATTTGTCCAAAGGCAGTTATAATCATTGAGAAATACAGGTGGGATGGTGTATAATGATTTGACCACAGGCGGTTATAATCATTGGACCCTGATTATGACAAACATGATTGATTTAGCTGATAAGAGGATAATTTGATATAGAGGATACAGATGAATTAGGATAACTTTATAGTAGGTAAATGCTCATTTAAACTAAACAAAGGTTGAAATTCTTTTGTTATTTAATTACTATGTGTAAGATATGATTGAGATTGAATCGAGAAGTCGGTGTTGAAGAGATATTGATGTTGCCATTATTGAATAGACTTCCTAAAGCTGAGGTTTGTTGTAACACATGTCTAAAGGAATCATGGTATAAAATCATGAGGACTTGGCCAAAATATGCATAAGGATTGACTCCCAAAATCCAATACTCAATGAGAATAATGCACCAATGATAGAAAATATGATGACAATGTAAACACATGAATATGGATGGATTCAAGTGTAAGTGTGGGCAAGGAACCACCCAATGAATGCACAGAGACTGAATCAAGGCAACTATATAGAAAGAAAACAAATAGGCACACAAATAAAATAACAAACAAATAAACAAAGAAACAAATAGAGAAACAAATAGGTTAATTTAAACCATACGAATATTACCCTTATAAAATAGGCCACAACTCAACAAACTAATCGAATGGGGGAATAGAAGAAAAGGAAGGGTGTGGTCAAGTTGTCTCCATATGCACTAGGCAAGTGGATGCTACTTACATAGTTCTATGGATGTAATATCCAACAAAAACTTTAGGCCAAATGTAGTTCTCCCAAGAAATGGGAAGAAAATGATAACTGGTGAGAACAAACATAATGGATGTGATAGAAGAATAAGAATGGTTTTCCAAAATGACAAGTGCATGGGAGAAAAGGCTACAAAGGATGGAGAAACTAAAGAACAAGTGATTTGCTTATAACTTAGTAAGGGTTCCCAGAATCCTTAAGGCAAATAAGTGGTCAATGTTTTTTGGTTTTTTCTAATGGTTTTACAAATGTTTTTTGAATTTTTGGAGTATCTCAACTCGATTAAGAATGATGAGACATTAGAAGGGTTCAAGCTCACAAAATGGTGAGAGCATGGCTTAGGTTACTCACAAAACAATGAGAGTGTGGCTTACAAAGGGTGACCGAGCTGACCTCAATAAATATTGAGTGCTATCTACATAGTCCCAGAGTAAGACCTTAAGTCATTGTAGTTTCACCTTATAATAGAGGAATTCAACTAGTGTAGCAGTCAATTCAAACAAAATAGGCACAATTGGTATAAAGACATAGTACAACATAGAAAATGACAAGTTGGTATGTCAAGGCTTAATAAACAAAGGTTGCCCCTAGTTTGCCTATAGGTAGTTATAACTAAGACATAATGACATAGATTAATGGTACTAACTTGCCCATAGGTAGTTATAATTAGTAGCAAGACTAGTGATAAGAAAATAACAACAAACAAAGGATGCAACTACTCTGTCATACTACTCCTAAAATATTGTATCTATTTGGAATGATTGAAATAACTATTGAAACTAATCAGACTCATTGGTGCTGAAAAGGTGCAACCAATGGTGAAACCAAGGTCAAATGACCTAGGTAGATAGGATTCAAAATATGGTTGGTCAATAGAATGGAATGGTAAAATAGATAAGTAATAGGCTTAAAAGGAATGATAAGAATGAAATTCACACAAAGAAGAATAGTGATAAAATGGAAACAACTAAAATGGTCTTTATAGACAATACACCATAGCACTCAAGCATAGTATTACTTGAGGTGAATAATATTGAACTCAAGAAGTTCATCTCCATCTGGTGTGGCAAGCCTATATGCTCCTAATCCATAATTTGTAATAATGATGAAAGACCCTATCTATTTTGGTTTGAAATTACCTTTATGCTTCTTCTTATTTGTGGTATTCTTTTGGTTTTATTTAATAACAAGATCACCAAGTTCAAATGTTTTATGCTTGACACACTGATTGTAGCAGCCTTTTAGTCAGTTTTGATATGCTTAAAGATTGTTGAGGATAGTTGTGCATTTTTCATCAAGTAGGTCTAGCTCTTGTAGGTGAGATACTCAATAGTCATGATCATCTAGGACATGATTGAAAGATATGCATAGTGAAGGTAACTCAACCTTAATAGGAAGTATGGCTTTAGTACCATAAACAAGTGAGTATGGAGTGGTTCCTATGGGGATATGATGATTGGTATGGTATACCCAAAGGGCATGAAATATCTAAAGGTGCTAATCGTGATCACCATAATTGACAATCTTTTTGAGAATGTTAATAATTTTTTTGTTGGATGCCTCAACTTGACCATTACCTTGAGAGTGGTATGCCATAGAGAAATGTTGTGTGATATTGTACTCGACACATAGCTTGTTGACATCCTTGTTCTTGAATGATCCTCCATTATTTTTAGGATAAAATAAAAGACAAATCTATCCCCAAATCACATACAAGATAAACTATGAAATGAATCAATCAAACATATAGAAAATAATCATCAATATGCACAAAATAGGAGACACCAGATTTAACACGGTTCACCCAAGATGGGATACATCTACCAAACTTGTCTAGTATATTATTTCCAGTAATACAAGGGAGAAACAAATCTTAAAACAAAACCTATTACTCCTTTATACCTTCTCTACCTCCTCTCTGTGTCTAATAATATTCTCTTACCTCTCAGCCATATATCAATTCATTTTTAGGGTGGAAAAACACCTAAACATAACCTCTATCAGTATATCTGGAAACCTATAATCAATGGCCTAGATTGACTATGAAATTACAATTTTACAAGGCAATTTTAATATAATTTTACCTTTGGGGGCATTTCCCCTGAACCCCCACTAGGGCACATGGCCCCCAGCCCCCTTGCAACCCCTGTCACCTTTGAAAATACAAAGAATGGGATCTAAAACCCAAATGAAAAAACATCAAAAATTTAACCTTTGATCCTGGAAGACAATCAGGCTTCACACCTAACAATTATTAGATATAATGTAAGAGGAGATACCGTAGCAGTAAATGAAATGGTTGAAGATAAACTTGGAAATTTGATTTCCAATCACGTGAGGGGAATCCCTTCAACCCACTTAATGAAATATTTAGTGGCTATAAGGATATGTTTATAACCATCTGAAGATGTTGAATTAATTTTTTCAATGAGGTTAAGTCTCCATGTAGAAAATGGCCATGGTGTCAACATTGGTTTTAAAGTCTTAGCTGAGGCATGATTCAAATTGGCATGCTATTAACATTTATCACATTTATTTACATATAAAGCTACATCTACATCCATCATGGGACAATAATAACCAATACACAAAAGAGTTTTGGATAGGATTACCCTGCTAGAGTGGGTTCCACATACTCCATGTACTTCCCATAATGCTAGTGTAGATTCTGTCGAAGTTAAACAACAAAGCATAGTTCCATCAAAACTATGGTGGTAGAGGGTGGATCCAAATAAGGTATAATGAGTGATTTGGTGAATGAAGGATTTGATTTATTTTTGAGATAGGTAGTAGAACTTGGTAATAAATATAGTTATAAAGATCAGAATACTAGATAGAATTAGGATCAACAACATCATAAATCATGACAATGGTTGAAGGTTCATGAGTTGGTATGAACAAATACTCGATGAAGAATTGATACTCTTTAGCTTTGTCCATTTATCAAATCAGAGAGCTGAGAGTAGCCATGGCATCTAAGGTTTTATTACTTTCCCTTGATATATGCTCAAACTAGATATTTGTAATTTGTTATTTAAGAGTGTCAACCATGGCCTTATATGGAAATAGCTTATTATATATGGTTTGGAAATGGTTTGTAACTTGATTGATGATTAACTGAGAATCGCCATAAACCTTGAAATGAGATATGTTCCATTTTACTACCTATCAAAGTCCTGAAACAAGTGCTTCATACTCAACCATGTTGTTCATACAAGGAAAACTAATTCAAAAAGATTTGGGAATTAGTTCCACATGTGGTGTAATAAATAAGAGGCCTAACCCCAATACATGTGTGGTAAATGATACATCAAAATATAGCTTACAACACTAATCTTCAAGAGGTATATCAATGATGGTCATTATGGATTCATCAAGAAATTAGAATGTGAGCGACACTACAAGTGATGCTTCAACAAGCTGATCTACAAGAACTTATCCCTTAATTGCCTTCTAATTGAGATACTCTATGTCAAATTCACTAAGAAACATGATCCAATTGGCCATTATACATTGTAAAGATATTTTATAAAGTAGATACTTGAGTGGATCTACTTTTCAAATGACCATGGTCTTATTATTCAACAAGTAGTGTCAGAATTTTTGAGCTACGAATACCATAGCTAGATAGGCTTATCGTTATGTTCATACATGACCAATACATAACTTAAGTATTATAATACATGTTATTTTCCTTTGTCATCATGTTGAGCTATAAGTACCCCCAAGGTACTATCTGTAGCTTATAGGTACAAAAAAAATAGTTTTTTTAGCATAGGAGGTAATTAAACAAGTAGATTTGTTAGGTAATATTTTAGTTGTTGAAATCTACTTGGTAGTGATTATCCTAGAGGAATTCAACTCCCTTATTTAGAATATGTGTAAATGGGTGAATTTTTTTTGCTAACTGAGATATGAAGCATCAGATTGATTGGACCTTGCCCTGTAAACTATGGAGCTACTTCAAATTGGTTTGCAGTGATATCTATGTTATAGCTTGGACATTTACTAGATCGAATTCAATGCCCCAATGAGACAAAATGAAGCCAAGTAACTATCTTTAGGTTACTACAAATACACATTTATTTGGATTCAATCAAAATTTTTACTCACGTAGTCTTTGAAATATTCTACATAGCACTATTGGATGGTTGACCCTAGTTTTTGATTTGCATAATATGTCATTGACGTAGAATTCAACAATATCATGCATCATATCATAGAATATGATGGTCATGGCTTTTTGGTAGGTGGCCTTTGCATTGTTAAGACCAAACAACATGATTTGATAGCATAATATTCCCATGGAGTGGTAAACATTGTTTTATGTTGGTCTTCAGGTGTTATTCTGATTTGGTTGTATCCTAAAAAGCCATCCATTAATGAAAGCATTTCATAACCCGCTATGAAGTTAACAATCATGTCAATGTTTGGAAATGAAAATTAATCTTTAAGGTAAGCTTTATTTATGTCAAAAAAATCAATACATATTTTGATTCCTTTAGGATTTCTGCTAACAGGTACAACATTAGAGATTTATTCCAAGTAGTTAATGGAGCAAATACATCTTGATTCTAAGAGTTTTTCCAACTCTTTCTTTACTAATACAATAATGTGAGGATGCATCTTATATAAATTTTGATTAACTAGTTTGGCATCATTATTTACCACAAGGTGATGTAAAACCAAGGTGGGGTCCAAACCTAGCATGTCAGAATAAGCCCATGTAAAGATATCTACAAATTCTCTCAATAGATCTATAAAGACTTCACATTCCTCCTGAGAGAGGGACGTGCCTAATTTTATCCATTTTAGGTCCAATGGAGTGCCAATGTTTACCTCTATTATATCCTTAACTAGAAGGGTTGAACCATCTTTTAGGATAGTAGGCAAAGACTTGAAATATTAGGCTATACCAAAGTCCTTTGTTAGGAATTTCTCTTCAACTTCTCCTAGGCATGATGAATCTGAGTCCCCTAATGGGAGATTTGGCCATGTGAAAAAAATAGTCAAAAATTCTTGAAGAATTAGATTAAACACTTATTGCTCAAAACTGATCTCAAATCCATAGGCAAGTTCATCGTTGGTGGTTTCTTGGTTTAAATTTGAAGAAGAATGAACACCCCCATCTAATGACATCTAAAATAAGTTTTCAACACTGGACTAGCCTTTATATTTATCTTTACTTTTCCCTTGTCAGAAAGTTCCTCAAAGAGGTTTTAACTTGGGGACCTCAATGTTTTATTTATTTGTTTTGGGCTAAGGGTGTTCACCTGCTCTCCAAAATAGGCTTCAAGATCTAATGTAATTAAGAATCATGATTTATGATCTCCCAATAGAATGTTGTCTCTAAGGCCTAAAACTTCATAGAATGCCTCATCATTTTGAAACTCATCAATCAGCAAATTGGATTCTTATTGGTCCCAATCAATCAGTTGGGGATAATATAATGGCAATGGGTTATGATGAATGTTAGGGCAAGGGTATATATGACATTGTTATCAAATAAATTAGTCTCAGCTAGGTCATCAAAGATAAGGCTATTATTGGACTCTATTTCACTATTGGCATCATCATCACTAGTCATCAGTGAGGAATGCAAATAAGATATTTGGGGTCATCCCCAGGTGGTTTAAGTCCAAGTCCATAGTGCCTTTTATACTTGGTCATGGAAATTAGCTCCAGTGTTCCTTGTTGATTTGGTCTGAGGCCTCTTCTTTCATAGTCATGATTCTCCATGATCTTATTGGGAATAGGATACTTTTCACTTTTATAACAATTAGCTTATTTGTCATTGTATAACCATGATTTGTCTCCTTCAAAAAGGTTTGATTTTAGACTAGATGCTGGTACAAACATGATTGGTCCTTTATTTTTGCTCTTTTGTTGCTCATGCATGTGTGGGGTAACTTTAGGTCTTCTAAAGGTCTTAGGATTCTGAGGAAGATTGGAAATATGAAAGGTATCATAGGTGACATAGTTCTTTAGGCCATTAGCTAAAATGGTAAAATGATTGGAAGCCTCAGGAGGTGGCATGCGGGTAAGGGAATCTAAGGAATTAGGATCTATGCAATTATCATCTAGAGAATCAATAAGTATGGCCTTTCCTTTATCATTATTAGAACTTGGATTCATGTCATATTGGTAATTATAGCTTTGAAACTCAGCCTCAAGATGTTTGCAATGCTCATATAGGTGAAAATCTCTTAGAATATTCACCTCCATCCCTGAGTGGGAGAACTTGATACATTGGTGAAACATTGATGGTATTGCATGAATATCATATAAGCAAGGCCTACCTAGAAGCATATTATATGAAAACTCAAGATCAAGCACATGAAAAAGTATATCATGGGTCAAAGGCCCAATAATAACTGGTAGACTAATGGTGCCTTATGATTGTCTCTCTTGATTATCATAGGCTTTGATAGTTATCATTTATGGTTAGAGATATGCCATTATGTACCCAAGAAGCTTGATGAGCTTGAGAGACACTATGTTGAGGCCTGATCCATTTTTTATAAGGATATGTTTCACTTTATACCACTTTATATAAACTTCTATGTATAATGGGTGGGCCAAGGGAAGACATATCACTTTGGTTGAATGTGGCTCATAGAGGTGGAGCATCCAACCAAAGCTTGAAATTTATCAGGGGATATGTCATTGGTAATGGTGGATTGGATTAAGAACTTATTCAAAATGTTTTTGTGGATTGTCGATGTTCACAACAAATCTAAAATAGAGATCTGGGCTGGTGTCTTCTACAATTATTCCATAATATCAAACTTCTTTTCTAAGTCAATGGTAAATGGCTTATTTTGAGGTTAAACGGGTGGTTGGATAATGGGTAAAGTGGCAGATGACTATGGGCCTAGAATGGTAATCCTTGACCTTCAAGTTGTGATTACACAATTGAGATTAGATGTTGGACCATGATTGCAAATAAATGGTAGGAATGGTGTGTGACTAGATAGGATGAGTCTTGGCTACAAATGTACTTGTATGTGGTCACCGGTATAAGGTATAAAAGTGGAAAACCCTATTTTTTGGTTTGTCTATGTGTAGTCCCAAGTTAAAGAAAGATTATCCATGTAATTTGGTTGAGTGGCATTATTTAACAATGGTCTACATTGATTGGTGCTTGATCTGAGATTAATGAAGATGGTGTTAATGCTACCCCCTACAATATGATGTACAACCCTATTGTAATCATGTGTAATTACATGGTAGGTTTGTTGGTTGTTACCATTCTACCCTTGTTTTTATGCATTATTTTGATATTATTGGTTTTGTTATTGATTCTACTAGTTTTGTTGGCATGACCTTTGATTTTGATACTATTTATTTTGTTTTTGCATGGGTCAGTGTTGTTACTATTATTGTTGGTTGTTATGTTGAGGAAAGGGGTTTTGATAAATCCCAAGAGCTTGATTAGAGGTGGAAGTACCATTATCCAATGTTATTTCCCCATTTTCCAACATATTCTTGATCAAATGCTTGATTTGCACACATCTTCATAAATTATGCCTATTGACTTGATGATATTCATAGAATTCATTTTCATGGTACTAATTATGATAAGGAATGCCTTGAAAATAATGCTTTGGTATAGGCTAGCTAATCAAATTAGTGGCAGAAAGTTTACAAAATACAGACTCAATAGGGAGTGCTAAGGCCATTAAAGACACAACACGTAAGTACCATTCTCCTTAGAGGAATAAATTATAATGGTAAAGGCTTCTTTATTTTTTGTGTGGGTCTTGGTTGTTGTGCTTGTGACATTGGTTGAAGAGGTTGTAAGGTAGGAGTTAGCTGAAAAGGTAGTGCAGATGATGTTTGCACTATTTAGACATGGTGTGACTCGGTTACTCCATTTACCACAGTATTCCTATTATGATTAAATGGTTTTGGTCTATCTTGATTATTTGCCTATGTCAGTTATGATGGTTGTGCTTGGATTGGATTTTGGTTTTGGTTATTTCCTTGATTAGTACTTTGGTTCTAATTAGTTGATTTAAGCTTGATGACTCCTTTATTAATGAGATCTCACTCAATAAATAATCCTTTGTCAATGATTTATTTGAAGGTATATGTACACTATGTTGTCCCTGAAAAATGCCACTCATTTTTGGGACAACCTACGGACTATTTTGGCCTTGCACAGACCAAAATTTCTCTCTTCCCTTCTCAAAATTTATTATGAGCTTTCAAATTCTTCATTTTTAAGCTTTTTCATAAAAAGATTCACAGGTTCAACAGGTTAAAGAGCTTCTACAGGTGCGTTCAGTCAAAAGAACAAATTTCTAACACTTAGTCGTTTCCAAGATTGGTTCAGCGCCTCAGTTCAATCAAAAGAGTTCAATCAGCAAATGATAAAGGACAAAGGCTTGAACCATTGAACTTTGAACCACTTTGGTTTAAAGGTTTAATGGGTTCAATGACCAAGTTGGTTCAATGCACTTGGTGTAAAAGATCAAAAGGACTTAGCAAAATAATGAAGAATGACTCGATTGAACCATTGAACCAAAGTTGGTTCAATCGGTTGGTTCAATCAACAGGTTCAAGGGGCTGCCCCAAAGTGAAAAAGGCAAGTGCCCTTGCGGAGGGTAGGCAACATTGGTTCGAAGGTCAAAGAAAAGATAGAATTACTTTGGATTTGTTCACAAGCCCAAAAGGAATAATTCTTTTAGACTTTTTATTTGATGGAAATGATTAAGTGAAGAAGGCCGAAGGAATTCACTCAGGAAGAAAGCCTGAAGAAATTGAAAGGAACAAATGGCTAAGGAAAAGAAGCTTTCTTTCAGACTTTTTTTTGAAGAAATTCCTTTAGACTTTTTGTCTGAAGGAATTCCTTTGGACTTTTTGTTCGAAGGAAAAGCTCGAGAGCCAAAAGCCCACCGAAGATGCAAGAACCCGCTAGGGAAGTTAAAGCCCAAAGGTCACATGAAAAATCCCAAAGGATAGATACCCTTGTGGGGGACACCTAACGTCAGAAAAAGGACCTTTTCCAAGGACCTAAAGGGACACCTTCCCTTTGGGATGTTCCAAAGGCTGAACAAAGACACAAAAAAGAATCTTCAAAGACTTGGATAAAAAGGGCTGCAAAGGATGAATTGAATGAAACAATTGAACCATTGAACCATTGAACCAAATGGTTCAACTAGTTCAAGGTTCAAAGGTTTGACCAAAGCTTAAAAATATAAAGGAAGCAATGATTGAGTGAGATACAGAATGAACCAATGAACCGATTAAACTTTGAACCAAATGAGTTCAAAGTTCAATGGTTCATAGTTTCAAAAGTTCAAGGGCAGCCTTAGTCAAGGAAAAAGCAGCGAACAAGTGGTTCAACGAATGGTTCAACCAAGGGGCGAAGAAGCGATTGAACTAAGAAGTGATAGAACAAAAGAGACATAATGAACCAATGAATTGATGAACTTTTAGTGGTTTAATGGGTTCAAGGTTCAACATGGTTCAAGTAGCTGGCAACCATTGACGGTCTCGTAGACATCAAATTTAAAGGGATATCTGTGGAAATTTAGATAAAGCACAAAATTTAAAGAAAGAATCAAGTGATCAACTGAAAAGAGAGCTCGAAGACTCAAAGAGAGAAGATCAATGCAATGGACCAAAAATGTCTTTGAAAGAGTTATTTCTAGTAGGTGGAATAGTGGATCGAGTAGACTTATAAGCGCACCAAACCAAGGATGCAGCCTATTTTTCTTCCATGAAGTAAAGATAAATTGGAAAAGGCCCAGACGGTCCATACCAAGGAAGAAACACATTAGATGAAAGAACACGCCATAGTTATGGCAACGCACTGTTCTCAGCATGGTCTCTCTAGATAGGACTGAAGGCGCATTAAAGACGTTGACTGTAGCATGGACTGTCCCATGGAAAAAGGTGCCAATCCTTGCGTAGTGGCTATAAGTTTCTTTATTATCTCATTTGTAAAGGTGACTTTTCATTCTACAAGAGCAAAACTCTACCCATTTTGAAAGAATAAGACTGAGACTTTGAGCTCAAATTGTAATTTCATTTCATTTTTATCTGAATGAGAAAATAGGTTATTTACAGACTTTGTGCTATTTTGGCTTGTATCATTTTATAAGATCATTCTTATGTCTGTCTTCTAAAGGTGTTCTTATTCATTTAATTTGGTAAGCAAAATTAGTGAAAGTAATAGGGAAGTGTCCTAAAACCAACTGTAGGAAGACTTTGTGCTTTCACAATTGTTTTTAGTATGTGTTTTCCTTTTTTTTGTGTGTTGAGGATTCTAGGATGACTTTGTGCCCCCATTATCATTTGTGATATACTCTTTGGGAAATTGAGGTGGAAACTTTGCATTCTATTTCATCTTGCTATTACTATGCCCTTTGGTTACTGGTTACTTTACTATCTGAAATAAAATCTTGCTATTTCCTGGAATAACACTTCTAAAAGAAGAGAAGTGCCTTCAGTATTTACACCGCGATTTTCTCTTTTATTTGTGTGCATCATCTCTGAAAGAAGAGATATGGATGGTTTATTCTACCCCTATGTGTTATTTTTTTGCATATTTATATAATATATAGCACTGCATATTTAATAGGGAACCTCCCCTTAATGAGAGGAGAGATTTGTCCCCATTGGATGTGGTAAACCTACAACTTTGGACAAGCAATCTCCATATGCTCTGGTGATAGGAACTATTTTTCTCACTAGTTAGCTGGTTGAAAAAATATTCACCCAACAATTTTTGGTGACTCCAGTGGGGAAGAGCACGTAGTTTGAAGTCTCAAACTTCAAGCTGAAGCAGATCTTGCTCTTTTCTATTTTTGGTTATGTAATTTGGCAACTCCACATTATACCAGAGGCTAAAAATTCCAAGGTGTTGTTGACCTTGCTTTTGAGTTGGTGCAGCAGAGTAATTTTGAGTTATTTCCTCCACAACCTCACCTTAGACGAACTAGGTGTCTTTCTCTTAGCCCTATCAGGCCACCAACACAAGGTAGAGCTTCTTTTTTTGCTGCTAGCCAAGCTTTGCCTATCCACACTCCATCTGGATTAGTGATCCCACTGTTACATAATCAAATCATGGCTCAAGGCCCCTAGGGTAGTTCTTTTAGTCACTTGAATTTGACTTCACCTCTGCATGAGCTTCCACGTAGTTCAAGGAAGAGTTTCTCCAAATTTTTTGGTGATGAGAAGGTTCATCTTGATGAACACATTGTAGCTTTTAGCATAGCCTGTAGTGTAATAGGGGTGGAATTTGAAGACATAGTGGTTAGGCTATTCATGGAGACACTACAAGGAACTGCTACAAACTGGTTTTACCACCTATAGGCTAGATCAATGACTGATTGAGACACTCTGAAAGACAAATTTGAAGTTAGGTTCAAGCCTGTAGAAGATGCACATGCCTTGCTGGCTCAGTTCAATCAGATGAAGAAAGAGCCTCATGAGCCTATGAGGGATTTTATTGCCAGGTTCGACAAGCTGAGGCACATGATTCCCATGGTTGCCCAGCTGACACCTCAGAACCTCAAATGCTTCTTCATCAACTCACAACTACCTGAAGTGAGTTTCTTGTTGAGATGGGCTAGACACATAGACCTTACTGCTGCTCAGGACTTGGCTACTGAGGTAGAAGATGACCTTATCTTGGCAAGAAAGATAAGGAGAGAACTTAATAAAGGTAAATCCTTTTCATCTTCTGAGTATTACCTATAGTCACCACTGACTTGATGGTACAAAAGCTTTCAAATGAAATGCTATCTCTCAGAAAGAAAATGGTGCAAGGGATGTCATCTGCTCTTGCATAGAGAGATATGCCCAAGAGGACATTTCAAAATCAGGCATACCAAAGCAATTCTGCCAGGAATCAAGAACAACAAAATCACCTCCCTCTTCCATAGAGGAACCTTGCCCTTGAAGCACCTCCAAACAACTTAGCAGTTGGATATCTTGAAGCTAAATTAGATTTCTCATTCCAACCTGAGTTGAACCCTGAAGATGATGCTAATCTCTTCACTGAGGAAGAAAAAGAATTAGCTGGTGACTCCCATATTGGTTTTAAGAACTATCAGGATGAACCTAGAAGTGAAGGCAATGTAGTTGAGGGGTCATATGCTGTATTCACCTATCTAAGAATCAATCAGCTTAACAAGCTGATAAGGAGAAAGCAGAGGAGCAACCTTGACCAACAATTTCAATTGCTAAGCAGGGATCCACTCTTCCTTTCCAGCCAAAGGACCCAGTGATTTCAAGAAAGGTAAGTACCCCAAATGTCCCTATGCTTTCTACTTCAATTTCACACTCAAGTCCTCCCCCTTTCAAAAATTAAAAGGATGAACTCCCATCCTTTGCTCCTAGCTCATTCCAGACATTTGATATCATTGACCATATAAAGAGAACCAAAATTCAAATGTCTAAATTTAAATTTCTACAGTCCCATCCTGAGCAATTAGATAGACTGGTTTAATGTGTTAAAAATTAGAACATCCCTGTCGAGCCAGTAATTCTCAAAGTGACACATGATCCTACCAGGAATGCACCCACTAGGAATAACCTTGTCACCACTCCCCCTACTGCTCCTGGTAGGACTGAACCTTTTTATGTCTCATTGCTGATAAATGGACATCAACTGAATAATTGCATCATTGATTCTGGAGCTTCAAACAATGTCATGCTTGCTAAAGTGGCTGAATCCCTTGACCTCACATTGACCAAAACTTTTGGTAGATGCTTCTCCATGGAGAACAAGCAAGTGCCTTTGCTGGGACAAATTAAAGATGCCCAATTTGCATTTGTTGCCTTTCTAAACAAAAGAATCAAGATGACTGTCTTGGTAGCAGACGTCCCAACATCATATGGCATCCTTCTCAAGTGGAATTTTTGCAAGGATGTTGGTGGTGAATTGAACATAGATTTATCAGAGGTGAGGATTCCAGTCAAAGGTGTTATGAAGAGGTTGTTCCCTGAGAAAGAAGTGAATATGTGGTTACCTAGACCTCAACACTTGAAGCTCAAATTCTATTTGAGTCTTCAGGCATGGGTAACTACTTTCTATATATAGATGGAGTTCATGAGACATGTGATGAAGCTCCTATAGATGATAGCCTAGAAATGCATTCAATTGGAATAACAAAGGAATTGGCTGAGCACAAGGCAAGTGCGGAAGTATCTCCTTCCCCGAATGAAGAAGAATCCAAAATAAAACTAGTATCAAATGAGGTATGGATTCTTGAATTTGATGGCAGCTACTCTTCCACTGGTTTAGGAGCTAAGGTTGTGTTAATATCTCCTCAAAGAGATATTTTCCTCTCATCTTATAAATTGCAGTTCAGCAACACAAATAACACAACTGAATATGAGTCTCTGTTGCTTAGATTAAGAGCCGCTCAAGATAAAAGCATCAAGCTCCTTCATGCTAAAGGAGATGTCAAACTAGTGGTTTGTCAGGTGAGGAATCTGTATCAAACCAAGAATGAAAGATTGCGTCATTACCGCAATTTAGTCTGGGACTAGCTTGAAGACTTTGATGCTTTTAGCATCTCTACAGTTCTTAGAGAATTTAATGACCAGGTGGATGCATTGGCTATTTCAGCTACTCTCTTAGTCCCCCACCTAGATTTCAAAGGAGACAAGTACATGATTGAGTTGGTCTTTCAGCCAAGTGTACCTAACAATGCCAGTCATTGGCAAGTGTTTAACAATGACAACCAAATCATTACCTTCTTGGAGAAAAAAATAGCTTTGAATGGCTACATTTTGAAGGTAGCAAACCTCAGAAGTGTGAAGCAGCTCCTAAATCAAATGCAAACATAGGTGAGGAGTTATTACAACTCAAAGGGAATAAGATTCCCAAATGCTTGGTTTCCCTTGAGAAGATACTTGATAAGCATGATAGATTCATTAGACAATAGGCAATGGATTCAAGCTCATCTCAGGAGTTTGATCAAGTAAATTTGGGAACCAAGGAAGACCCCAAGATGGTGAACATTGGGAAATGTTGTACTCCTAAAGAGCATTTTAAGTTCACCTCTTTGCTCAATGTCTACATGGATGTCCTAGCATACTCCTATGCTAACCTGAAATCACTCTAGCCTGATGAAATTTGACACAACATCCCTCTCAAGGCTGATTCAACACCTTATAGGAAAAAGTCCAAGCATTATAATTCAAAAATATCAGGTACTATTTCATCTGAGATACAAAAAATGCTAAATGCCAAGATAATCTTCCCCATCCATCATTCCACATGGATTGCCAATATAGTGCCTGTAAGAAAGAAGAATGGTGAAATTCACCTTTGTGTGGACTTTAAGAATTTGAATCAGGCATCCTTGAAGGATAATTATACTTTGCCAATCATGGATCAAGTGCTGCAGATAGTGATGGGCTCAGAGATGTTATCAATGCTAGATGGCTTCTTAGGGTATAATTAAGTCAAATTTGGTGAAGCAGACCAACATAAGACCACTTTCACCACACTTTGGGGCACATTTGCATATAAAAGGATGCCTTTTGGTTTGATAAATGCTGGCACCACCTTATAAAGAGCAATGGACCTTACCTTCAAGGATGAGATGGGTAAGTTCATCATAGTTTATCTTGATGACTTGACTGTCTTCTCTAAGCATCACCTAGATCATGTGAACCATTTACAGCAAGTGCTGGAATGCTGCCACCAGAATGGCATTTCCTTAAACCCCAAGAAGTTAGTTTTTTGAGTAACAGAGGGAAAACTTCTCAAACATGTTGTGTCTAAAGGAGGCATAAATATTAACTCAGATAGAGTCATGTCTATCAAATAACTTTTCTTGCCCACAAGTAAGACTGCTGTTCACTCTTTCTTTGGAAAGGTGAATTTCTTACAGAGATTCATCCCTAAATTTGTCGAGAAGACTAGGCACATTGTAAACATGATGAAGGGAAAGGCCACCTTTAGCTGGACTGAAGAAGGCAAGTTAGTTTTTGAGGATATCAAGACTACCATTACCCATGCTCCAATTCTGGCTTGTCCAGAGTATAGCAAAGAGTTCACCATTTACAGTTATGCTTCAGAACATATGCTTTCAGCAAGTTTGGTTCAATAGAATAAAGAAGGTATGGAATCTCCCATTTCCTTCATGAGCTGTCCTCTCAAAGCTCATGAGCTAAAGTACTCAAATATGGATAAGCATACTTATGCAGTGGTGAAGACCTTAAAACATTTTCATTTATACATCCTCAATTCTTGAGTTACTGCCTTGGTCTTTGACACCACAGTGAAATCTATACTGACTCAGTAGGAGTTTGGGATGAAAAGAGGCAATTAGGTTGCAAAGATCTAGGAGTTTGATTTGATTATCGAGCCAATAAAGCTGGTACGTGGAAAGGGGCTATGTCAACTAATTGTTGATAACAAGCCAAGAGGAACAGAGCATGAAGAACCAGAAGTGGGTGACACACCAACAGTCCTCTTTGTTTCCACCACAGATGAGTGGTATTTAGGTATTTCTCATTTCCTTACTTATGGTGAATGTCCTGCTCACCTATCTTAAAAAGAAAGGAGAACCATCAAGATGAAAGCTGCTAATTTTGTCCTCTGGGACAATGGCCTATACAAGAGGAGCCTTGATGGAACATTCCTTTGTTGTGTGGACAAGGAGAAACAAAGCCAACTTCTGAAGTCCTTCCATAATTCAGCCTGTGGAGGACATTTTTCTGCCCCTATGACTGCCCATAAGATCCTATGAGCCAGGTACTATTGGCCAACTCTCTTTCAATATGCGTACAAGTGGGTCAGGGGATGTGAACTATGCCAACAGTTTGTTGGGAGGCCCAAGCTAGCTGCCCTGCCCCTCGAACCAATGATCATAGAGGAGCCATTCTAACAATGGGAAATTGATTTTATTAGAGCTATAAACCCATCATCAAGTGTTGGACATGACTATGTCCTCATAGCAACAGACTACTTCACCAAATGGGTGGAAGCAGCTCCAACCAAACATGCTACTTCAAAAGTAGTATGCAATTTCCTCAAAGAGAACGTCATGTCTAGGTTTGGGTTCCCAGTCAAAATGTCACTGATAATGCAGCCTATTTCACTTCTCAGGAGATTACTCAATTCTACTTCTTTTATGGAATTACACTCTCCCACTCCTCTGATTACTTTCCATAAGGGAATGGATAGGTTAAGTCAAGCAATAAAAATTTGGTGACTATCATCAAGAAGCTGGTGGATGACAACCAAAAGACGTAGCATAAGGCATTGGTTGATGCTCTTTGGGTAGATAGAATTACACCAAAGAGAGCAATTAGTATGTCTCCCTTCCAACTTCTATATGGTGTCAATGCTGAGATACCAATCACCTTGGAATTGCCAGCATTGAAATTGGCTAAGGTGATTGAAGACCAAATGTATGAGAGCTCACTTGAGAAGAGGATCATGTGCCTTGCTGAGCTAAATGAGAAGAGAACTGTAGTGGTGGACCAAATTGCCACCCATCAAAGTCTAGTGAAGAAGCTCTTCGACCAAAAAGCAAAGAATCATGATTTCCAGATTAGAGATCAAGTCATGCTATGGGACAAGAGAAGAGAACAAAAGGGGATGCACAGAAAGTTTGATTCCCTATGGAGGGGCCCTTTTACTATTCATCAGCTCAATGGTAAAAATAGTTTCCTCTTGAAGTATCAAGATGGCACTCTCTTTTTTCTGCCTCACAATGGGCAACATCTTAATCACTTCAACTCTTGAAGTATCAGATGAGTTCTCCTATACATATGTATATTTGTATAGTCTTTTGTTTCTATTTTATTCTTTTGTTTTCATTTTTTGGAGCCTTTCTTCTTGGGTAGCGTGACTCCATAGCCCAATGGCACACTTCATCAGATTGGAGATTTTGGTTTTTACTCCCCTCCACTGTGTTTCAAGTTTCCAACTGAAGGTAGTTCCCTATCTGGAGCTAGCTGTTGTCCCTGAAAAATGCCACTCATTTTTGGGACAACCTACAGACTATTTTGGCCTTGCACAAACCAAAATTTCTCTCTTCCCTTCTCAAAATTTATTATGAGCTTTCAAATTCCTCATTTTTAAGCTTTTTTGTATAGGGATTCACATGTTCAACAGGTTAAAGAGCTTCTACAGGCGAGTTAAGTCAAAAGAATAAGTTTCTAACACTTAGTCATTTCCAAGATTCGTTCAGCGCCTCAGTTCAATCAAAAGAGTTCAATCGGCAAATGATAAAGGACAAAGGATTGAACCATTAAACTTTGAACCCCTTTGGTTTAAAGATTCAATGGGTTTAATGACCAAGTTGGTTCAATGCGCTTGGTGCAAAAGTTCAAAAGGACTTAGCCAAAAAATGAAGAATGAGCTGATTGAACCATTGAACCATTAAACCAGAGTTGGTTCAATCAACAAGTTCAAGGGGCTATCCCAAAGTGAAAAAGGCAAGTGCCCTTGCGGAGGGTAGGCAACATTGGTTCAAAGGTCAAAGAAAAGATAGAATTCCTTTGGATTTGTTCATAGGCCCAAAAGGAACAATTCTTTCAGACTTTTTGTCCGATGGAAATGATTAAGTGAAGAAGGCCGAAGGAATTCACTTTGGAAGAAAGCCCAAATAAATTGAAAGGAAGAAATGTCTAAGGAAAGAAGCTTTCTTTCAGACTTTTTGTCTGAAGGAATTCCTTCAGACTTTTTGTCTGAAGGAAAATCCTGAGAGCCAAAAGCCCACTAAAGATGTAAGAACCCACCAGGGAAGTTAAAGCCCAAAGGTCACATGAAAAATCCTGAAGGATAGATACCCTTGTGGGGGACACCTAACGTAAAAAAAGGACCTTTTCCAAGGGCCCGAAGGGACACCTTCCCTTCAGGATGTTCCAAAGGTTGAACAAAGATGCAAAAAAGAATCTTTAAAGACTTGGACAAAAGGGCTTCAAAGGATGAATTGAATGAACTGATTGAACCATTGAACTATTGAACCAAATGGTTCAACTAGTTCAAGGTTCAAAGGTTTGACCAAAGCTTAGAAAGATAAAAGAAGCAATGATTGAGCGAGATATAGAATGAACCAATGAACCGATTACACTTTGAACTGAATGAGTTCAAAGTTCAATGGTTCATAGGTTCAAAAGTTCAAGGGTAGCCTCAGTCAGGGAAAAAGCAACAAACAAGTGGTTCAACAGATGGTTCAACCAAGGGGTGAAGTGATTAAACCAAGAATTGATAAAACAAAAGAGACAGAATGAACCAATGAATTGATGAACTTTCAGTGGTTCAACGGGTTCAAGGTTCAACATGGTTCAAGCAGCTGGAGACCATTGATGGTCTTGTAGACGTCAAATTTAAAGGGATATCCATAGAAATTTAGATAAAGCACATAATTTAAAGAAAGAATCAAGAGATCAATTGAAAGAAGAGCCCAAAGACTCAAAGAGAGAAGATCGATGCAAAGGATTAGAAATGTCTTTAAAAGAGTTATTTCTAGTAGGTGGAACAGTGGATCGAGTAGACTTTTGAGTGCACCAAACCAAGGATGTGGCCTATTTTTCTTCCATGAAGTAAAGACAAATTAGAAAAGGACCAGGTGGTCCATACCAAGGAAGAAACATATTAGATGAAGGGACACACCATAGTTATGGCAGCGCACTATTCTTAGCATGGTCTCTCCAGACAGGACTGAAGGTGCATTGAAGATGTTGACTGCAGCATGGGCCATCCCATGGAAAAAGGTGCCAATCCTTACGTAGTGGCTATAAGTTTGTTTATTCTCTCATTTGTAAAAGAGACTTTTCATTTTAAAAGAGAAAAAACTCTGCCCATTTTGAAAGAATAAGACTGAGACTTTGAGCTCAGATTGTAATTTCATTTCATTTTTATCTAAATGACAAAGCAGGTTGTTTACAAACTTTGTGCTATTTTGGCTTGTATCATTTTATAAGATCATTCTTACGTCTGTCTTTTGAAGGTGTTCTTATTCATTTAATTTGGTAAGCAGAATTAGTGAAAGTAATAGGGAAGTGTCCTGAAACCAACTGTGGGAAGACTCTGTGCTTTCACAATTGTTTTTAGTCTATATTTTCCTTTTCTTTTTGTGTTGAGGATTCTAGGATGACTTTGTGCCCCCATTATCCTTTGTGATATACTCTTTGGGTAGTTGAGATGGAAAATTTGCATTCTATTTCATCCTACTGTTACTACGCCCTTTGGTTACTAATTACTTTACTATCTGAAAGAAAATCCTGCTGTTTCCTGCAAGAACACTTCTGAAAGAAGAGAAGTGTCTTCAATGTTTACACTAGGATTTTATCCTTTGTTTGTGTGCATCATCTCTGAAAGAAGAGAGATGGATGGTTTATTCTACCCCCATGTGTTATTTTCTACTTATTTATATAATATATAACACTGCATATTTAATAGGGAACCTCCCCTTGATGAGAGGAGAGATTTGTCCCCATTGGATGTGGTAAACCTGCAACTTTGGATGACCAATCTCCCTATGCTATGGTGATAGGAACTATTTTGCTCACCAGTTAGCTGGTCGACAAAATATTCACCCAACACACTATAGTTATAGATGATAGGCTATCTCACTATGCAAGTTTTTAGTGAATACAATGGCTAATTGTTTATCTAGTAAACTATGAGTGAATCAGCTATCAAGGGCTCTCCATTGCTATAGATAGCTTTCAAAACTCTCACCAGCCTTTTGTTTTGCTTGCATCAAGTCAACCAGTGGAATTTCATGCTCAATATTATAGGAAAATTGCTACACAAACTTATCTAAAAGATTATCAAAATTAGTTACTAAATTTTTACGCAATTTTAAGAACCACTTCATGGCTTGTCTAGCTAAGCTCCTTAGAAACATAAATTAGTATATATCTCTATATGCCAATGGATGGAAAGTGATAAATAAATCGCTTAAATGGGATTTGGGGTCACCTTTCCCCTTGTATTTATTGAATTTTGGTGGCTTATATCCTGGAGGAAATGAAATCTTTAAGTATTCCATTTTGAAAGGATAGGAACACACATCATCTAATTTAAACTTTTAAATCTATTTCCCTTCTTGGATAACAACAATTGCATCCTTCATCTGTTGTAACTCTTACTCTCAAAAACTTGTGGGAATATTGGCCTAGGTAGATGGTTGGGTGATCATAAGTGGAACATTTAGACTAGGGTAAGATGTGGGTATTTGGTAAACATTGGATTGGTTAGTAAATGAACTAGGAATATGCATATGTGGATTAGGATGCACTTTTTAAAATTGCATGTTTGGTTGTGTGATATTCTGGTTTGGGTTGGTGATGAAGGTTTGACTTGAAGGGTTTTGAGATTGGGTTGGAGGGATATAACCATACTATGCTTACTATGGTTGAATAGGGACATGTTGTTGACTATTTGAACCTTGATATTGAGCAGGAACTTATGAACTAACACCCTACCTCTAAACCTATGGTATGCTTTAAACAAAAGGTAATTGTTACCTAGTAGGTACTTAAGAAACATTAAAACCTCCTAGTTGCATGAATCCCTATTGGGAAGTGGATGCATGTTGGGGATTCATCATCTATTGTTGACCAATATTTATACATTGTTGGTTAGACATTTCTTGGTTTTGAATTAGCACACTAGCTTGCGACTAAAGAGGTATGTTTGCTACTACCTAACAAGGTGAAACATGAGTTACCCCTTATTGAGGTGGTAATATGTTTGGCCTCTACTATGTTGGTATATTCATTTGTGCATGTTGTTGTGGAATGCTACTCATTATTTGTTGAGGAGGAATTGGATTCATCATATTTTACTATTGAGGCATGGCATTGGTTGTTTGTTGACTACCTACTCCTATTAGTTGTATGCTTGATGAATCAGCTGGTTGAGGATTGGAAGTAATCAGTTAAAGTTGGGGCATAAAAGATCTCATTCCTATGTTGGTAGATCCACTCATGGTATTCACTATAGGCACATGTTGTTGACTAGTTGTTTATGCATTAGTACCCCTTTGATTTGGATTGGATGTTGCTTGTACATTGTCCACTATATTTTTCTCATTATTTTTTGGAGAAACAAACGACACTTCTTCAATAATTGACATATGCATTAAATTGTCTATCAAAGTGTTTTGCATGAATGGGTCTGAACTTTGATTATCTTGACTAGTTAACTCTATCAAAACCCTTGTTAAAGGAACTAAGTTAATAAGAGGTTTATTAACCATGGTCATCTGATTAAAGTTGCATGCTAGATTCAGGTAGGTTTGATATGTTGTCTAAATTTAGTTAAAGTGGTCTTCCATAAAGCTCTATCATTTTTTAGGCATATTAAGATCTTGATACGTTGTTTGGACTAGAGTCAAAGGATTGCTAGAAGAATCCTGCTGACTGTACAATATGTTATGAGGCCTTCTTAATAGGCTTGATAAACTTTCATGAGAGAAGTCCATCAAAAACTTAACCCCTAATTCTATAGCTCAAACCATTGTTCTCTAACAAATGATGCTCAAATAAAAATGGATCATACGTGGAAGGCATATGTGTAGACCATGATTGTTGAGGAACAGGTTCATCAACTGTGGGTATTATAGCTAGGTATTGTGTGGTTTGTTTTTGGTCTTGTTCTAAATAAGGTAGTGTATTAACCAAATAGTTAGCCAATGGATCTTGGATTTATTCAAATAAAAATGAGGACTATGTGTTTGGTTTGGTATCGTTTGTTCACACCAAGTTTTGAATCAAAACAAAACTTTAATCTAGGACCAAACCAACTAATTAATCGCTCTTAGATCCTAAAATGACAAGGTTATTTGGTATTATTGGAATCCATCAATACACATCATTTGAGAGGCTTTTAATGTTCTTCCAAAAAGTATAATGTGCATTATATAGTCGGGTTTTTATAACCCACTTCACTCAAATGACAATACTATGACATGGTTCTTAAGGTGCACCTTGCACCAAAATCACTTCCACAGAAAGTGGGGATTTGTCCAATGATCTAGAAGGTTTTGAAAATTTCTAGGAGAATAAATTACATAATGACTTTCACATCATGATGCAAAAGAAAAGCATGTAATTAGGTGTCCATGACACTTGGATTATTTTAAAAAGATCTTGCCCTTTTTGTAACCACTAAATCATGTTGTTCGCTCAGTGTAGTGGGATGTCCAAAGTGTAGATATGTCCCATGTGCAACTCCATCACTAGAATGTGGTTTAACCACTCAAACCTTTAATCCTAGTGGGAGCATATGAAGTCAATATCAGGAGATGAAACCCTGGTCAAAGCTTCCCTAAAAAACTCATGGGAGGTAATGAAGTCCCCCTCGTAAGCTAAGATCCAATGAAATGAAAGACATAAAAAGAAAGGCTTTAGGGTCATTTTCAAGATCACCCAAACTATGATGAGTCTTTGGGGAGTGCTTTAGATGACATTATTTTTATGCCTTGGACTAGGCATGTTTGTAACAAGGATGGTGATTTTGATTCCAAGGGTTCCCTAAAGGGAATAAGTGGAAGAACATACATGCATAAACATTTTTTTTGCTAATCAAGTTCTAACTAAACAACCACTAAAAATAAAAATTGATAAGTGTGTTCAATTTTAAGCCCCAAATGAAAGATGAGGTGGTGTTCTTTTGACCCCTTGATCTTAAGTTGTAAATTTGAAATTTTAACTATCAAACATTTATCTTAAGCACCTAAATGTTCCATTAAGCACTAAAACAAAGTTCTTAGTTCATTTTAAAAGCATGCAAAACATGGTCTAAAACATGTTTTTATCAAATTCATAATCTTGATCCTGCAATAAAAATGTTAAGGTATTGTTTAGCTTTGAAGCTAATTTGTAAATAAAAGGAGCAACTTTGAAATTTGAGTCTCTATTACAAAATCAAAATTACCCAATCAATATCGTTGTTTCCTACAAAATCACAATTACAAACAATAAAATCGTTGTTATGGGTTAGACCAAACAAAAAACACAATATCACTATTTTACGTATGAAATCACTGCACAAATGAAAAAAATCACCATTTGTGGATAAAATCACTATATAGATAGAAAAACATATTCAAACACAAAATCGCTGCATGGATAAACAATATCACTGGCTAGAGGCACAATATCGCTACACAAATGATGATATCATTACTATGATGATATTACTTCCTAGAGGAATGATATCACTATGTAAAACAATGAATCGCTACCCTTATGATATCATTGCTTAGGTCCATGAAATCACTGTTTATCAAATAATGATTTTGTTTACACAAAATCTCAACTACGTAACAATGATATCATTCCAAAGAGCAAAATTGAGGCTTCCAGAAACAAAAATGTGATTATTAAAAAAATAGAATTTTAAGCTAAATTTTCACTCTTTTGGCCCTCCAACTTCAAGATACTGCATAGAAAGGATTATTAGTTTGCTTGAAAGAGATTTGTGACCAAATTTATGGAATTAGGATCCCATCGGGCATGGCATCATATGAAATAGGAATTTGACTCAAGAGAAGATGGTTAGTTTTGTGTTAGTTCTAAAATGAAAACAAAATAAAATAAACACACTAGCATAACATCTCTAAGCCTAGTTACTAGGGTGATCTTAGTTAACAAAACAAAATGCAAAATACAACTAAAAGATGAAAGAGAAACCTTACATTCACCTTCCTTGGATTCTCCAAAATGCTTGTTTTAATTGCTTGCTCAGTTTGTGCTCATGAAGTTTGCATTAATGGAAGCTTGGCTACCTCCATCTCTCCTTGGCACCTTGTGGCTTTGGCTTGGGTTGGCTCAATATTTTAGAATTATAACACTAATTTGAATGAAGCTTTGGAATCAATTTAGCATTATAACTTTGACATGTGAGATCTTAAAATTATGACTTTGAGGCTTGTTATTTATAGATTTTTGGAATGGTTTGAGGATCAACCATGGCCATCCATCTCAAGATTGAGATGTGTGGCCATGGATAAATCCAAATATTAAATTAATTATACAAATATCCCCATTAATATTTGGGATAAAGGGGCATTAAATAGGCATGCAAGGGATTTGATGAGGCATGGGGGGCATGAATCCTAATATTTGTGGTATTTATGGCCTAGGGATGTCTTCCCAAGAAATAAGGTCACGTGATGATGTAGATATTAAATATTCATTTTTAAAAATAAGTATTCGACAAGTTTCCAAGGAATTATTAATTAGGCCCTAATTTAGATTAATTATCTCTAAGCATGATTAAACGCTTTATGCACAAATTACTCAAATTGATCAGAATGCCTTGTTGTTGGTCTAAAATTTGATTGGAATTAGAAGTTGATGTTAGATATCTTGGATCCATTATCCCATTTAGGATGTTGTCAACACAAAATAACAAATGCACATGTCTTGTGTAAGATATTTGATAGAAAAGAGCAATCCAGAGCACCCAAGTGCAAATTTGGCATTTTGACTCGAAATGATCTGATCAAAGTCAATTGGCCCATAAATTAGATTACACCATTTAATGATACCCTATCCAAAATTGGCACTTGAATAATCAATTTTAACTCATTTAATGTGGTTTAGTGTTTTTAAGCCAAATTGTGCTTTTTGGTAAGAATTGGTCAAAAGCTTGGTTGGACATTATTCGTGGCCAGTTTTAGGTGTCTAAAGCAAAGACACTCAGCTAAAATTAAATATTTATGAAACCATTTAAATGGAAAATGTGTAATAGGCCAAAAAGTCTTGGTTAAGGGCTTTTAAATATACTAGCAAAGCACAACCACAACTATGATGGTAACAAGAGAGCCATAGGAAGAGGAGGGGTGAACTACCCTATTTTTTTCCAAGAAAAATGACATCCACCTCCAAAAAATAATGTAACACAAATGTAAAAATAAAAACCTAAACCCAATGATCAACAAAACAAAACAAGTAGAAGAAACCTGGAATGTAGTGATTCTAAAAATAATAGCACCGATATGTCCTTCCATGAGACTGCAATTAACTATTTTAGATCTGACAAGTCTAGAAATTCAATTTAATTATGCCTGTCAATTCAAAATTTATTGATGGGTACCTATGAAAAATAACTGAAGATGATAATTAAAAACTTGGGTACCTTAAAAAAATAACTACAAGTGATAATCAAAAACCATATAAAAATGACAAGATGAATAACTAGTTTTTAGGAATAAGATTCATGTGCATAAGTGCTCTATAATCAGTAGTGTAGCTTTCTAGAGCCAAGAAATAAAATATTAAAAATCTAATAATCTAAAATTATAGCATAACCCAGAGTCACATGATTTCTCACAACCACATATGCATATTACCTACACAACTTGCATATGCTACAAATCTGATAGTGCTTTGGCCCTTGATTGTTATGCATAAAAATTGAATCAAGTGTTACTATACAAGCCACTAATAAAAGTAGCCAACAAAACATGAATTATAACATCAAAAACATAGGAAGTTGGAAATCATTAATTTAAAAAAACCAAATCAAGCAGTAGATGTTAAAACTTTAATCGATTCATTGATTGCCCATCACTCATAATAATGGGTGTATCTCTCTAACAAATTTTTGGTCATCTCTCTTCTCTACTTAGACTCATCATATTAGACATAAAATGAAAATAATTTAGCATCATATTGACACTTCAAATGATATGGATGAATCACAAACCTAAACACCTAATGTTACTATCTGTAAAGTGTTGGAAAATAAGGAAAAGAAACAAAAAAAAGTGTAAAAATCAGAATAGAGTCATAAACAGTTGTTCCCAAAATCAGCCACACTCGTTTTAGGGACAACCCCTACAAAACTTGTCTGTTTCATAATCTTCACTCTAAATTTGTTGTTTGAGGCAAGTTTTTCTTCATCTCGAGTGAAGTTGACTAACATCTTGGAAAAGCTCACAATGCTCCCTCGTCATGATTTATCAAAAAATGTGAAACTCGTTGTGGTGTTGATCTGATCAGATGTTAGATTTTGATAATTTTTAAGGTGTTAAGATTTTTTTGGGTTTTTCCATGCACTAGTGGTGATTTTTTTTGCTTTTGCATGTTTTCAATCTTTAAGTGCAATAGTGGTGAAAATCGCTACTCTTGCAAGTTATTTTGGTTTTTCATGCAGGAGCGGTGATTTTTGTCACCCTTGCATTTTGCTTCCTTTTTCATGCAGGAGCAATGAAAATTTCCACCCTTGCTTCCTTCTTCCTCTCTTCATGCAAGGTTGGTGATTTTCACCATCAATGCATAATCTCCTCCGTTATATGCAAGGGTGGTAAAATTCATTGCCAATACATGATCTCGATTTTTGTGTGACATTTATGGCTGTGCATGCTGAGTGGTTGGGGCTTGTTTTGGGGCATTTAATTATAGTTTGTTACTCATTTTAATTATTTTTAGTTTCTTAAAACTCCTCCTTGCAATCACTTGACTGCGTGAATGAGTAGGATTATGAATTCGCCAACTTTGAGCTTAGGATTTCAAAATTGCCAGGTAAGTTTTACTTTTTAATCTTTTTGCCTCTTGACTTTTTGTTTTGTTTTTTATTTTTGGTTTTCCTTTTCTTTGAGCATTTCTTTTCCTTTCATTTTGGTTTTTGTTTCTCCTCCCCATTTTGTTGCCTTACCCTAGTGGACTTAGCTAGACTCTTGATTCATCAACCCTCCTTCTGTGCCCTAGGTTGTCTCACCATACCGAGTTGATGTTTTGACACAACTTAGGTTTTTTCCCATGTTGAAACTAGTTAGAAACCATCTACATAAAACCAACGTAATGACGATTAAAATTCACTGACAATGCATGCCCCTATGCAAATGAGACAAAATTTGCCACCTTTATGTCTCCCCATTTCTTCCAAGTGTATTAGTGGTGTTATTCACCACTCTAATTTTAGCTTGATATTTTCTTGCAAGGTTGGCAATTTTTGCTGCCCTTACAAATTTTAAACCTAGCTTTATGCAAAGGTGGCATTTTTTTCCACCCCTACATAAACTCGACCTGTAAGGGTGGCAAAAATTTCCACCCCTACATAAGTGTGGATTTTACCCCTTCTTATAAGGGAAGTGATTTTTGTCGCTAATACAAAAGATAATACCTCCCATATGCAAGGGCAGAGCTTTTTTCTGCCCATGCAAACATTCCTTCAAATTTTCTAACTCTGAGAAATTTTTAGTTTCACTTTTCTGAACCTGATTTCTTCTAGTTTTTTGTCCTACTAACACATTAGCCATTTCAAGTGCATCCCCATGGTCATGATCATCGACATGTAATTTTCCTAGATTACCAGTATTTCCCCTGATTACATGATCATGGCTTTTGTTGCAGTTTCTTTCATGGATTCTTCTTCATCGACATCCTCTTGATAAAAGCTCTTCTAGATGACTGAGGTTTCTCCAAAGAAGTCGAAGAAAATGAAGTACAAATATCAAGATGTTTTTCCAATCACCTCAGTTACATCTAATGTCAATGACATTAGAGATATAGAGATCAGTCATGTGGATATGGCTGAGTTCATGGAAAGAATTAAATCAAGCAATCCCAGCTATGAAAGGAAGAAGATAATTGATAGCAATATTCATTTGGTATCTTCTTTCCCTGTAGTGGCTCACAACATAGAATTTTTTCTCTAGTGTGCTCAATTCTATAATAAGAATACCAGGGCTGTGTTAGATGCTAGTGGTAATGTGGTAATTAGACTGGATCCTAATTTCATCAAAAGTGTTCATGTGTCCTCCTACTATCGAAGTAATAAATATTGATTTTGTCAAAGCATAAAGAGAATATGACAAAGATTCTGAAAAAGCAAAGAAAGTAATCAATAATAAATGGCTCAAGACTCCAAAGACAAATTTGTCAAGGTGGCCATAAAATTTTCCAAGAAGTGACTTTACAGAAGAAGTCAGTGATCTAATCACTCTTCTCAATAGGGTAATGGTTTACCTTCTTCCTCACAGTTTCATGAATAGATGTATCCCTTCATCAAGATAATTTTCCAAGGCAAACAAGTCATCTTCTAGGGATAACGAGTCAAAAACACTTTACATGAGCAATTGACAAAGGTATCCACTACCTTTAAATTCTACATGACTTGTTACCTAGTATATATTGTAGCTTCGATGAGAACCTTTCCAAGTTTAACATCAGAAGGAGATAAGAGAGTAACCCCAGTGTATCAATACTACTCTCAGTTAATATTGAAGGGTTCTATTTGTCATTTTAGGAGAGTAAATGATTCTTTCTTTGCAGTATTTTTGTGTCTCTTTGATCCTCAATTAGAATAAAGAAAAATGTCAGATGAGGCCTAGGCAGTTATGAATGATTTTGGATGTATGTTCTTGAAATTTCCTTCTTTTTCATACCTATGGGTTGACTTCTTCCAAGGTCATCCTTATATGCTTCCAAGATTCCCTTCAAACATATTGGTCTTGATTGGAGCTATGTAGGTAAATAATTGTCGTACATAATAAATAGATGGAACTCAAGAAGCTCAGTTTTAGGTTCTCAATTGAAATTGACAAGGTTTCAGTGTTAACCACTAGGAAAGCTAGAGTTATGGAAACTAAAATGCAGCTCGTAACCATGAAGCAGTTCAAAAGAAGACTGAATTTTGATTATAAGGGTCTAAAGGATATAATCAGGAGGAAAATCCAATTTCATGAGTCTATGATTGAAGACATTTTGGTAGATTTGAGGACAGAGAAAGATGTTAGGAAAATGGACTACGATAGGTTATCTCTTAAGTAAATAGAATATCTGGGACTTGCTGATATCTCTGAGAATTTAGTGGATGATAGATATTTGATTAATGATAGTACAATATTGAATAGATTAATAATATGACTCTTCCTCCAATTCAATGGTCACAAAAAAGATCTGACTTCCTTAAGGAAAATATTTGAACCAATATTAACAAACACCAATAATTGGTTAGCAAATAAAGGAATCACTTTGAAAGAATTCATCACAAGTTCAGAAGCTAAATTTCAAGAGAAAACAAGAAGAGTAGAAAATAGGATGAATAATAAAAGTGATGTTCCTTCTTCTTCCAGGCCACATAAGCCTAAGATCATATTTGTGACGAAGAAGTAAAAGTTATGGAAAAAGAGCTAGAAATAACAGATATGGAAATTGAGAAACAAAGCACTGAAGAACCAAAAATAAAATAGATGGAGACTGATGATAGGCTCACAGATCAATAAGAGAAGGAAACTTTGTCTCCTCAAGAGAATGTGCAACAAGACACAAGAATTTCTTCTTCCCTATCAGGCATGCCTGTTGTAACTCCTTCACCTATTTCTTTAATTAGTGTTCCCTCTTCTAGATCACCCTCTCCTTCCAAAATAATTTTTAACAACCCTCAAGGCACTTTTGGAGATATTCTTCATTCCTCAGGGTCAATTCCCAGTTTGTCATCTCCATATTTTGATATTGAAGATAGTTTTGCTTTTGATCACTCAACAAAAGGTGTAGTTTTTACTGATACCCCACCTATTATTTCCACTACTGGTGCAAGTGCAACTATAGTAATGCCAAAAATGGAGATTGATCCTAATGTAAGTACTTTTACACTTCCACCATGGTTGTTAGCTTATACGCCAAAAAATAAAAAACAAGCCATCTCTCCAGATGACTTTGATTTCAATAAAATGGTGCCAATAAAAGATAAGGCTCCCAAAAAGCCAATGATTCTTTCAAAGATGATTGGGGATAAGGACACAAATTTCTACAAATTGCAAGACCTCCATATGATGTAACCATTGAAAATTTTGATGTAATTGATTAATCTATCTCTAGAGTTGAATTAGGTAAGATAACTCATGAAAGTGCCAAGAGTGATTTGTAGTCAACCATAGACATCTTGATGCATAAATTTGACAGAGAGAAAGAAATGAAAGATCACTACAAAGAAATGGTAGATCAATTGACTGCAATGATAAGGAGAATTACTCATGCTCTAAAGACAGTAACTCCTGAGGCCATTTCCATAAAAGACCCTATGATTCATAAATTAGAAAAGACCTATCTCAAAGGAAAATTACTTGAAGAGTACTTGGACAAGATGCATACATAAGGAGTTTCCTTGCTCATAGAGTTATTTGAAAAGATAGATAAAATGAAAAAAATAAGTGCAGAACTGGATGATCTTATTAATATTATTTCTCAAGATATTGAAAGCATAGAAAAGTATCTTGACAAATGGATGGATATAAAGAAGTTGAAAATGAGCACTCTAATATCAATTGGTATCATTGCCGATAGAGACTCTTACACTAAAACTAAAGAGGCATTGATATATAGGAGTTGAGTGTTTAAAGAGTTGATCAGTGGCCTCAAATCTTCAAGGAAACTTGGTGAACAAAGTGATATCAGTCTTTTGCATAAATTAGAGGAGCTACGTTGCAAACTTACATCACAAGATAACCAATTATTTTCATTAGAAAAAATGATTCAGGAATTTAAAGGTATGTTCCAAAAATAATTTGAAGATAAGTCATTTTTAGTAGCCTCTATCGACAATATTTTAGATAATCAGTTGACTTTGGATAATCTAAAAACTAGGTTAACTAGTCATTCAAAATTGATCACATTAGTGAGAGATGTCATAGTCAGATCTAAGGTGATTTTCAAGAACACTGTTAATCCAAATAGTATCAAGATACAGGCAACTTTCATCATGTACGATGCTCACATGAAGAAAGATGGGGACACAAATTGAATCAATTTTCTTTTGATTTAATTTTCACTTCTCAGATGTACTTTTGCAACCGCTCTAGACATTTTTACATGTACTTTTTGCTAATTACATGTAAAAATATGGAAAGTCTAAAGTCAACAAGGACTCCTATCTTTAACTAAGTCAAAGTAATTAGGTCTTTTCCAAAAATCCTCAAGGCCTCTCCCTATAAATAAAGAGGGCCTCTTTTGTAATAGATATCTTTTAGTTATTGGAAACAAAAACTCTACTAAAATAGAAATGCCTCTTGAGACTTTGAGCTCAGATTGTAAATCATATTTTATTAAGTAAATGAGAAAGTAAGTGAATTTTCAAACTTTGTAGTGAAATAACTTGTATTGTGTAAGAAATTGTACTTATGTCTTTTTCTTAATACAATCTTATATATTTGATTAAATAAGCAGAGTGAGTGAAAATAATTTGAAAGATGTTTTGAAGCTGATTATGGAGACTTTGTGCTAATATAACTGTCTTTAGTTTGTGTTTTAGTGTTTTATAATAAAATATATTGGAAAGACTTTGAACTACTTTTATCTTTTGTAATTTTATACTTTGTTGTAGTTTTCAGTGAAGACTTTGTGCTGGACCTCATTCTACTGTGATATAAGTCATAAATTAGTAAGAGAAGCAATGCTAGAATTTGTGTTCTCATGGGTTTCTTATGGATTTAGTTAATATCAAGGAAGTTTTCCTTTGTTTTTTGAACATCATTTTTGAAAAAGAGAAATGGATGATAGGATCTCACCCCTGAGTTAATATTTAGTATAAGTTAAGTTTGTGATAGTTTATAGGGAACCTCCCCTTGCTGAGAGGAGAGATTTATCTCATTACATTATGGTTGATATAACCATTTTATCTTCAGTTAATTGATGACAAAATATTTACCCAATAGTTTTTGGTAACTTCGCTAGGGAAAAACCTATAATTTGAAGCTTCAAGCTTCAAATTAAAGTATTTTTAGTTTTTTTCTATTCTACACTTTAGCAGATTCATGGTATACGTAAAGTCAGAGAGCTCAAAGCGTTATTGATCCTATATTTGAATTGATACAATAACATAATTTTGGTCTCTTTCCTCTACGATCTCACCTACAATGAACCAAGAGTTTTCCTCCTACCAACATCAGATCTTCAATACCAAGTAAAACTCCTAGTCCTAGTGCTAGCAGTGTTTTATCTATTCATTCTCCACAAAGGTTTGTTATCCCTCATTTTAATCTTCATATCATGGCAGCCCAAGGCCCTTGGGGTATTAATTTTAGCCATTTGAATCTGACCCCACATTTACATTAGCTACCTCATATTTTGAGATTTTTTTTTTCAAGTTCTATGGTGATGGAAAAGTTCACCCTGATGAGCATATTGCAACTTTTTACATAGCCTATGGTGTGATAGGCATTGAATATGAAGATATATTGGTAAGACTATTTATAGAAACATTGCAAAGCGTAGCTGTAGATTGGTTTTATCATCTTCAAGCTCAGACTATAACTAATTGGAACACTCTCAAGGCCAAGTTTAAGGCTAGGTTCAAATCTGTAGAAGATGCACATGCCTTATTGGCTTAGCTTATGCAAATGAAGAAAGAGCCTCCTGAGCCTATGCGAGACTTCATTGTTAAATTCAATAAGCTGAGGAACAAGATCCCTGCAATTGTTTAGTCAATATCAAAAAATCTTAAGTGCTTTTTCATCAAATCTCAACTTCTCAAAGTGAGTTTTCTATTGAAGTAGGCTATCCCTATAGATCTTTTTATAGCTTAGATTTTGGATATCGAGGTCAAAGATGATCTTATCCCGGTAAGTAAAATAAGAAAAGATTCTAATAAAAATAAATTTTCTTCATCTGTTGAAAGTTCTTCCACAAGCACCACTGATCTTATGGTACAAAAGTTAACAAATGAATTGCTAGCTCTAAAAAGGAAAATATTCCAAGGTATGTCTACCCCTCATTACTATAGAGATATACCAAAGAGTACATTTTCCAACAACTCATATCAAGGCAATGCTGCCAAAAATCAAGGGCAATCCAATCGTCTTCCTCTCACATAGGGGAAGCTTGCCATTGAAGCAAAACTAATCAACTCAGTAGTTGGTTATTATGAAGATGAACATGATCTCTCTTTCCAACCTGAGTTGGACCAAGAAGATGATGTTAATTTATTTGCAGAAGGAGAAGAAGAATTAACTGGCGACTACAACATTGGTTTTTTGAATTACTAAGATGAAGCTACAAAAAAGGGAGAAGTGTTTGATGGATCATATGCTATTTTTAATAGGTCCCAAAACCAGTTAACTCAACAAGCTGATAAGGGAAAAGCAGAAGAAGAACCTTAGCCAGTAATCTCAATTGCTAAACGGGGGACTTCGCTACCTTTACAATCAAAGGATCCAGTGACCAATAAGAAAGTAAGTACCTCAAACAATCTTGTACCTTCTACTTCTATTTCTCATACTAGTACCACATCAAATAAAAATTAGAATGATGGAATTTCTTCTTGTATTTATATTTCATTTTAGTTATTCAACATAATTGATCATGCTACAAAGACCAAGATCTAAATGTCTGAAGTTGAGTACTTACAAGCCAATCCTAAACAGTTTGATAGGTTAGCTGAATACATCAAAAATAAAATCATCCTTATAGGACAAAAGTTTTTAAAAGTGACTCATGATCCCCCAAAGAAAAAATCCACCCAAAATAATCTTGTTGCTACTCCTCTTATTTCCCTCAGAAAAATAGAACCTTTCTATGTTTCTCTATTGATAAATGGTCATAAGTTGAGCAATTGTATGATAGACTCTAGAGCCTCTGATAATGTTATACTGATTAAGGTAGAAAATTCTATTAGTCTTACCTTAATTAAGACTTTTGAGAGATGTTTCTCCATAGCAAATAAACAAGTACCACTTTTGGGTCAAATCAAAGATGCCCAATTTGTATTTGTGACTTTTTTAGATAAGAGGATTAAGATGATAGTCTTAGTGGCTGATGTTCCAACTTCTTATGACATTCTAATCAGATGTAATTTTTATAAAGATGTAGGTGGATAGTTGAATATGGATCTATCTAAAGTAAAAATACCTGTTAAAGGCATCATGCAAAGGTTGCTTCTTGAAAAAGAGTCAAAATATATCATTACCCAAACATCAAACCTTGAAGCTCAAATTTTGTTTGAATCCTCAGGAATGGGTAATTATTTTCTATCCACTGAAGATATTTTTAATTCATTAGATGAAAGTTCATTAGGTGACAATTTAGATAATTTAGACAAAAAATCAAAAAAAAATTTAGAGGAAAGTTCAAGTAAAAATGGAACTTCCTGCACTGATGTAGAGAAATCTTTAAGAAGATCAAGTTCTAATGAGGTTTAGATTTTAAATTTTGATGGCAGCTACTCCTCTACCGGCTCTAGAGCTGGAATTGTTTTGATATCTCTATAAAGATATATTTTCCCTTACTCATATAAGTTGTAATAAAACAATACCAACAATACCACTGAATATGAATCTTTGTTTCTTGGATTGAAAGTTACTCATGCTAGAGGTGTTAAGATTCTTCATACTTGAGGAGATGTTGAATTGGTGGTTTGTCAAGTAAAAAATCTGTATCAAACTAAAAATGAAAAATTGTGACATTATCTCAGTCTTGTATGGGATTGCATTGAAAGTTTTGATGCTTTTAATATTTCCATAGTGTCAAGAGAGTTTAATGATCATGCAAATTCATTAGCTATCTTCACAACTCCCATGGTTCTTCATAAATATTTAAAAGAGAATATTACACTATTGAGCTAATTTTTCAACCAAGTGTACCTGATGATGCTGACCATTGACAGGTGTTTAATGGTGATAATCAAATTATTATTTTTCTTAAAAAGATTGATAGCTTTGAGGATATTATTTTGAAGGTAGTGAATCTCTACCATGGGGATTAGTTCCTAAAATAGACTCACAAACTGGTGAAGAGTTTCTTCAACTAAAAGAGAAAAAAATTTCAAAAGATTTGGTTTCTCTTGAAAAGCTATTTGATAGGCATGACATATATATCAAGCAGCAGCAATAAATAGATTCAAGTTCCTTCAAGGAGTTTAATCAAATAACTTTGAGTATGGAAAAAATTCTCAAAATGGTCAACATTGAAAAATGTTGCACTTTTGATAAAAAGTTCAAATTCATTGCTCTTCTCCAACATTACATTGATGTTTTGGTATATTATTATGATGATTTGAAATCCTTCAGGCCTAATGAAATTTAGCATGAAATTCTTCTTAAAGCTGGGTCACTGTCTTACAAGTAGAAACAAAGGCAATACAACCCCAAAATATCAGGGACTATCCTTTCTAAAATCTAGAAGATGTTAAATGCGAGAATAATTTTTCCAATCCATCATTCCTCTTAGATCACGAACATAATTCTTGTAAGAAAAAAGAATGGAGAAATTCATATTTATGTTGATTTCAGAAACCGAAATCAATCTTCTCTAAAGGATAACTACTCCCTACCCATCATGGATTAAGTATTAAAAACAGTGACTGGCTTAGAAATGTTATCAATGTTAGATAGTTTTTTTGGATATAATCAAGTGGAAGTCAATGAAATAGATCAATATAAAACTGCTTTCACTACACTTTGGGGCACATTTGCATATCACAGAATGCCTTTTGGTCTGATCAATGCTGGCACCACATTTTAGAGAGCAATGGAACTTGCCTTTAGAAATGAAATAGGGAAGTTTATTGTGGTGTATTTTGATGACTTAACTATTTTTTTCAAACATCATCTTGATCATGTGCATCATTTACAACAAGTGCTAGAACGCTGTCAGCAAAATGGTATTTCTCTCAATCCTAAGAAGTCAATTTTTGGGGTTACAAAAAATAGAATTCTTGATCACATTGTATCCTAAGAAGGCACAAAAATTGACTCAAAAACAGTCAAATCTATTCAAAATATTACTTTACCTACTAGTAAGACTGTAGTTCACTCCTTTGGAAAGGTGAACTTTATGTGAAGATTCATTCCTAAATTTATAGAAAAAATCTACCACATTATTGATATGATGAAGGGTAAGGCTAATTTTCGTTGGATTGTGAAAGGTAAAGTGGCATTCAAAGATATCAAGAAGGATATTTCTCATGCTCCAATCCTAGTTTGTCTATATTATACCAAAGATTTCGTAGTATACAACTATGCTTTTGAACATACACTTTCAACCATTTTGGTTCAGCAGAATGAAGAAAGTGTGGAATCTCCCATATCATTTATGAGTTGTCCTCTCAAAGTTCATGAATTGAAATATTCAAACATGGAGAAGCATGCTTATGCTATAGTTAAGGTGATAAAATATTTTTGATTCTATATCATGAATTCACATACTGTTGTTCTAGTGCCTGATACAATAGTAAAGTCTATTTTAACTTAACAGGAGTTTGACACTAAAATGGGCAATTAGATTGCTAAAATTTAAGAGTTTGATCTTGATATCAAACCTACTAAGCTTGTGTATGGAAGAGGTCTCTATCAATTAATTATTGATAACGTACCAAAAGCAATAGAACATGAAGAAGCAAAAGTTGAGGACATGCCAACAGTGCTTTTTATCACTACTACTGATGAGTGGTATTCCAATATCACTCATTTTCTTATCTATGGTGAGTGTCCTTACCATCTATCTTATAAAGAAAAAATAAATGTTAAGTTGAAAGCTACTAATTATGTCATATGGGACAATGGTTTGTACAAAAGAAGCCTTGATGGAGTATTTCTTCATTGCATAGATAAAATGCAACAAAGTAAACTTTTGGAGTCTTTCCACAATTTGGCTTGTGGAAGACATTTTTATGCACTTGTGATGGTTCACAATATTATATGAGCTAGGTTTTATTGGTCTACAGTATTTTAAGATGCATATAATTGGGTACGTAGGTGTGAATTATATCAACAATTTGTTGAGAAACCCAAGTTAGTTGCATTACCTCTCAAGTCAGTGGTGATTGAAGAACCTTTTCAGCAATGGGGTATCGACTTTATTGGTATCGTGAACCCATCATCAAGTGTCAAACATGACTATGTTCTCACTGCAATAGACTATTTTACCAAGTGGGTGGAAGCCATGCCAGTTAAGCATGCTACTTTGAAAGTGGTATGTAATTTTCTTAAGGAAAATATTATTTTTTGATTTGGAGTTCCAACTAAGATTATAACAGACAATGCTACTTGTTTCTCTTCTCATGAGATTACTGACTTTTACTACAATCATAGGATTATTCTCTCCCACTCTTCAGACTATTATCCACAAGGAAATGGTCAAGCAAAATCGAGTAACAAAAATCTGGTTACTATTATCAAGGAATTGGTAGATGACAATCAAAGAACTTGGCATAAAGCATTATTTGATGCTTTATGGGTAGACAAAATTATGTCTAAGAGGGAAATATGTATGTCACCATTTTAACTTTTGTATGATTTGAATGCGTAGATACCAATTACCTTAGAACTACCAGCACTAAAGTTGGCAAAGGCAGTTGAAGATCAAACTTTTGAAAATTCTATTGATAAGAGGATCATGTACTTAATTAAACTAGAAGAGCAATGAACTATGGTAGTGGACTATATTTATCAACATCAAAATTAGATAAAGAAACTCTTTGACAAGAAATCAAGGATTCATGAGTTTCAAATTGGAGATTAAGTCCTATTGTGGGACAAGAGAAGAGAACCAAAAGGAATGCATGCAAAATTTGATTCCTTGTGGAGAGGCCCATTCATCATTCATCAATTCTATAGTGAAAATAGTTTCTTACTAGAATATCAAGATGGAACACCATTCTCATTGCCTCATAGTGGGAAGCATCTGAAACACTTCAATCCTTGAAGTATAAGATAAGTTCATTTGTACATTTGTATAGTTTTATGTTTTTATTTGTCTTTTTATTTTTGGTAGCTTGACTCCATGGCCCAATGGCATGGATGAAGGCACTTAAAGACTAAATTCTACTCCCTTTGATCATTTCAAAGTTTAATCAATAGAAGTTCCCTAGCTGGAGCTAGCTGTTGTTCCTAAAATTAGCCATGCTCATTTTAGGGACAACCCCTATGAAACTTGTCCATTTCATAATCTTCACTTTAAGTTTGTTGTTCGAGGAAAGTTTCTCTTCATCTTGAATGAAGTTGACTAACATCTTGTAAAAGTTCACAATGCTCCCTCATCATGATTTATAAAAAAATGTGAAACTCGTTGTAGTGTTGATTTGATCAGATGTTAGATTTTGATAGTTTTCAAGGTGTTTAGTTTTTCCATGAACTAGTGGTGATTTTCACCACTTTTACATGTTTTCAATCTTTAAGTGCAATAGCAGTAAAAATTGCTGCTCTTACAAGTTATTTTAGTTTTTCATGTAAGAATGGTGATTTTTGCCACCCTTGCGTTTTCCTTCTTTTTTCATGTAGGAGCGACGAAAATTGCTACCCTTGCATCGTTCTTCCCCTCTTCATGCAAGGTCGACGATTTTCACCGGCAATGCATAATCTCCTCTATTACATTCAAGGGTAGAAAAATTCACTGCTAATGCATGATCTCAATTTTCATGCAACATTTATGGCCATGCACGTCGAGTGGTTAGAGATTATTTTAGGGCATTTAATTTCTATTTATTACTCATTTTAATTATTTTTAGTTTCTTGAAACTCCTCCTTGAAATCACTCAACCGCATGAATGAGTAGGATTAAGAATTTGCCAACTTTGAGCTTAAGATTTTGAAATTGCCGGGTAAGTTTTGCTTTTTAATCTTTTTGCCTCTTGACTTTTTGTTTTATTTTTTCTTTTTGGTTTTCCTTTTCTTTGAGAATTTCTTTTCCTTTCATTTTGGTTTTTGTTGCTCCTCTTCTATTTTGTTTCCTTACCCTAGTAGACCTAGCTAGACTCTTGATTCATCAACCCTCCTTCCGTGCCCTAGGTTGTCTCACCATACCGAGCCAATGTTTTGGCCCAACCTAAGTTTTTACTAGCGTCAAAACTAGTTAGAAACCACCTAAACAAAACCAATGTAATGACAGTTAAAATTCACTAATGATGCATACCCCTGTGTGATTGAGCCAAAATTTACCACCTTTACATCTCCCCATTTCTTTTAAGTGAATTAGCGGTGTTATTCACCACTCTAATTTTAGCTTGTTATTTTCCTACAAGGTCGGCAATTTTCACTACCCTTACCAATTTTAAACCTAGCTTTATGTAGAGGTGGCATTTTTTATTGCCCCTACATAAACTCAACCTGTAAGGGTGGCAAAAATTGCTGCCCCTACATAAGTGTAGATTTTACTCCTTCCTACAAGGGTAGAAATTTTTGCCACCGACACAAAAGATAATACCCACCATATGCAAGGGCAATGATTTTTGCTGCCCATGCAAACATTCCTTCAAATTTCTTAACTTTAAGAAATTTTTAGTTTCACTTTTTTGAACTTGATTTCTTCTAGTTTTTTAGCATGCTCACACTTTAGCCCTTTCAAGTGCATCCCCATGGTCATGATCATTGACATGCAGTTTTCCCAGATTACTAGTATTTTTCCTAATTGCATGATCATTACTTTTGTTACAGTTTCTTCTTTGGATCCTTCTTCATCAACATCCTCTTGATAAAAGCTCTTCTAGATGACTAAGATTTCTTTGAAGAAGTCGAAAACAATTAAGTATAAATATCAAGGTATTTTTCCAATCACCTCAGTTACTTCTAATGTCGACGACATTAGAGATATAGAGATTGGTCATGTGGATATGGCTGATTTCATGGAAAGAAGTAATTCAAGTAATCCTAGCCATGAAATGAAGAAGATAATTGATAACAATATTCATTTGGTATCTTCTTTTTGTGTGCAGCTCACAACATAGAATTTGTTTTCCAATACTCTCAGTTCTATAATAAAGATACCAGGGTTGTGTTAGATGCTAGTGTTAATGTGGTAATTAGACTGGATCTTGAGTTCATCGATAAAGTGTTCATGTGTCCTCCTGTTACCAAAGTAATAAAGCTTGATTTTGTCGAAGTACAAAGAGAATATGACAAAGATCCTAAAAAAGTGAAGAAAGTAATCAACAATAAATGGCTCAAGATTCCAACGACAAATTTGTCAAGGTGGCCACAAAGTTTTTCAAGAAGTGACTTTACAGAAGAAGTCGATGATCTGATCACTCTTCTCAATAGGGTAAGAGTTTTAGCTTCTTCCTCACAATTTTATGAATGGATGTATCCCTTCATCAAGATAATTCTCCAAGACAAACAAGTCATCTTCTGGGGAGAATAAATCAACAATAATTTGCACGAGTAACTGATGAAGATATACACTGCCTTCAAATTCTACATGACTTCTTACCTGGTGTATATTGCAGCTTCGATGAGAACCTTTCCAAGTTTAACATCAAAAGGAGATAGGAGAGTAACCCCAGTGTATCAATACTACTCTCAGTTAACATTGAAGGGTTCTATTCATCATTTTAAGAGAGTAAATGATGCTTTCTTTGTAGTATTTTTGTGTCTCTTTGATCCTTGATTAAAACAAAGAAGAATGTCAGATGAGACCTGGGTAGTTGTGAATGATTTTGGATGTATGTTCTTGTAATTTCCTTCTTTTTCATACTTGTGGGTTGGTTTTTTCCAAGGTCATCCTTATATGCTTCCAAGATTCCCTTTGAATAAATTAGTCTTGATGGAGCTATGCGGGCAAATAATTGTCATACATAATAAACAGATGGAACTCAAGAAGCTGGATTTCAAGTTTCAAATTGAAATTAACAAGTTTTCAGTGTTAACCACTAGGAAAGCTAGAGTTATAGAAACTGAAATAGAGCTCATAACCATGAAGCAGTTCTAAATAAGACCAAATTTTGATTACAGGGGCATAAAGGATATAATCAAGAGGAAAACACAATTTCATGAGCCTATGATTGAAGATGTTTGGGTAGATTTGAGGACAGTGGAAGATGTCAAAAAAATGGACTACAGTAGGTTATCTCTTGAGCAGATATAATATCTGGGACTTGCTGATATCCCTAAGAATTTAGTGGATGATGAAGATTTGATTAATGATAGATACAATATTGAATAGATTGCCAATACCCCTCTTCCTCTAATCCAATGGTCACAAAAGGAGCTGACTTCCTTAAGGAAAAGATTTAAACTAATATTGGAAAACACTAATAATTGGTTAGCAAATAAAGGAATCACTTTGAAAGAAGTCATCATAGGTTCAGAAGCTGAATTTCAAGAGGAAACAAGAAGAAGAGCAAAAAATAAGATGAAAAATAAAAGCGATGTTCCTTCTTCTTCCAGGCCACATAAGCCTAAGATCATATTTTTGACAAAGAAGTCAAAAGTTATGGAAAAAGAGCCAGAAATAGCAAATATGGAAATTAAGAAATAAAGCGCTGAAGAACCATCAATGGAATAGATGGAGACTGATGATAGGCCCATAGATCAATAAGAGAAGAAAACTTTGTCTCCTCAAGAGAATGTGCAGTAAGAAATAAGAATTTCTTCTTCCCTATCAGGCACATCTGTTACAACTCCTTCACCTATTTCTCCAATTAGTGTTCCCTCTTCTAGATCACCCTTTCCTTCCAAAATAATTTTTGACAACCCTCAAGGCACTTTTGAAGATATTCTTCATTCCTCAGGGTCAATTTCCAGTTTGTCATCTCCATCTTTTGATATTGAAGATAGTTTTAATTTTGATCACTGAACAAAAGGTGTAGTTTTTACTGATACCCCACCTATTGTTTCCACTACCGGTGCAAGTGCAACTCCAGTAACACCAACAATGGAGATTGTTCCTAATGTAAGTACTTCTATGCTCTCACCATGGTTGTTAGCTTATACGCCCAAAAGGAAAAAACAATCCATCCTCCAGATGACTTTGATTTCAATAAAATGGTTCCAATAAAAGCAAAGGCTCCCAAAAAGCCAAAGATTCTTTCAAAGATGATTGGGACAAGAGACACAAATTTTAAGAAATTTTAAGACCTCCACATGATGTAACCATAAAATTTTTTGATGTAAGTGATTAATCTATCTTCAGAGTTGAATTAGGTAAAATAACTCATGAAAGTGCCAAGAGTGATATGAAATTAGCCATGGACATCTTGATTCAAAAATTTGACAGAGAGAAAGAAATGAAAGATCACTACAAAGTAATAGTAAAACAATTGACTATAGTGGTAGGGAGAATTACTCTCACTCTAGAGACAGTAACTCCTAAGGCCATTTTCATAGAAGACCCCATGATCCATAAAGTAGAAAAGACTTGTCTCAAAGGAAAAGTACTTGAAGAGTACTTGGACAAGATGCATACACAGGGAGTTTTCTTGCTCATAGAGTTATTTGAGAAGACAGATAAAATGGAAAAAATAAGAGCAGAACTAGATGATCTTATTAATATTATTTCTTAGGATATTGAAAACATAGAAAAGTATCTTGACAAATAGATGGATATAAAGAAATTGAAAATGAGCACTCTAATATCAATTGGTGTCATTGTCGATAGAGACTCTTACACTGAAACTAAAGAGGCATTGATATATAGGAGTCAAGTGCTTAAAGAGTTGATTAGTGACCTCGAATCTTCAAGGGAACTCAGTGAACAAAGTGATATCAGTCTTTTTCATAAATTGGAGGAGCTACCTTGAAAACTTACATCATAAGATAACTAATTCCTTTCAGTAGAATAAAAGATTCAAGAATTTGAAGGTATGTTCCAGAAGGAATTTAAAGATAAGACATTTTTAGTAGCCTCTGTCAATAATATTCAGGATAATCAGTTGACTCTAGATAATCTAAAAACTAGGTTAATTAGTCATGAAAAATTGGTCATAGCAGTGAGAGATGCCATAGTCAGAGCTAAGGTGATTTTCAAGAACACTGTTAATCCAACCAATATCAAGATACAGGCAACTTTCGTCATGTATGATGTTCACATGAAGAAAGATGGGGATATAAATTAAATCAATTTTATTTTGATTTAATTTTTGCTTCTTAGATGTACTTTTGCAACCGATCTGGACATTTTTACATGTACTTTTTGCATATGTAATTACATGTAAAAATATGGAAAGTCCAAAGTCAACAAGGACTCTTATCTTTGACTAAGTTAAAGTAATTGGGTTTTTTCCAAAAATTCTCAAGGCCTCTCCCTATAAATAAAGAGGGCCTCTTTTGTAATAGATATCTTTTAGTTATTGGAAACAAAAACTCTGCTCAAATTGAAATGCCTTTTGAGACTTTGAGCTCAGATTGTAAATCATATTTTATTAAGTAAATGAGAAAGTGACTTTTCAAACTTTATATTGAAATAACTTGTATTATGTAAAAAATTGTTCTTACGTCCTTTTCCTAATACAATCTTATATATTTGATTAAACAAGTAGAGTGAGTGAAAATAATTTGAAAGATGTTTTGAAGTTGATTATGGAGACTTTGTGCTAATATAATTGTCTTTAGTTTGTGTTTTAGTGTCTTAAAATAAAGGATATTGGAAAGGCTTTGAACTACTTTTATCTTTTGTAATTTTATACTTTGTTGAATTTTTCGATGAAGACTTTGTGCTGCACCTCATTCTACTGTGATATAAGTCATAAATTAGTAAGAGAAGCAATGATAGACTTTGTGCTCTTGTGGGTTTCTTGTGGATTCAGTTAATATCAAGGAAGTTTTCCTTTGTTTTGTGAACATCATTTTTGAAAAAAGAGAAATGGATGATATGATATCACCCCTAAGTTAATATTTAGTATAAGTTAAGTTTGTGATAGTTTATAGGGAACCTCCCCTTGCTGAGAGGAGAGATTTATCTCATTGCACTGTGGTTGATATAACCAGTTTATCTTCATTTAGTTGACGACAAAATATTCACCCAACATAGACATACAACTCCTTGATTTGAAATTTCATATCAATTACAAGCATAAAAACCACCTGTTCATTCACCATGATCTGAGCAAGCACCAAGGCATAGCCTACAACAACATCATAAACACATACAACTTTAGTATGAAGTGTGTCAGTAAAATCCATATAGAATAAATTAGTTGATCCATCCATTCTAATACATTAAATAATATCTTAGTTGTAGTTGTGATTAATTTTTCAACAACTATATACATTAGAGATCACAAAATCCTCCAATTCCTTGGGAAAGGAAATTCAATAAAATAATAAAATATAAGGCAACTATTCTATTTACAGTAGCCCAAATCCAAACATAATGTAAAATGATATCCACCTTGCTAACACAACATAAAAGAAATTTCATAGAATCATTTCACTTTAAAGCACATATCATCATTTAATTATTAGCAAAATTTAAATTTACATGGAGATGTACATGTAATATGCATGAAACCTTGATTTTTATTGATTGGGCATTGCACGTTGGATAGGGCTTTAAATTAGCTAGTATCCTAGATAAACATCAATTCATTAGGATGGAACTTGGTTAACGCAAAAAAGCATTCATGTATACACAAAAAAGTAAAAGAAACTTGGAATGGCATTGTTGTGGTTACAATTGTGGGTGGGGATTCTTTTTACATTCTTAAAAACCCTAAGAAGTCTACTTCTAAAGTGGAAAATCCATTATGGGTATTTCCCATTCACATTTGTATGTGATCAATAGTAAATTTTATCTATAATTTCTAAAGCACCCATGAACAACCCACACATGTATGGTTCTGCAAGTATTCATAAAGTAGGGGAAGACAACCACTACAAACACTAGTTCAAAAATTTACTACAAATCTGAATAGAAAATACATAAACTTTAGACTATCTGATGTCACTATGCACCTTGAAATTATCACCAAAACATAGTAAGGACAAAAGTACTGAAGTAAAATAAAGAAAGGTTAAAATGCATCTTATAGAGGTAAAATGAAAATATAAAGTAGGGAGGTTAAAATGAATGATTTTGTTTTGTGAGTAGTTGTTGCATCAATGCCACCTACACTCAATAGTTGCTAGCAAGTGTACCAAAAAACCACCACCACTAAGAACATTAACACCAAGTTATCATGACCAAGCAGGCTTGACATGGTAAAAAAGAAGCAACTGCCTCATCTCACCTAGAACTACATGAGGTGGCTAATAACATGATTTTTTTTACTCAATCATAGTTTAATTAAAATAATATTATATTCAATTACTTAAAAACCCTACACCTTGTCTTTTCAAAAGTTTGACAAATTTTAGTGCACAGAAAAAAGGAGTCTCTGATTAGCCAAAAGCCTTGGCAATAATAACGGGTTAAAGAAATTTGATTTCTATAATCCCTCCATTTGGGGCTAATAACCACTGGGTTTGTTACATAAGTAACGAGGAGTTGAATACTCAAAGTGGAAATCAACCTTGAAAATTAAAAAAAATCATAGTTATAGTATATAGTGATATAAGATATCATTTTATCTATGATCTTAGCCTTACACTAATTCTAGAAGACAGGAGACCTTACTGTCAAATAGGTAATCAATAATTGAAGCAATGATGATGAAAATATTTATGCATAATAAGAACTCAATAATGACATTAAAAAAACAAATCATAAAAGAATGTTTCATTACAAAAAATTCCATTGGTATATCAGGATAAAATCTAACACTTTTTCTCAGATGAAACATAGGGATTTACACATCTTAGTGGTACAATAGTTTCATTTATAACCTAATCTAGGGGCTACCACACAACATGATGTATTTTTCTATTGAGTTTATTATAAATACTATTATGGCCTTTAATGGTTATTGTTTAATATTTTTTCCTCAAGAATATTAATTCTACACACTCCTTGAAGGTTAGTCAATTTCCAAAAATATCATTAGTCCCAAGCTCATTCAATTATTTAGAATTCATTCAAATATTTATATAATCGAAATGAAGCTAAGTTTATTTTTTAGCTAAGCCATTTTTCTAAAATATTATTATGCTATCAACTTCTCTAATCTTAATCCAATTTATCTGTGCTAGATCAATGAATTAAATTGCTTCATTCTTCTGCAAAGATATTAAATCATTGGATTTTCTCATATTCAATGGTGTGATCCAATTTTAGAAAATATGGTGACTTGATCAAGGATAATGGTCTCATGCCACTAGATCTGCAATTTTTGACAAGAATTATAAGCCATTGAACTAAAACTTTGTGCAAGTTATGACTTACATGCATTGACTAATCAAAGGGACACATGGCAAGAAGAGCCAACTACACTTCTAGAGAAGATATTGCATGAATTTATTTGAAGGGTCATCTCCATTCATTGATATTCAATTATCTGAACTTTATTATATTTAGAAGAAATTCAAAAGTTGTGCTTAAGTTTAAAAGTCAAGATACAAATCTCATTGATGACTTAAAGTTGGAATGGACATTTGTAAAGTATGAGCCATTTTGATGAAGCATAAATATCTCAAGTCATCGAATCCATGGTAAAAGTGAGCATCATCATTAGTAGAGAAATATATTAATGTGTTGGGTGTGGAGCCTGATTGTCTTTTAGGATTAGAGGTTAAAATTCTAATGTTTTTTCAGTCGGGGTTTGGATCCCTTTCTTTGTATCCATGATGGTGATGGGGGTTGCAAGGGGGGATTCACCCCCATTGTGGGGTCTAGGGGGATGACCCCCCGATGGGGGGTCTGGGGGCCATTCGCCCTAGTGGGGGTTTAGGGGAAATGACCCTGAAGGGAAATTTTTATTAAAATTACATTGTAAAATTGTAATCTCATAGTTAATCTGGGCCATTGATTATAGGTTTCTAGATCTAATGGTAGAGGTTATGTTTAGGTGTTTCTCCACCCTAAAAGTGAATTGAGATATGGATGAGAGGTAAGAGAAGATTATTTTACATAGAGAGGAGGTAGAGAAGGTAGAGAGGTGTAACAGGATTTGTTACAATATTTGTTTCTCCCTTGTATTATTGGAAATAATATACTGGACAAGTTTGGTGGATGTAACCCATCTTGGATGAACCATGGTAAACCTAGTGTCTCCTATTTTGTGCATGCTTATGATTTTTTTGTATGTTTGATTGATTAATTTCATAGTTTCTCTTATATGCTATTTGGGGATAAATTTATGTTTTATTCTATCCTAACAAGTGGCATCAGAGCAAAGGTTTTATTTGTATAGTTTTAAATCACAGGAAGAAAAGGGTTTGACCTCGAGTGGGAACTATGGTAGATGAAAATAAATCTAAGGTGGAGAAGTTTAATGGATAGAACTTTGGATTGTGGAAGATGTAGATGGAGGATTAACTTTACTAGAAGGACCTACATTTACCATTGGGAGGGCAAGCCAAGAAGCCATTGATAATGTCAAATGAAGCTTGGGAACTGTTAGATCAAAAATCCTTTGGAACCATATGGTTGTGCCTTGCATCTTCTATAGAATTCAACATATCACAAGAAAAGACAACATAAGGTCTTATGAGTGCATTAGGTAAGTTATATGAAAAACCCTCTACCTCAAATAAAATATTTTTGATGAAAAAAATATTCAATATGAAAATGTCTGAAAATGGTTTAGTACTAGATCATTTAAATGAGTTTAACACAGTTACTAGTCAGTTACATTCCATAAATATTGATTTTTATGATGAAATTAGGGCTCTTCTCATTCTTTGTTCCTTGCCTGAAAGCTGGAATAGCTTGGTAATGTTAGTAAGAAACTATGTGTCTAATAATGCTAAACTAAAGTTTGAAGATGTGGTGGGTGTTATCCTAAGTGAGGAAATGTGAAGAAAAAGTATAAGTGAAACATCCATATCTGGAAATGCATTAACAGTGGAGAACAGAGGAAGGCCGAAGAATAGAGGAAGATGAAACTATGGAAAATAAAAAGGGGGTGCAAGATCTAAATCAAGAGGCAAGATGAAATGTTGGATCTATGACAAGCTAGGACACACAAAGAAAGAGTGCTAGTTTCGAAAGGATAAATTGGGTAAGGACCAACAGGAAGGTAATAGAGAAGTAAATGTAATAGGGAATATACTACAAGATGCTCTTATACTTTCTTTGGATAATATTATTGAATCTTGGGTTTTGGATTCAGGTGCTTCTTTTCATGCTACCTCTCATAGACATTATTATATAGATTATGTTCAAGGTAATTTTAGAATGAAGTGTTCAGGTTAAATTATAGAATGAAAAAACTTAGGTGTTGAAGGATATCAAGCATGTTCTGAGCTTGAGGAGAAAATTGATCTCTACAGGGCAGCTGGGTAGTGAGGGTTGTATGGTCACATTTACAACCGAATCATGGAAGGTTACAAAGGGTTCCTTAGTGGTTGAAAAATATAATAAATTGGACACTTTATATTTATCTATAAATAATGTTAATTCATCTTATGTTGTAGTTACTATAAGTAAAGATGTAGCTTTGTGGCATTGTAGACTTAGCCACATGAGTGAAAAGGGAATGAAGACCTTCCATGTAAAATATAAACTACCAAGTCTAAAAGAATTAGATCTAGACTTTTGTGAGCACTACATATATGAAAAACAAAAATGTGTGAGGTTTCTCAGGGTTGGACCAGCCAGGAAAGAACAAAAATTAGAGCTTGTGCATATGGATGTATGGGGACCAGCTCAGGTATCTTCACTTGGTAGTTCAAATTATTATGTTACCTTTATTGATGATGAAACTAGGAAGGTTTGGGTATATTGTGTAAAAAGAAAGTCTACTATTTTTGATACATTTAATAAATGGAAACCTTTAGTTGAAAATGAAACAGGTTTAAAACTAAAATATCTCAGATTAGATAATGAAGGTGAGTATTGCAATAATGCTTTTGAAAATTATTATTAAGAAAGTAGAATTCATAGATAGAAAATTGCTTAAAAAACACCACAATAGAATGGTGTGTTAGAAATAATGAACAAGACTATTATGGAGCATGCTAGATGCATGAGATTGCATGCAAGTTTTCCTTTATAGTTTTGGGTAGATACTGTAACTACTACAATTTATCTGATAAATAGAGGACCTTTGAGTGCTTTGGATGGTGGAATACTAGAGGAGGTATGGACTGAAATGAAGGTAGATTATTCTTTTCTAAGAGTTTTTGGTTGTGAGGTATTTTATTATATTGACAAAGATCATAGGAATAAGTTAGAAGCTAAGTCTCACAAATGCACATTTATTGGTTATGGAACTGATGATTATGAATTTTGATTATGGAATATGGAAAATAAGAAAATAATTAGGAGTGGAGATGTTTTTCATGAAAAATTCATGTACGACCAATTGTAAGAAAACAAGCAAGAAGAATCTAAAAGGGAATATACAGTATTAGAATACATTATAGAAAAACATGTCCCAAAAATCCTTGATCAAAATGTGCAACAAGAACAAGTACCTCAAACCCCTATTAGAATATATGCAAGAGTAAGTAGACCACTTGGTCATTTTTCTCCTTCTTTATATTATTTATTACATATTGATGGTGGTGAGCTAGAAAACTATGAATAAGTAGTGCAGATTGATGCCAAGGATAAGTGGGAGTAAGCTATGGATGAGGAGAATGATTCTCTAATGGAAAACTAGACATGGGATTTGGTGGAGCTTCCTAAAGGAAAGAAGGCATTGCAAAATAAGTGGGTATACAGGATAAAGGAGAAAAACGAAGGTAAAAATAAATTCAAGGATAGAATGGTGGTTAAAAGTTTTGCATAAAATAAAGGTATATACTTTGATGAAATATTTTCTCTAGTAGTTAAAATGACTTCTATAAGAGTTTTTTTAAGTTTGGTAGCAATAGAAGATTTGGACCTTGAAAAATTAGATGTGAAGACTACATTCCTTCATGGTGACTTGGACGAGGAATATTTATGGAGCAGCCACATGGATATAAAGTTAAAGGTAAGGATAAAATGGTGTTTAGGTTGAAGAAGAGTTTGTATGGCCTAAAACAAGTTCTATGATAGTGGTATTTGAAATTTGATAGTTTTATGACAAAACAGGGTTATTGTCGATGTCATTCAGACCATTGTGTATATTTTAGAAGTTTTGAAAAAGGTAGCTACATTATTTTTCTTTTATATGTAGATGATATGCTTGTAGCTAGTTACAACATGCACAATATTAATGTACCCAAGAAAAAGTTAAGTGATAGATTTTCTATGAAGGATCTAGGTGCAGCTAAATAGATCTTTGGTATGAGGAAAACTAGAGATAGAAAGAGTAGGATGCTGTAATTTTCACAGGCAGATTACATTTTAAATTTTTAGAAAGATTTAAAATGTAGGATACAAAGTTAGTTGGGACACCTTTAGCTACACACTTTAAATTAAAAAAATAATAATGTCCTAAAACACAAGAAGAAAGGAACTTGATGTCTAAAATTCCATACTCATAAGTAGTTGGCAGTTTAATGTATGTAATGGTGTATACAAGGATGGGAAATACACATGCATTGGAAGTGGTGAATAGGTTCATGAGTGATCCAGGAAAGGAACATTGGAAGGCAATAAAATGGATCCTTTGTTACTTAAGAGGGACCATAGATACAATGTTAAGCTATGGTGGATCAGATGTGACATTACAGGGATATGTTGACTCATATATGGTAGGTGACTTGGATGGTAGAAGAAGCACTATAGGGTATGTGTTTATAGTAGGTGGTATAATAGTTAGTTGGGTATCACGGTCACAAAAGGTTGTGGCACTTTCAACCATAGAGGTTGAGTATGTTGCTACTACAAAAGCAAGCAATGAAATAATTTGGTTATAGAGGTTGATGGAAGAATTGGGACATAGTCAATAAATATGTACTCTAAATAGTGACAGTTAGAGTGTAATCCATCTAGCCAAAAACTTGGCTTTTCACTCTAGAACAAAACATATTCAGTTGCAGTATCATTTTATTCTTTTAGTGATAGAGGAAGAGCAACTAAAATTAGAGAAGATACATACTAGTAAAAATCCTATGGATATGATGACCAAGGTAGTTACAAGAGAGAAGTTGAAGATTTGTTCAGTTTCAATTGGTCTTCATGGATGATAATTAAATCAATGAACTTGTCCATGTCCATATACTATAGTGGATGCAGTAGTGGTGGAGTTGCTACAATCAGTCTTCAAGTGGAATATTGTTGGGTGTAAAGCCTATTTGTCTTCCAGGATCAGAGGTTAAAATTTTGATGTTTTTTTAGCTAGGTTTTAGATTCCATTCTTTGTATCTATGATGGTGAAGAGGGTTGCAAGGAGGGATTCTAGATTAAAATTGCCTTGTAAAATTATAGTTTTGTAGTCAATCTGGGCCATTGATTATAGGTTTCTAGATCTGATGGTAGAGGTTATGTTTAGGTGTTTTTCCACCCTAAAAGTGAATTGAGATGTGGTTGAGAGGTAAAATAAGATTATTGTACATAGAGAGGAGGCAAAGAAGATAGAGAGGTGTAACATGTTTTATTGTAGAATTTGTTTCTTTGTTGTATTACTAGAAATAATATATTGGATAAGTTTGGTGGATGTAGCCCATCTTGGGTGAACCATGTTAAATCTGGTGTCTCCTATTTTGTGCATGTTTATGATTATTTTTTATATGTTTGATTGATTCATTTCATAGTTTTTCTTTTATATTATTTGGGGATAAATATGTGTTTTATTTTATCCTAACATAATGGATCCATAATTATATAAAATAAATGTACTAATACATAGGCCTTGAGCCTCATATCATCCAATTTAATCAATATCAATAATACAAAAATATGGGTAATAGAGGATCCTCTCTAACCATCGAATATTATTAAGTCCTTCAACATGAGTTATCTTGCACAAAGGCAATGATATTAGTCATGTAAAGTGCCTCATACCATCAAATCAATCTTCTGGTGCTAATATTTGATAGTTTGATTTGGAAAAATGAGGACATAATAGAAATGAAAATAATAATAAAGAGTTCTTTATGAAATTAGATATCCTTTTGAATTCAATAATTTTATTTGAAAAACTATAAAATGTGTTTTTGGGTTGTCACTATACCTTGTGTCATTGTGTAGATTGAGTGAATTAGTCAAATGGAATAACTAGTCATGTGATTTAGGCCAAACTGAACCTTGTGAAGTCAATTCTTAGTCTAAATGATGTTAATTTGGGATAAAATGATTGTTTTAGGGTTTAAAGAGTTTACATATATGGTTTAGAGTTTAGAGATTAAGAAATTTAGGGATTAGGGCTTAGGGTATGGTTTTTAGGGTTTAAAGAGTTTATATTTATGGTTTAGAATTTAGGGATTAAGAACTTTAGGGATTAGGGCTTAGGGTATGGTTTTTAGGGTATATAAGGTATAATCATGAAGGCAATTGGGGTAAATTTGAGCTCTTTAAAACTATATTTGTGAGTAAAGAACATGATTATAGGCTCAATTAGCCCCCACATCATCACAAATTGAGCTAATTAAGTCGATTGTGGAAATGAGTGATGCAATTTTGACCAAGTTTATCTTTATGAACCTAATTCTTTTTATAAAGCATGTTAATTGGGACTAAATTGATTGGTTTAGGGTTCAAGGTCTATAATTTAAAGGGTTTAGGGATTATGGATTAGGGTTTAAGGTAAATGGTACAGGGTTTAGGGTAAATGGTACATGGTTTAGGGTAAATGGTATAGGGTTTAAGGTATATGATATAGGGTCCAATTGCTAAGGTAATTAAAGAAAATTTGAGATGCTTGAACCTATTTGTGACAATTGCCTTCATGTTTGCATTTATGATAAAAGTAGGGTCAGTTAAGCCATAATGTTGCATACATTATGCAATTAATTGAGCCATAAATTTGGTTTAGGGGATCAATTTTTCCCAAATCATGCCCCTAATTACACAAATTGACTAATTAGATCAATTCATAATAGAATCAAACTTAATTTTTCCCCAAATCATATCTTGCTCTTGAAAGAGTTTAAATTGGCCTTAAATGCATTCTCGATTAAATCAATCAACTCTTTGGTTAATTATATATGACATGAAATTAGGGTTAATTTCACTTTGAATCACATCATATATAATTTAAAATAGGTTCATGTGGTTCATTTTGATCCTAATTAGGGATTAGGGTGTTAGTGCATAGGGTTTATGGTTTAGGGATTAGGCCATAGGGTTTAAAATTTATGTTTTAGGGTTTAAGGATTAGGGATTAGGGAATATGGTTTTTTTAAGGGTGTTCTAATCACTCTATGCCATGTGAACCTAATTCTTACTACAAATAATGTTAACTAGAGCTAAATCTATTAGTAAATAAGGAACTTATGGTTTACAATTTAGGGTATAGTGTTCAAGGTTTATGGTTTAGAGCTTAGGGTTTAATGTATATATGGTTTAGGGTGTACATAGGGTCCACCATGTTTTTGGGATCAATTATCCCCCACATCATCATTGATTGAGCCAATTAGTCAATTGGGATAATGAGTAATGTAATTTGGGCCAAATTAAGTAATGTAGATACATAACTATTACTCTAAATGATGTTAATTAGTTCTAAACTGATTGGTTTAAGATTTAAAATATAGGGTACAGGATATATGGTTTAGGGCTTGGGGTTTAAGAACTATAAGGTTTAGGGTACATAGGGTCTAATTGCAAAGATAATTGAGGACAATTAAAATCATTGGGACCTATTTGCAACCTTAGAATGCATTTTTGGGTTGTAATTATACCCCATGTCATCATGCAGATTGAATGAATTTGTTAAATAGGGCAATCAGTCATGTGATTTAGGCCAAAATGAGCCATATGAACTTAATTATTAGTCTAAATGATCTTAATCTGGGCTAAAATGATTGGTTCAGGGTTTAAAGAGTTTATATTTATGGTTTAGAGTTTAGGGATTGGGAAATTTAGGGTTAAGGCTTAGGGTATAGGTTTTAGGGTCTATAAGGTATAATCATGAAGTTAATTGTGGCAAATGTGAGCTCCTTAAACCTAGATTTTGGGCTCAATTAGCCCCCACATCATCACAAATTGAGCCAATTAAGTCAATTGTGCTAGTGAGTGATGGAATTTTGACCAAGTTGATCCATGTGATCCTAATTATTACTATATAAAAGATATTAATTGGGGATAAATTGATTGGTTTAGGATTTACAATTTAAAGGGTTTGGGGTTTAGGGTTTAAGGTAAATGGTATAGGGTTTATGGTTTAAGGTAAATGGTACAGGGTTTAGGGTTTAAGGTATTAGATAAAGGGTCCAATCACTAGGGTAATTGAAGAAAATTTGAGCTACTTGTTCACCTATTTATGACAATTACCTTCATGTTTATATTTTTGATAAAATTAGGGTCAGTTAATCCATACATGTTGCATACATTATATAATCAATTGAGCCATAAATTTGGTTTAGGGGCTCATTTTTTCCTAAATCATGCTCCTAATTGCATAAATTGACTAATTAGATCAATTCATGATAGAATCAAACTTAAATTATCCCTAAATCACATCTTTCTCTTGAAGGGGTTAAAATTTGTCTCAAATGCCTCCTCAATTAAATGAATCAACTCCTTGGTTAATTATATATGACATTAGGGTTAATTTCACTCTAAATCACATCATATACAATTTAAAATAGGTTCATGTGGCTCATTTTGATGCTAATTACCTCCACAATTAAACTAATCAACATTTGCATTCATTAGCTGATGACATTCAAGTTTATTGGGCTTAAAGATACATTCTAAACATGTCAAACTTTCATAAATAAATAATGTTTCTCTATTTCAATCAAGCTAATGAAATTGGAGCCAATCAACCCCAAAACCATATTTTATAGTCATGCAATTAGATTGAAGGTGCTCGAAATAGCACCAATTTACTTCAGATGCATAGATAGATTGGTACTCCAAAGGATAAGTTTTGGCCATAGGTTTAAAAATGCATTTTATGACATCTCGTGATAAAATCATTTATATTGTAAAATGTATAGCGAGTTATACCTTAAAACCAAGTAATTATAAGTAGTCAAGTCAACATATTAAAATGCCCGTAAATTTTTTGAAGTCTAAAGTGATACTAAGACACCTTAATTCACTATCGAAGGGTAGGGACCTTTCCCATATCACATGAAAGAACACCACTATTAGGGAGCTCAAGAATATATAAGAACATATATAAAATTTGAGATCAAGAGCAAATTTGCATTTTTGGGTATTATGAAGATATAATGCAATAAAATTATTAACACAATCATGCTATTTGAATTTGAATTCAAACACCAAGCCTTTTTAGCTCAGGAATGGCTTGGATTCTTGAGCCAAAGGCTTGGATTAATCAATCTACAACCGAGTCTGAGAGTTTTGATAAAAAATAATAAAATTCAACTTTGACCACTAAATACACTACGAATTTCAATGGTAATATTTAAAAACTTAATACCATTATGACGAACAAGTTTTCCTCTTTCCAAAAATATTATTTTTATAATTTTTTGACTAATTTAAGTTTCAAACTATGTTGATTTCTAACTATACCTTTTTTAGGCAACTGCATGTCATAAACATACATGCCTATACATGTTCATGTAATTTATTTTTCATTGATACAAGTGTAAAACATGTTATAAAGTCACAAACTAGGCCTAATTTTACACAAATTAAAAAAAAACTAAATTTCATTTTTTTGAGATAGTTAAGCATGTTGCATAGCCGATTATCCATTTTTTTGTCAATTTTTAAGATCTATTTACTTGAAAAATTCATAAAATAAGTATTCTTTGAAAAAATATAAAAAATATACATAAAACACTAGAAGATATTATATAAATATTCATCAAAGGTATTTACCCAATATTAAACACTGCTAAAAAATGATGTGCCATATGACCATGTATCTACTCTATTTTCTTAAAAAATAAGAGTCCCTCTTCAAATTTTAGATGTTTGATCTAGTTATACTAAACCATTTTTAAAAAAAATAGCATTTTAGAAACTAGACTCGATACGCTACATTTCATGTTTTTACACCATCCTCAAATCTGGAGTGTAGATATATCAAATTATCTACAAAAGTTCAGATTTTTGAAATTTCAAGAAAATCATGTCCATAGGTAAGCCCCTTTTTGTCCCCCAACTTTGTGCACTTACCCCTAAGAGCCTTAAATTTTGATGTTTCCATCATGGTATAAGACTTAGGTGGGAAAATACTACTAGAGGCATATGAAATCTATTTTATAACCAAAATTAATCTTCTATAGGCTAGTGTTTTTTCCCTAGGACTTATAGCCTCTTCCTTACATGAAGTATATCATCTTCTCCACCCTATCTAAATAGTTATCCATAAAATGCTATCTATTATAACACCCATTGAATTCAATTACTCCAATGATAATATAAAATGTCTTATAGAAGAGTTTACAGATGATTTTATGGCCTTCAAAAGGAAACTTGTTATTTAAAACACTATGAGTCAGATTTATATTCCAATCACTTCAGTGTCTAGTCAAATAAAAGACCATGCCCTCCAACCTAAATAGTTTTAGAAACCTCATAAATGAAAGTTTATTATTTTAATATTAACTCCATCTTCAACCCCTGTGTAATTTTTAAGGCTACCTATTGATAAGTGATTACAAATCAAACCCCCATCAGAGGAGATGAATGGGTCAAAGATGGTGTCTGGTATTAGCATGATGTAAAAGTAGAGACCAAAGAATATGCTCATGGGCACCTAAATAAACAATGTAAGAACTTTATCACCTTCATAAATAATCAATAATACCTAATTTTCCTTAAATCCTTCAAATTTAAATCATTTCATAGCATTTATCAAGCATGTTGTGGTAATGAAATAAATAGAATGGAATCTTATTTAAAAAATGAGGCTTCCCCTCAAAGTGAACAACTAGAGAAACCCTCTGGTATTGATGAGAAAATAATTGAAGGATTTTTCTCATGTGCATTGAGAGAAATATCAATATTCCTTATTGGGCCTGTGATATAAAATAATATTGATGATTATGATGATGATGAGTTTGCATGTTTTAAAACCGGATATAAAAAGGACTATATAAGACATGGGACTTGATATAAAAATGGAATCAGAGAGGAAACGATAAAAGAGTACATGTGAATCCATGGAGGCATAAGACAATGAAGGCTTGCTGATAACAAGTGAGGTTGTTGCTACACATTCAAAAATTTGAGCCTTGCCTCCTCATTAAAAAAATTTATGGAAAGAAATTTTTGGAGAGCCCTCAGTGCATGATAACATTGGTTTATTTTAAAACTACCTTGATTTTTAGAAGAAGAATACAACAACCAAGATTATACTTACTAATATTCACAAGAGGAAGAACAAAGTATGAGTATCAATAAAATTGAAATCATTGTTGGTAAGGATTGTCTTGGGGTGGGTCTAAAACACCTATTTGAGGGCATTAATGAAAGCAAATATCCTACTATTGAGCGTTGATCATAATAGAAAATATTTTAGGAGTGTTCAGAAGAAATAAGGAATGAAGATACGAAGTTAATAAGGAAGAATTATTTTTTCCCAAGGAAAAAATCACAACCAAGGACCTACCCATCACCATCCCAGCTATAATCATAAATGATTGTGAAGATGAAGAGATATATCACCAATGGGAAATAAAATGGCATCAACTATTATAAGGAGGTTTCATTCTAGAGGATTATGCAGAAGAAGAGACAAACCAAAATAATAGTACTAGTCTTTGTATCAAAAATAAAGTTGAACCTCAGGAAAGGAAAAAGTTTTTTTTTTGTTTTATTTATATTAGATAGAGTTTACCAAAATATATGACCCAAAAGTGAAGAGGAAAAAACCAAATTTCATCCCACACGGTTAACCATTAAGATCAAGTCAAATGTACATAAAAACAAAACCATATCCCTCACAAAAAAATAAGTAAAGTACATCCCTAAAAAGGAGAAAACAATTACATTAGAACCACCATAAATAAAACACAATCATCAAAAAATTATTAAAAATGAGCTAAAAATGTCAATTAGAGTAAGAGTGTGCCACATCAATCATAATACTAAGGCTCTCTTATTCGATCCCAATCTTATCATCAACATGTCCCTTTGAATAAGTTTCAATAGACTTAACATGTTCCCTCTAGCCACATAAAGGATCTTCATCCTTATTGCAAGGTTTCTTCACACTACCTATAGTTGCATCTTCCTTTTGAGCCTCTTGAAAAAATTCATTTTCATACCCTTGCAAAATTTCCTCATTCCATTCTTGAGAGATCCTTTTGAAAATAAGTTCAATTTTGTTTACTCTATTAAGAATACCATGAAGGTCCACAGATTTTGAGTTACTGCCCGTCTCATCATCAACATCGACATATTTTTGTAGAATTTATAAGGCATTCTTGTTTGATTGTCTATTTTCCATTCTAGAAAGAGATTGGTAAATGGATCTATAGATTTTACTCTAGGATAAAGGCTTAGGGTCTTTCAATGCTTGATAAGTACCACCACTACCATTAGTAGTAGGCAAGTTCAAATCCTCATCACCCAGATCAAGTTCAACTTATAAGAAGTATTAGTGGTAGGAACCCACCCAGGAACAAATGGATCCTCTTTAGAGCCAAACATAGATTTATCCTCCCAAGCAAGAACTTTAACCACCTTAATAAAGCTACTATTATCTTTCAATAATAAAGGATCAATAATGAAAGTACTAGACTACAAAACCTTCCTTAATTCTTCTCTAGGACTTTCATATGAATATTAACCTGCACAACAAGCAAATCAACTTTGACTTTTCCATTGAAGTCAGTAAGCCCTCTACCAATTCCTTGAAACAAATCATTATTCCTAGTTTTCCATAGAAACCATAATAACTCATTAGATGTTAAAAACGAGAGATTTTGCAAGAAAAAAGGAATGCAGACATCTGTATTGATTAAACTAAACAAAATATCATTCCAATCAATTTCTTTATGTGCAACAATATTCTAGGAAAACATTACTCTTGACCAAACAAATTTATCAAAAGGACACTCAAACATAACATGTTTATCAGACTCCACACTACTATAGACAAAACAAAACTAGCTATCAACAAGCTTTTGAACATAATAGAAACCACACCAAGTTTTTTATGCAATAGGAGCCATCTAAAGGAAGATTTTCTAGACCTTCAACACAAGAGGACCACACAACTTCAAACCTATTAGTCCATATCCTAAGGGGTCCACATATATTCCACTTATTATTAAGACTAATATATATATATATATATATATATATATATATATATTTGGGGAGAAGGCCAATGTTTCATAGATTTTTCTAGAATTCACTTCAAGTAGAGGAGATCCATTCAACCATTTGACATTTTTCCAAAACACAACCACCTCTTCAATTAAAAGCCCTGGAATGGTGGGTTCTGGGTTTTTTCTCACATAAAACATACTTTAGATAAACCATTGTATGCCATGCCCATATTAAAGCATGAGAAGGAACTTGAACTTGCTGAAGATTAGCTAGTGCACCCATTGAAGCACTATATAAATAAATAATTTACACATAACAAATGAAAGGCTAGGATTAAACAACAAAGGAAGCCTATCGATTTTGAATTGTTTCTATTTTTAGTATGGAGCATGGATGCTTCCTCCAAATTAAAAAAATGACATGATCTGATAAACAAGGGTAATTTAATTTTTCAACTTGTAAATGAAATTATTTATTTGCTTCTTTATAAAATGATTAACTTAAGATTTGTTTCCAATATTATAAGGTTTTTTTCACCACTCTACATAAGTTTATTTAAGTTTATATATGATTTTAATTTTTAATTTTAATTGTTTTCTTAGTTTTTTGGTGTAAAAATTAAATGTAGAATACGAAATTGCATTCATTTTAGCATAATTTTAAATAAAATGAGGGTATCTATTGGGCCTTCACGTTTTTCTATCAATCAACAATATTATACATGGTCAATATAAATTTAATTTAATTTAAATTTTTACTTCTTTAAATTTCCATGAGGATGAAGGTTCATGTGTTGACGAAGACAAATCTCACCCAACACATTAGAGGTGATTTTAATTGAGCAACGAACGCAACAAAAGAGGGATAATTTGGCAGAGAAGCCATAAATATACGATCAGGTATATTGGACCCTATAAAGGGAAGCTATGGTTATTCATCAATACAAAAGTAGGGAAGATAATTCCTCATCACTGTCCAACATAAACATTAAGGCATGTGTAGTAACCATAATCACTTCAACTCAATAACAAGGGGGAAGAGCATTAAAAAGAATAAGATTTGTTGTTTTTTCCGTTCATGTAGAGTGAGCTTTTGCATGTCCAATTTTTTTTTTTTTTTTTTGGGTCAGATAGAAATTGCTAAACATTCTTCTTTTAAGGCCTAGGTTCATGTGGGTGTGCATAGTCTTGTGTTTTTCATTACAAATGTCGGATTTTTCACAATCAAATTTGATTTGGTTCAGTTCCAACATCTCTGTATTTTATGTTGTTTTTATGGCGGAGTTTTAAGGTTTTTCAGCCCGGCTTGATCTCGGTTTACACAATCCATATATTAGTTTTTGGTTCCAAATATATCTCGGTCTTATTGAAAAATTACTTTTTTCTGTAAGTGTTACTGATTAGCAAGTCTCCATTATACCTTACTTTCATTTGTTTTGGGGGAGATGTTGAAAATATTTTGTACCCTTTGATTCAAATAATAACATTACTACCAATTTGTTTGTTTCCTACTCACTATTCATTTTAGTGAAATAAGCTTTATATATATGTGTGTGTATGCTCAATGAGAGAAAAGGTTATTTATGATGTATTTTAACTTCCTCTGTTTTTCTATTTGGTTGTGATGTGTAGTTGATCTTGAGCACCTGACACAAACATGTTATGTCATCTGTTAGTATCGTGTTATATTTTTGAATCCAATGCAAAGGCAGTTTAAATGTATTATTTTATCTTTAGTTTATTATTTTATGAAGAATTCAACAAATCCAGAGTTACAGATATTGAACTACTCTTTAATGAAAGAGGGCAGCATCAGTAATCCTGAAGTTGTATTGTTTGTTCCTATTTATTCCGTATGCACCATAACATGCATTTTACCTAAGCTGAATCAGGAGTCTCTACTGTGAGTCACGGTGCTGTTCAATTTGTAAGTTCTTTGGGTTTCTCAGAAATTATTCAAGATAGATTGCGTGTGGTTTGCAACTAGTGATTTTTGTCTATAGCCGTCTTGTCTGGACCATAAAAACTTTCCAAATTCATTTTCTTGCCTGAATCCCGGTCATGTTTGAGTTTTAAATAGAAATACTGGACACATTCTAAATGCCATGTGCAGTTTAGTGACATGCAATTCTAACTAAATGCATTCTTTGAATTTTGTTGCTAATATAAATTGCTATATATACATTATAAAAAAAGCAATATCGAATACAATAATGATGCAGAGTCTCTGATGTTTCATTCTTGCAACCCTGCAATCGGCACTACCCACAGGTACTGTGCCACGCTGCTCCCTTATTTTTATTAGGGAATATAAAGATATTATTCACAATATCAATCAACACTAAACCATTCAATGACTAATATACTTACTGCAGGGGTATGAAGCAGAGGCATGTTTCATAACTAATTAGTACCTTCCTGCATACATACAGCAGGGTTACATAGAATACCTTGTGGTCCCATATCCAAGCAAATAGACCTTAAAATGACCTAACTTGCTTTCCTATCAGTAAAGCAACATAGCCTGGCCGGGATTCAGGCAAGAAATTATAGACGATATCTAGGGGTGTCAAAAATATCTTTGTTCGGATCAAGACACAGAAAAAACCTACAAGAAAGCAGCACTATAGAAGAAAATCCAATCAAGATTGAAGTGATAGCGCCTCTGTACCCCCAACAGTAACCCCATTCCCATTCCCATGCCTCTCGCCTTTGGTTACTTGCCGCCCGATGCGTGGAGCATGCGTGTTGAGGTCAGATCTTGCACCTTCCGATCTGAGCTGCTGAATTGAGCGAAAGAGCGCACTGGAATTCTCTCTCTTCCTCCACCTGATTTTGTATTTCCGACTGCAGGAGAAACTTGTGCTGAACTGCACCCACCGTGACCACCAGCGCTATCGCCGTCAGAATGAAAGGACTCCACCAGCATTTGCACGTCTTGGCATTGAAAAACTTCAGTCCAAACAACGTCTTGGAATACGACCAAGACAAGCAGATTTGCTAGGCTGCAAGGTATACAATGTGCAATTGTAGGAAATAATTTGTTCATATGATTCTCTTGCTCTATTGGAGATGCCATCGGAATGAACATGGTATGTAAGCGGGTTTAGAATGTCTGGGATTTTCGTCACACTAAGTTTTCTGACATGGATGTTATCTCCATTTCTAGTTATTTTATCCCTCTCCAATTTCCTATTACATTTTAGGTTTTATGTTTAAAGCCATTGGATTTTATTACTATGGGTAAGTTGATTTTTTATGGGTTTGTGCCTTTAGGCAATTTTTGTACCAATAAGAAGCCAACAACAGTGAACTAGATTGAAGGGCATGAGAAATCAAGGTATACAATGTTTACACCATGTAGGGTTTGCTGGATCGAATATGGTACGGGTTCCTTAAATACCAATTTGTTTGATATCTCTGTTTTGCCTAACCATCATCGCCTCTGTTTTCATACCTGGCAGTTATTTTGAGGGTTTTTTTGCGCACTAGTGTCTTTGATAGATCTGCTCTTGCCTTGTATTCATGATTTATTTCGAGCAATTTTTGTTAGGCATGCTGCGTAATGCTATGGACGTGTTTACAAAATCTTTACATTTGTTAATTCCCATTCCTTCTGGATAATAAAATATGCCTAATACACATTTTGTATTTTGACCATAAATGTTTTGAAATGAGGACTTACCAGTAGATATGTTGATGTTGTCTTTTTTTTTCTTTCAATCATCTTGGACCCCCATTTCTCCTTCTACATTGACTCTAAACACTATGGATAGACTAATCTAGGACATTGACAAAACATGAAATAATCTAGTGAATGTGGGTTACAACCTCAATCGAACTAAGTTAGCACTTTATAGATGAATAATCTAGTGAAGTATAATCTAGCTCAACTGTTTACCCTCAGACCAATTATTCTTATCTGTGAATGGATATTAATGGGTAAGTGACTTGCAGTTAGATTGTGGTGCTTATATGTACTAATTCAGTTTGACCAACTGAAGTGTAATATGACATGCTATCTAAATTCCTCCACGATGTCCTTTAAAGCTAACTTGAGAACTTTGTATGTCTATCGTGGTTATAATTTTAGGAAAGCCATGGTGATATCAGTCCATGGTTTTCCAAGCATTGATTAAAGCTTATACAAACCTTTATTTTGCTGCCCACTCTTTGCTATTTAGTAAATTCTATAAGCTTATTAGTACTTGACTAGAATACCAAATTACTTTGGCCATGCCACCCAATCTTTTTGTCACATTATAGATTTTGAGTAAAGATAATGTTCACAGAGTCATTATGACTAGCATTGTTGGATTGTTGAGGCAAGAACCCACTAGGAACCTTTGTAAAGGACTTATGTCATAATATTCCATTGAAGGGAATATTATAACATAACCTTAATTGTCAACTTGTTATCTTAATTTGCCAAAATGTACTCTCCCATGGATTATGAAAATGAATATGTTGATTTATCAGGTGTATTATGGCCGTTCCAGCTAACCAAGGTCAGTTTATGATGCTCTTGTTGAAACTAATAAATGCCAAGAAGACTATAGAGATTGGTGTGTTTACAAGATATTCTCTTCTATGCACAACCCTTGCCTTGCACCTGATGGAAATGTATGTCTTTATCACTGTATTGGTTTTGTAATTTTTTTAATTTGGTTCCTTGCCCCATATTTGTTTTTATTATGACATCCTCTGAGGTAGAATTGCTTTGGTTATACTACAAATTCTGAGTCTAGATTTATCTTCTGCATGACAGATCATAGGAATAGAGATGAAGTGAGAACCATATGATCTAGGGCATCCTATCACTGAGAAATCAGGAGTTGACCACAAAATTGATTTTAGAGAAGGCCTTGATTTGCCCCTTTTGGATGAAATGATGCAAAATGTAAGTTCTTTCAATATGGATTTGTTTCAATGTTCTTATTGTTATTGTTGTAAATCAACAGGTTTAGAATCCAAGATCACTCAATATGCAAATGGGCTCCCCTAAAGTTTTGTGTGTATTGGGTGGTTGGGCATTAGTAATTATCCCACATAGATCACATTTGTGGAAAAATGATGGTACTAATATGGCCAACAATTTCAGTGTTATTCCTTGTGGGCCTTTATAGCTTGTGATTATTATCTTGTGGCATATCATAATGATGAATTTTGTTCTACATTAAGATTCTCCTTTTTTTCTAATGCTAAGCTATTTGACTTTTCATGACCATTCTCTCTTCAGGTGTGTATTAAAACCTCTAGCACTTTCCTCAAAATTATACTTGGGTTGAGTTCCTAGTTGCTCTCCAATCTAAGTCAACAATAGTTCTTTTACCATGTTTGAAAATAGAAAGATGCTACTACTCATATACACCAAATCTAGGTCATATGCTACTCTACGGCTTAGTTTTTTGCCCTCTATATTACCAAAAATAGAAGGGTCAAGAGCTGTCATGTTTAAAAACCCATTCCTTGAGCTTAGTAGTTTCAAAGCCAGCAATGATGACTGAATTAACATAAAATTTAGAAAAGAATATTCAAAAACTAAGTTTGTATATTATCTAATACCCATTTCAACATCTGCACATAATGATTCCAAATTTTGATCTATTACACTTAACTCTCCATTAAAATGGAAATCTATTTAGTCAATTTCCTGCTGGGGTGTTTCACATATTTTTTGTTTTGTATTTTATATATTTTGACTGAATGATTTCACCTAATGAAAAATCTTGTGCTAATATTGTTTTAAGTTTATATATCTATTTCCATATATAAAGTTGAATGATTTCTAAAGTTGTATAATTCTTACATATGTGTATAAAACCCCTATGGTATTTCTTATCTCTAAATTTTTTAAAGTCCCATCTCTTTGTTATATTCCATTTATATTTTGTGTCTAGTTTCCCATTTTTGTAACATAGATTTCATGGATACTCTATCTTGGAGAGAGTATGGGAAATTTAGGTGGGTTATAGTTGCGTTTGAATCCATAAAACACTGGCTCTGATACCATATTAGAAAATATGGGCATGCTTAGATTTTAACCTAGAACTACTCAATGTCGGATGCCCTACCATTGAGTTACTTGACCTTTTATGTCAGGCTTCTCTTTAGGAATTTGGATTGATATATCTCACAATTGTTTATTTATTGACAAACTCACAAATAGAGGAATGATATTGCTATGGGGAAATGCAGTTTCTTAATCCTATATAGAAGGCTATGGTGGCTTTCTTATATTATACTGAGTTTATTCATTAATGTTTGCATCAGAAGGAGATGCAAAAATCTTTTGATTTTTCATTTATATATGTGGACAAGGTTAATGCTCTCAACTACCATGAATGCTTGCTGAATTTGGTGAAGATTGGAGGGCTTCTTTGTTATGACAATACACTATAGTCATGTACTATTGCTGAACCTCCTGATGCAATAATTTTCAAGATTGTGAGATAGATCAGGCACTATAAAGCCGAGCTAAACAAAATGATTTTTGCTGACAGACATGTAGAGATTTGCCAACTCCCTATCAGTGATGGACTCACCTTATGTAGGCACATTTCTTAGACTAGTTAAACTTCAACCGGATCTCTACTTTTCCATGCATTGATTAAGGCTTATACAAACCTGTATTTTGTTTCCCATTCTTTGCTATTTGTCAAATTCTATAGGCCTATTAGTACTTGACTAGAATGCCAAGTTACTTTAGCCATGCCACCCAATCTTGCTATCACATTATATATTTTGGCTAAAGATAATGTTCACAAAATCATTATGCCCATCATTGTTGGATTGTTGAGGCAAGAACCCACTAGGAACCTTTGTAAAGGACTTATGTCATAATCATGACCGGTATTTTTTTGTTGAGTTTTCTTGACCCTATAAACATACCAAAAACCTTTATATAATATAAATGACTGAACCAAACTAATGATTTGGTATTGTGGCCAATCAGTCTCTATCACATTGATTTTATTTGTCAGATAAACTTCACTTTCTTTTATTTCCTCAAACAACTTGCATGCTTCCTCTAACATGTTCTCTTTGCAATGCCCATTGATCAAAGTACTATAACCCATGATAGTAGGTGAAATGCCCTATTTCCCCATCACAGTTAACACCTTGTAAGCCTCAACCATGTGGCCTTTCTTATAATTCCCACTAATCAAAGTATTGAAAGTGAACAAATTAGTAGAAAGGCCCCTCTTCCATATTTCCCCAAACAAACTACTTGCTTCCTCTACCTTCCCCTCCTTACAAAGACAATTAATAATCATATTAAAAGTATATAAAGTGGGATTTAGACCATTTTATACCATTTCATTATAAAATTCCCAAGCAAAATTACTTGAGTTTGACTTAAGATAAATATTAATAATGGCATTGTAGGATTGTAAGGAAAGGATAAATTTATGTTTTTTAATCAACCTAAAACATTGAATGGCATCTGGGATCATACCAACCTATATGTATGGGGTAAGTTCACGGAGTTGGGGAACAATTTCATGGACATTTTTGGAAATGTGATTGCATTAATAAATAATTCAATTGCATTATTTAATTAACATGATTACATTATTTAAATTATGGCATAGTAATTACTAAGCCATAATGTGATCAAGCTATTTTAAACAATAACACGATCATGTTATTAATGTGATCATGTTATTGTTGTTTTCAATAATGTGGTCATGTTAATAATGCAATCATGTTACCTATGTCACCAAAAAAATAAAAATTGAAACCTGAATGCAAAATTCCTCATTTTGCATTAAGTTTCCTTTGCTATCCTCGCCTTCCACGATTGGGTTTTATGTGAGAGAGATAAAAGATTGAAATAAAGCTACTAAATTCATCCCAAGAAGCTGTTAATCGATAATTTCTCCATGTAAAAGAGGTAAGTGCTAAAAATATACACTTTTAAACCCTAAATTATAGTAATTTTTAGTTATTTTCATTGTTTAACACTAATTTTTAGTAATTTTATTAATTTTTAGTTGTAATTTGTTTGTTTTGAATATTTTGTCCTTCTAACCCTCCTGTTCTTTATTCTAACCCTCAAAACCCTCCACAAAACCCTCTTGTTCCTCTTCCTAACCCTCCAAAAAACCCTCTTGTTCCTCCTCCTATCCCTCCACCTAAATCTCCTATAGTTCCACAAAATCCCCCAGGCAATTAGGAGAGTCTAGTTGACAACATCATGGGAAATAAAATTGAAATTAAATAATTAATTGGGAGAATGAGGGATCCCACTTCCACCAACACCCACCACACCCATCTAGTTAATTCCTTAGAGACATTATTAGGTTAAATCAACTCTATAATGAGTCAAATTGATAGATGGGCTTCATATCAAGATAGTTGTAGGGCTTATTATGTTGATAAATTCTCAGCACTTTAGGTCAAGAATAAAGAAATATCAAAAATCCTCCATTTGCATCATATTCATTGACCCAACCACCAATGCACCATTTTTGATTATTCCTAAATGTTTTCCAATCCATCACTACCAACATAATTTAATCATAGCCAATTTTTGGGACCGATGGTGGATGGTGTTTGATTATCCACTGTGTAACAACCACGAGGTCCCATTGTATTTTTTGAAGAAAATATATTGTGAGTTTATCCTCAATGAGATTCTAAAATATTTTGATTATAGTGATTTTTAGGGTCGAGGGAAAAGATTTACACAAGATTGACCAGGTGTACATCATGCACCTAATCAGCCTGCAAGGATCCATATCCAAAAGCCACTTGAGCTTGAGATCCCCTCTATAGTTTAGTAGGTCATGGTAATCGACACTTTGCATTCTCTTAGTTCTCTCATTGATACACTCATTTAGCATATGAGTAGGTTCTCATAGACTGATGCTAGAGATACACCACCTAGTGTGCATACCCAACCTCACCCTTACAATTCTTATAGATATATGTGCACTAGACCTTCTAATGATAATGGTGCTAGTGATTCAAAGTGATTGGATAATATTATTATGAGTGATGAGTTTTTGGCACACACAATTGGTGTGAAAACATCGACCATTCAATAGATATAGGCATATTTTATATAAATGTCACGTTAAATTTAAGTTATATTTGCAAATTTAATTTAACTAACAATTAATTTACATATAAATTGAATAATATATATGTCATTTTTTATGTTGCAGGAGGTGATGGTGCCTTTATCATCACAGTCAACATTTTTAACATTTGATTTGATGAAACCATTATTTACATTTTGAAATCTAGTTGATGGCCCATCCACTAATGCATCTGTCTCTGTTAGGATGACACCTTTTTCTTATATAGAGGTACAATTTTGAGTTAATCTTATGCTCTATGTACATTTAGTCTATTTATATTTGCCTTGTACATTTAAGTTAAATTTATCTATCAAGTATCTTGATGCATAGGGTCTAACAAGATTCCTTGATATAGATGGAAACACACACTTACCTCTATCGAATATCTAGCTCTGATCTTTTCTTGTCCTTCTTTGGTTTTTGTCTTCAACCTCTTTATCTCTTTGATCACTTTGCATTTACTAGGTCTTTCTTGTTCACTCTTACCTAATCAATGGCTCTTAAGCCTCCTTGTATTCAATTAATCCTCCTTCTCAGCTTGAAGTCATTTTACTAATCAACTACCTTTGCAATATTTCCTTTTAACATCAACCTCCTAAGTTCATACTCTATTTTTATGTTCTCTCTCTTTATCCTTGCTCAGTTCTTTACAATATTTTTATGTGTTTTCATAGGTCTACATGCTAATTTGATTTTATCCTTCCAAAATACTCATAAGATCATATACCTACTTAATTATATCTCATTTCATGCATCCAACCATTCCACACAACCCCCAAGACTCAACTCTTCACTTAACTCTTCTTTCCTCTTTGACACCTTTCTACTAGCTCTTTTTTGAGGCAAACCTCTTTGTTCTAAGTAAACTAAAAATATCCCAACAAAAAAAAATACACATTTAGATACCCCTTTACATCACATAGATCATGTAGGGACTTTCATAATTTAACTCTCTTTAGAGAACACCTAACTCAACACCCCTCAGGACTAATTAGGTCTCCTAAGCCCAATTCAAGGCTACTGACTGTGAAACCATACCATACAGACTTAAATCAACTTTAAACCTTCAAAATCCTCTTCCTCCTATATAAATACACCTATCCATAAATTTCAATGACTTTTCATTAGTTAAATCACTTGTTATCTCAATTTTCAGTTTCAAACCCTAACTTGTGGTGTCTCAGTCCTACACCTACCTGAGAGGATAATAAATGAGATAGAATGAATTTTTGACCCTTATCAAAGATTCTACAGATTTAAATGGCTCAGCCCTTATCACACACATCTTCTCAAACTATTAATTTTCCTTTCTCAATACTAAATCACTCACAACATGTAGTTTTACATAAACATGACTATGCCAACAAATAAGACAAAATAAACCTTTAAGACCCTTTACCTCCATTTGAGAGAAATTAAAATAATCACACACATGGAAAAACAATATCCCAATACAGTCACAATACCGTAAATCCTCAACTCTATTTTCAAGAACTCTATATGGTCTTTCTTTATGACTATGCAAACTCAAAATTGTTATCAATTGGACTATTTATATTCTTCCCATGTATTTTACATTTTATTAATAGTAGTGAGACTTTCAATGTTTTTATATTCATTTAATAGATCTCCTATATCCATTACTCATATTTCAATTCCTAACTCTACCTTCTCGAAGTGATGTTATTCATTCCACCTCCTACTCTTTCACTCACACTTCTTACATGTATTACAATTTTTATATTACCTCCAACATGCAAACTAATTGCTATTCTTGGCCATTGCATGTTACATGGAATTTATTCTTTCATGATTCTTGGTTTACATTATATTTTCATGATATGCACGTTGAAGTACGTTACCATATATATCTTGGTTTACAATGAGAAAAACTTACCATATATATCTTCGATACTTTATATAAAAGTAAGTGGGACCTTATTTACATGAACAATTGATGGCTCAAGTAGACACTCCTCCCTCTCTATGATCCAAAATAGACATAAGAATTAGTGTTTTAATGTCATCTACATAGGCACTGACAAAGGTATTTATTAACTTATAATTTTGAATTATAAAAATAGACTTGTTTTAATAATTTTACTACATACTTGGGGCAAATATTATTTATGTGAAAGTATTGTGTATGCAAGGTTATCCTATGGCATTTGATAGTCCTAGTCAGATGCTTAGTAGGAAAAATTCTCATGTTTCTCCCATATTTCAGATGTCTATTTGAACAGTTGATCCCATCATTGACTTGTTTAAGTGTCAAAAATAGATTGAGTAGGACCATGAGCTTGCAGTGTGTGCATGTTTAAATTATTTTTTATTCTAGTTTAAAATTAATTTATTAACAATTGGTTGAATGCATTTTATGTTAATTTCATAATAATACTTGTATTTGAATAGGTTCAGTTATAAGTGAGCTATGAGCATAAGACCCATAGTCAGATCTTGGATCAATCCAAGGCATTAGAGGGGTCTCCATATATTATCAGGGCATCCCAAGGAAAGTATTCTTTGAGGAAGGCAAAGAGAGGGAGGCTATTCAATGAATAGGATGTCTTACATGAGATGTGCTTTTTTGTATGCCTATATGTCAATTTATGCATTTTTGGCATTGTATATGCGTATATGACATTCACCCAACATTAGATACTATGTTGGTGGATGTAATTTTTTTTATGCCTATCACGACAAACTATGTATTATTGACATTGTACACATTTGCCTATATTGTATGCCTATCATGATAATCTATCTAATTTATATTTAGTTTTTATTTCATTGTGTGTTATTGTATAGTGTTATTTTGATCTTCTAAACTATTATCTATCAGAACTCGTATTTAATGTTGTATACAAATGAGGATTAAAAAATTGTTCTTTGCAATTTTATAAATATCAGAACTCCCATATTTTTTTAAATTAAAGTTTTTATTTCATTGTGTGTAGTGGAAATGACTAATGAAACTCTTATCTATTTTGCATTTGTCATCACCCATTTAAAACCTTTTAATTGATCATTAACACAATTTGAATACACTTAAAACCCATACCCAATCATGTTCAAACTCGTATAATGCAAAGACATAAAATCATTCATAAATCCCTACAAATTTCTCATTTGAATAACTATACCTATAAGTTACTTGATCTTTCACCTTTACCTGGCTCTAATGCCTTTTAAACTAGCTTTTCTTGAAACTAGGCCTTCTTCTTGTATGCCTTCTATGATTCTTGTTCCATTATATTTTCCCTCACCTCTTGAGTAATATCTAGCAATACCTCTTCTGCACTCAACTCCTTTTGGTGACCATGTACATGGTCTACTTCTTCATCTTTTTAGCTTTATCTTTGCTAAACTTACAAGATGAAATTCTACTTGACCTTGACTATAATGTCTTTAGTCTAATAAAATGTAACCTTACTGAATTGAAATAGAATATTCACTCATGAGACAATGATCCATCTTTGGCCAAAACCCTTTATCATCCCCTAATACCACCTAATGCACAATATACTCTTCTATGTTTAAGAAGGATATGAAAGTCCTATTCATATGCTATAAGATCATTAATAATTCCAACCTCACTTATCCACTCTTGTTCTCAACTTGATTCAAAATCTACTCTCAATCTTCTTTTAAACTAGTTAGTTACTCATTAGGGATGCTATTAAATAGTCACCAATATCTTATATCTACTTTCCTTAGTTTAAATAATATTCTTTAAGATAATTTGAATAAGTCTTAGGAAAAATCAAGGATCTATGTAGGTGTCAAAACTTACAAAAAATTAACCAAGTATAGTCTCTAAAAGATTGAGCTCTCATTCTCAAATTCCATCTTTTTAAGTTTCTAGGTATCTAGACCTAGTTGTTACTTCAATAGGTCAATTTATCAAAATAGATTTTTTAGATCTTTTAACTTATATTTATAGTATTATTTTAGCAATTGTAACATGTTCTAACCCTTACCCAAGTTTATATAACTCAAATCAACCAAAACCTCATCTTACCCAAGTTTTAACATATTCTGCAGACCGAGAGTTTAGAAGAACTATTATTCCAATGATTCTTGAAAAAAAAATGACACTACCAACATGTATAGGACTAGGTTTTTACCCTCCCATCAGGCTTGATTGACAAACCCACTACCCATTCTGGCCTTAAGAACGCCCTTCCCAATACAAGAAAAATGTAAATTTTTAGCCTAAATTCAAACATGTGTAAAACAAAACCTATAAGTCATTTAAATTAACCATCATATCTCTCCCCTACCTATTTAATCCCTCTAATCACACCTAAATAACTTAGGTGGAACCTTTGAGAGCAATATGTTGGACAAGTTGCAGTGATGGGTCCAAAAATACAACTCTTTGGCATTGAATAAGTAATTCTTGAGCTTTAACTACCATTTCTTTCTGCAAGAAATCCACCTAAGAATTTATAACTTTATTCAAATAAAAATAGGTAAATTAAATGTTATCACACTACCATAATGTTTAAATCCACTCATAAGTGCATTTTCACTACCGTTCTGGAACACAAAAACACTAACAACAAATGTTATCAACGTTTAAGTTATGGTTGTAGAACTATGGTTTCAATACTTGCAGAACTATGGTTTCAATACTTTTTGATCAAAAAATGACATTGATAACACATCTGAGGGTGGAGGATAACATCTAATACTAGGTTTTTAGCCTCCCATCAGGATTGATCGATAAACCCACCACCCATTTTGACCTCAAGAATGCCCTTCCTAATATAAGAAAAATATAATTTTTTAGCCTAAGTTCAAACACACATAAAATGAAACTTGTAAGCCATTTTCATGAACCATCAGATCCTTACCCTACCTCTTTAAGCTCTATAATCACACCCTAGATCACTCGGGTGGAACCTTGGAGAGCAATCCATTGGACAAGTTGTTGTGACAGGTCCAAAAAAGCAACTTTTTGGCATTTAACAAGCAACTTCTTGAGCTCTAATTGCCATTTATACCTCTGAGATATCCACTTGGGAATATATCACTTTGATCATATCTATATATGAAAATTACATATTATCACACTACCACAACATTCAAATCCACCCAGAAGTACATTTTCATTACTATTCTAAAGCACGAAAACATTGACAATTAAGATTGTCAAAGTTTAAGCTGTGGTTTCAATGATTCTTAACCAAAAACTAACATCATCAACACATGTGGGAGGTATATAATGTTTGGGACTAGGTTATTGGCCTCCCATAGGCTTTATCAACAAATTCACCACCCATTTTGGTCTCAAGAATGCCCTTCCCAATATAAAAAAATATAATTTTTTATCTTAAGTTAAAACATACGTAAAATGAAACCTGTAAGTCATTTTCATGAACCATCAGATCCATACCCTTCTTATTTAATCCCTCTAATCATACCTAATATCACTTCGGTGAAACCTTCAAGAGCAATTTGCTAGATAAGTTGTAGTGAGGGGTCTAAAAATGCAACTTTTTGGCATTGAACAAGCAACTTCTTGAGCTCCAACTGCCATTTCTATCTTTAGGACCTCCACATAATAATATATAACTTCAATCACATATAGTGATGTAAATTACATGTTATCACACCACCATGATGTTCAAATCCATCCATAAGTGTATTTTCACTACCATTATGGAGCATAGAAATACTAACAACAAATGTGTCAAAGTTTAAGTTGTGGCTGTAGAATTCTAATTTTGATGTTTTTTGACTACAAAATGATACAACCAAAATGACCATAGGGGTAGATAACATCTAGGACTAGGTTATTGGCCTCCCATCAGCCCTAATCGATAAACCCACCACCCATTTCGGTCCAAGAACACCCTTCCCAATACAAGAAAAATGTAATTTTTTAGCCTAAGTTCAAACACACGTAAAATGAAACTTGTAAGTCATTTATTAAGATTCAATAATGTCCAACCTAAGCTTCAATCATGTCAAACCTAAGCTTCTCTTAGCTTAAAGAATATATAATTATCTATTGATAGTGCCAACGATGTAAAGGTGGAAGCTTATTTGGGACCACTAACCTACAAAAAATTGTTAGTAAGTAATTAAAAATGAAATTCATATGTACTACCTAGAAAATAAAAAACATTTGGTAAAATTTATTATATCTACATTTAAAAATTCAACATACCTACATATTTTAATCTAATGAACCACTAGGATATGCTCTAACCTTGATAGTATCAAGAATAGCTTCATGATTTGACTCCTGAACTTTCCATAGTTTTGTATTTAATGGCCTCCCATGATATTTTTGTAACTGAATATTCATTGAAAGAATAAAATTTGAATAATGTAGTATCATCTTATGCATGTTAAACTCTTTAAACAATCATTGATTTGAATATTTTATAAGATATCATTGAAACCAAGTTTCAGTGACTACCACTGACCCAATGGGATAGTCAATGTTTTCTCCATCTATAATTGGGGAAGTTAATTTTTTGTTTCTCTCTACACATTGACACAAGTAGTAATTAGTACCCTCTTCATTATCCTCATATACAATAAATGTAAAAACATGACATGTATCACAAAAACCATTTTTAACGATAATATGAAGATATATAATGAGAATAAATTATACATAATGAAAAATATTCTACTTGGATGCACTAGATTAGATACATGGTCAAAGTCATCTGATGATGTCACATTTATAAGTTGCAATGCTATTGAAACCTAATATGTGTTAATTAGAATTATAGGTTTGAAACTCCAATCATCCAGTCACTCTTGTGACTCACAGTCATTCCAAACAGAGTCCATGCATGTCGAATATAAACATGCCAAGTATCTTGTATGAATAGTCCAAGAACTTGCATTTGAGTTATGAAATGAGTGGAGGTCACTTTAACCCATTAGATTCATACAATCCTCATAATTTTCCAAGTGTTCTTCCTCCACTAACTATAAATATCTAAAAATTATAGAATTTGGTTGAGCACCATGACACATGTTCTTATTACACCATTCAACCATAGTTTTTGCATTATTAAATGAACACCCTCTTCAAATTTTAACTTATCCCTTGTAATAGCTCTTTTTACACATGCTCTAATATTGTCATGCTCTCTTTTTTCATGGCCAGCATTAGTGAAACTCCAAATATGTTCTACACTAGTGGTAATGTGCATCCTGCTCAACCAATAAAACATCCGAGCATTTTTCAATTGTGATGTGCAATTGTCTAGACAAATGTAATATTGATTGAAAGTAATATTCTTATGACTCAATTGTTTATAGAACTTTTGAAAACAACCTTGCACATAATTTGAATAATTTGATTGGTCATCACTGATATAAAAATGACATCCCGTTAATATTTTTTGTTGTTATTCTATACTATCAGGTGCATGCATGAATTCTATATGCATAATTATGGCAACTTGTGATAAATTGTAATACTATGATTGAACTTCCATTTGGGGTTTGAATGTATAATTTTTAGCAAATTCAAATAATGAAACAATCAAACCAAGTGTAAATGTATCTTTGCTTATCTTGAAATGTTCATCCAACCATATAGCCCTATGTATGTGCCTTGAATACTCATAAACAATCTTCTTGCTAAATTTGATCAAAAATTCAGAAACATGTATAATATTTGTAACAATCTCACACCTTTTATATTATTTACCATCTTTTACTTGATAAGTCACTAATTTATATTTGCTTAAACCAACTAATTCTTGTCCAGATAAACTTATAATCTCCTCATGGGTGAATTTTTTTAATTTGGAAATACACCACAAATACTTCAATTTCCATTTAAACATGATTTGTTGTAAAATAATTGTCCATCTGGTCTTTTGTAAAAGATATTTGGAATTAATTCTCTAACTAATTTTGGTGGTAATTCGATGCCACACTCTTGAAAAATGTTGTTGGTATGCAAATTACAATGAATATGGTAAAAATAATCATAGTGCATTGAAAATTCAACATTTTGCCTACAACAAGTGGTGCATGTGTGATTTATTTTTACATAAAAATATTTGGCCATTTCAAAATATCTTTGACAAATAGAAATCTGTGGATATTTTTCTAAAAATTTAGAGTAAAATTGTGTTTGAGTCATATCCAATAAATGTTTTGGATGTGGTTCATGGTTACGAGAACCAACTCTTCTTTTCACTACATCTCTTGCATAGGGAAAAACTCTTGTATTGTCTTTCCAAAATTGAGCAAGTAACTCTTTGAGAGTATTGACTATAGCCTTGTCCTTTCATTGAAGTCTACTAGAGAATGCCCAGAGATAATTGGTATTAAGTTTGTTAAGTCTTTCATGTCTTTCAATTACTTTCATCAATGTTTTTCTATTTATATTAAGTGTTTGGCTTGTTTTTGAAACTGGGTAAGTGCACAAAGTTGGGGGATAAAAACTGGCCTGCCCATGGACATGATTTTCTTGAAATTTTATAAATTTGAAATTCTATAGATAATTTGAGATATCTACACTCCAAATTTTAAGATGGTGTAAGAACATATAGAGTAGAATTTTGAGTCTAGTTTCCAAAACATTATTTTTAAAAAAAATGGCTAAGTATAACTAGGTCAAACATCTAAAATTTGAAGAGGAACTCTTTTTTTAAGAAAACTAGAGTAGATAGATGGCCGTGCAGTGCACTAATTTTTGAGTAGCATTTAATATCATTTGAAACCCTTTGAGAAAAAATTAGATAATATCTTCTAGTTTGTGACCTATATGTTTTTTATATTTTTTCAATGAATATTTTTTTTATGAATTTTGAAAATAAATAGATCTTGAAAATTGATTAAAAAAATGGATAGCCATCCATGTGACGTACTTAACTACCTAAGAAAAATTAAAATCATTTATATTTTAAATGTGTGTAGAATTAGGCCTAGTTTATGATCATATAACTTGTTTTTCACTTGGATCAACGAAAGCCAAATTATATGAACATATATAGGCATGTATGTTTGCAGCATGTAGTGACCTAAAAATGGTAGAGTTAGAAATTAACATAGTTTGAAACCTTAAATTAGTCCAAAAAATATTAAAATTATATTTTTAGAAAGAGGAGAGCATGATTGTCACTATGGTATTAAGTTTTTGAATTTTTACATTGAAATTCTTAGTGTACTTGGCAATCAAAGTCTAATTTTATTGTTTTTTATCATAAATCTCAAAACTTGATTGTAGATTGACATGTGTAAGCCTTTGCATTGAGAATCCAAGCCATTTCAAAGCCAAAATGCATGGGATTTAAATTTAAATTCAAATAGTGAAATCTCATTAATGTATAACATGATTGGCGTTAAATTATTGTATAAATAATAACATGATCATGTTACTGTTGTTTTTCACATTAAATAAATGAACATGTAGATGGATTGAATGTTGGATAACAGGGAATGTGATCATGTTATTAATAACATAATCCTATTATTCATAATGTGATTATGCTCCTAGTATTTTGTATATAAAAGCATGTGGGAGTTACACATGAAGGCAACTTTGGCTAGAAACTTATATTTACTACTCTAAATATCAAGTATAAGTTTATATTTATAAGTTTACTTCTAATTTAAATTTATTTGAGTAAATATAAGAAATTATGGTCACTTTGCATTTGATAGAGTTGGTATCACAGTTGCACACCTTACGATGTGTAAAATAGTTTTTCAAAATCCAATCTGGTTAGTACTTAGGTATTTTTAGGGTCTAGTTATTAAACCTAGATATTTTAGTACATAAATTTTATAATTGATATCCATTTTTGGTAAACATATAGTCATTTTTCTAGTTTTTATGCCTTCTAGATTAATTCTTGGCATTTATAGGAGTCCTAGGTTTGTCAAAATTGAAAATTTAAAATTACTCACTTTGATTATCATCCCTAATCACTCCTCCATTGAATATCACCATCCTTCATCATCCTTAATCATTCCCTCCTCATCTCTCTTAATCCTTAATAAATAGCTCTTCATTCCTCATCATTAGTAATAACTTCTTCATTGACCCTCACCATCCCTCACCATCCCTAATCGCTCCCTCAACATCTGATGTAAGTATATACTCTAAATATATATTTTATTCCAATCATGTGTTGTTTAATCCATTATAATAGAAATTAACTCGTTTATAGGACATATTGTGTTGTCAATACTAATTTGTGATAGTCAATTTTATTAATGAATGAATTGGATGATCTTCCAAATTTATAGTCAAGTAACATAAGTAATAACACAAAATAGAGTCTAAATTTTAGTTCAAATTATATTGTTGTGAAAATAAATAGATGAAACTTTATTCAGTTTCATCTTTGGTAATTTGGTTCAAAAAATAAAAATTAAACATAAATCTCTTATATAACTTTCTAATTCTGAGAAGATTTAAATCAGATGCAAAGATATTTAGTGTTTTCCATTTCTATATGACTTGAATCTTGGTCAAGTTCACACATGCACTCCTTGTGTGTCCAAATATTTTATCTCTTGCATGAAAAATGAACATTTTATTCATGTTATACAATGTGAAACACTAGTTCAACATGGTGTAGATGTTCATCCCATGATTTTTAAAGATTAAGATGTTATCTAGGTAGATTAAAAAAATGAAATAGGTAAAGGGTTTGAGGATTTCATTCAACTTATTAAAATTAATGAATTCATTACATGAGATAACCTAAAAGGAACAACCAACTAGTCAATCAATCTTTCCTTTGTTTTTAAGACTATATTCCAAATGTCTAGAGGTTTAACATGAATATGATGATACCCAAACTTAAGATCAATTTTGGAAAAGACTTCTACACCATGGATATGGTAGAAAAATGACTTAATATTTAGGTGAGGATACTAGTTATTCATTTTAATCTTGTTAATATTTTTTTAATTAAATCACAACTTTGGCACAAACACAATTGGGCTTATGCAAGACAATGATTTGGGCATGATGTGTCCATTATCCATGATTTCATGGATCTACCACTTGATCTATTCATTCTCTAAAAATTATATGTCGTATAAAAAGGTGTGAGGTAGAGGTATTTAAGGGATCAAATCAATAGTATTGTTTAATGTATAGTATGTAGGAACTTATTTAGGTGACTGAAAGATATCATTGTATTCATCTAGTTTATGGTTCAATTATTTTTTCTTTGTTAATTTTGGATAAACCACACTATGATATGGTGATATAAGGATGTTATTAAATTTAATTCTTACCATTATGAGTGTATTTCTTACTAGAACTGACAATATTCTTTCACTTCCTAGCACTAATGATTGAAATCATATGAACTAACTATGATATATGTTATTTCATATCATGACAATCTATCACAAAATTTTAAGGATTTATTTCATATACTACATGTCAATGGTAAATATATTTTTGAACACATGTAAAACATCACACACCTCTAATGGTGATATGTCACAAAGGATTGCATCTTTAAAAATTTTGATTTTGTATACCAAGTGACATTACTAGTTGATCTATTTCTCAAGGCCTACACTAGACTATATACTAGCGTATGGTTATAGATGATGTATAAATTTCAGGTTAAATTTTTGAAAATATGATTGAGGAGAAACTAAATTCTTCTGACTTCTGTTGGAAATGACAAAGTTATTGGCTCACCCTTGATCTACATTTGTTAATGAAATAATATTTTAATTCATATAATTTCTTATTGGGGGAAGTAGAGATATTTTTAGTACTAACCATACCATTGGGTTCATAATATATTATCTACTTACCTTTTTATAGTGCTATATAACTTGTACCCACTTCTCGAGACGTGTAAGTAGAGATATCATAATTGATACTATTCATTGGATTGAATATTAAAGTTATGAATTAAGCACCACTTTTCAATCTTGGACTACTTATTCTAATCACTTGAAAATGATTTTCTACTCTCTGGTATGATGACTCAATCAATAGACATACAAATAGAAATATTTCAATGTAATTATTTAGATCATAAAATTTCCTCATATGGAAAACAATTGATTGGTTTCAAAAAATCACATAGCTTGGTGATCCTCATGTATTTACTACCCATTTTTACCATGGTGATTTTACTTCTCTTTTTTTGGTGGATTTTCAATTATGAATTACATCATTTCTAATAGGCCAATATTTTTTCATATGTGTTAAATATTTATGTTTCAAATTTTCCTCCACATCATTTTGATCACTATGTCTTATATTTTATACTATCACTTAACTCTCCACTTGTAACTCCTAACATTGTTAAACCCCAATAAAATACCACCATCAAAGTATTAGATGGAGTGATTAAGGATGAGGAGGGATGAAGAGGAATTAAGTAGAGATGATGAGGGAGTAAATAAGGATGATGAGGGATGGTGAGGGTCAATGAGGGAGTGATTAGGGGGGATGAGGGAATGATTAGGGATGATGAGGGATGGTGAGGATAAATGAGGGAGTGATTAGGGGTGATGAGGAACAAAGAATGAGTGATTAGAGATGATGAGGTATGATGAAGTAGTGATAAGGGATGATGAGGGATGGTGAGGGTCAATAAGGGAGTGATTAGGGATGATGATGGAGAGATTATAAATGATGAGGAATGGTGAGGGTCAATAAATGAGTGATTAAAAATGATTCCGATCATATGTTGTTTAATCCATTATAATATAAATTAAATCTTTTCTAGGACTTGTTTTGTTGTCAATACCCATTTGTGATAGTCAATTTTATTACTAAATTAATTGGATGATCTTCCAAATTTATATTCATGTAACATAAGTACTAATACAAAATAGAGTCTAAATTTTATTTCATCAAATGATCTTTGTTGTGCAGTTGACTAGATGAAACTTTATTCAGTTTGACTTTAAATTTATTTTAGTAAATATAAGAAATTAGGGTCACTTTGCATCTGATAGAGTTGATCTCATGGATGCATGCCTTATGATGTGTAAAATAGTTTTTCAAAATGCAATATTTTTAGTACTTAGGCATTTTCAAGGTCTAGGTATTAAACCTAGGGATTTTAGTACACAAATTTTGCAATTGATATCCATTTTTGGTAAACATATAGTAATTTTTTATGTTTTTGTGCCTTCTATATTGATTCCTGACATTTATAAGAGTCTTATATTTGTCAAAATTGAAGTTTGAAAACTACTCACTTTGAACTTGCTCCAAAGTGGTGTGATTGGGGTAGTGTAAATCATATTGATGACTTGCACACAACAAATGACCACTTTATGTTAATTTCACTTACTCATCATCCATCCCTCATCCTTGATCACTTATTACTCATCCCTCATTATCCCTAATCACTCACTTATTGACCCTCACTATCCTTAGTCATCTCTAATAACCCCCTTATCATCCATAATCACTCCTCCATTGAACCTCACTATCTCTCATCATCTTTAATAACTCCCTCCACATCCTTCATCATCACTAATCACTCTTTCCTCATCCTTCATCATCCATAATTTTTTCGTCATCCCTATTCACTCTCTCTTCATCCCTAATCACTTCGTCATTGACCTTCATTGTCTTTCATCATCTTTATTCACTTGGGCTTATCATCCCTAATCACTTCTTCATTGACTATCACCATCCCTCATCATCCCTAATCACTCTATCCTCATCCCTCATAATAATTAATCAATATTTATTCATCCCTCATCATCAGTAATCACTCCCTCATTGACCCTCACCATCTCTAATTGCTCCCTCATCATCTCACACAAGTATATACTCTAAAGATATCTTTGATTCTAATCATATACTATTTAATCCATTATAATAGAAATTAACTCTTTTCTAGGACTTGTTGTGTTGTCAATAACCATTTGTGATAGTAAATTTTATTACTGAATAAATTGGATGGTATTCAAAATTTATAGTCAAGTAACATAAGTACTAACACAAAATATATTCTAAATTTTAGTTCATCAGATTATCTTTATTTTGCAACTGACTAGATGAAACTTTATTCAGTTTCATTTAAATGTATTTTAGTAAATATAATAAATTAGGGTCACTTTGCATCTGATAGAGTTGGTCTCATAGCTGAATTACTTACGATGTGTAAAATAGAATTTAAAAATCCAATTTGGTTAGTATTTAGGCATTTTTAGGGTTAAGGTATTAAACCTAGGGATTTCAATACATAAATTTTGCAATTGATATCCATTTTTGGTAAACATATAGTCATTTTTTAGGTTTGACTTATATATTGATTCTTGGCATTTATAAGAGTCCAAGGTTTGTTAAAATTTAAGTTTTTAAAATACTCACTTTGAACTTGATCCAAAGTGGTGTGATTGGGGTAGTGCAGGTCATATTGATGACTTGCACACATCAAATGACCACTTTGTGTTAATTTTACTTGTTCATCATCCCTCCATCATCCTTGATCACTTCCTACTCATACCTCATTACCCCTAATCACTCTCTCATCATTCCTCATTATCCTTAATCACTCCTTCATTAACCCTCAATATCCCTAGTCATCTCTAATCACTCCCTTATCATCCATAATCACTCCTCCATTGATCCTCACTATCCCTCATCATCCCTAATCACCCCTTCTCCATCCTTAATCATCCATAATCACTCTTTCCTCATCGCTCATCATCCTAATCTATTTCTCATCCCTATTCACTCCCTCCTCATCCCTAATCACTCCTTCATTAACCTTCATTATCTCTCATAATATCTAATCACTTGAGATTATTATTCCTAATCACTCTTTCATTAACTATCACCATCCCTCATTATCCCTAATCACTACCTCCTCATCCCTCATAATCCTTAATCAATATTTATTCATCCCTCGTCATCAGTAATCACTCCCTCATTGACCCTCACCATCGCTCATTACTCCATCATTAACCCTTACCATCCCTAATCAATCCCTCATCATTTGAAATAATTATATACTCTAAAGATATATTTGATTCCAATCATATATTGTTTAATCCATTATAATAAAAATTAACTCTTTTCTAGGACTTGTTGTGTTGTCAATACCCATTTGTGATAGTCAATTTTATTAATGAATGAATTAGATGATATTACAAATTTATAATCAAGTAACATAAGTACTAACACAAATAAAGTTTGAATTTTAGTTCATTGAATTATCATTGTTATGCAGCTGACTAGATGAAAATTTATTTGATTCTAGCTTTGGTAGTTTGGTTCAAAAGATAAAAATTAAACACAAATATCTTATATATTTTTTTAATTTTGAGAAGTTTTGAATCAAATGCATCGTTATTTAGTGTTTCCCATTCATGTATGACTTGAATCTTGGTCAGGTTCACACATGCACTCCTTGTGTGTGCAATGTGTCCCAAATATTTTATCTCTTGCATAAAAAATAAACATTTATTAATGTTATTATGAAAATAGGTTTCTGTAAAATGTGAAACACTAGTTCAACATGGTGTAGATGTTCATCCCATGTTTTCTAAAGATTAAGATGTCATCAAGTTAGATTTAAAAAATGACATAGGTAAAGGGCCTGAAGATGTCATTCAAGATATTGAAATGAATGAATTCATTACATGAGTTAAACTAAAATGCATAACTAACTAGTCAATCAATCCTTCCTTTATTTTTAAGACTATATTCTAAATGTCTAAAGGTTTAACATGAATATAATGATACCCAAACTTAAGATCAATTTTGGAAAAGACTTATAGACCATGGATTTGGTTTAAAAATGCCTTAATATTTAAATGGGGATAATAGTTCTTCACTTTAATATTTTTAATTTTTTTTTAATTAATTCACAACTTTGGCACAAACATAATTAGGCTTTTGCAAGGCAATGATCTTGGCATGATGTGTCCATTATCAATGATTTTATGGATCTGCCACTTGATCTATTCATTATCTATAAATTATATGTTGTATAAAGAGGTTTGAGGTAGAGGTAGTTAAGGGATCAAATCAACTGTATTGTTTAGTTAGTGTACAATTTATATGAACTTATTTAGGTGACTAAAAGATATCATTGTATTCATCTAGTTTATAGTTCAATTATTTTTTATTTGTTATTGTTGGATAAACCACACTATGATATGGTGACATAAGGATGTTATTAAATTTAAATATTACCATAAATAGTATACTTATTACTAGAATTGGGAAAATTCTTAGACTTCCTAGCACTAATGACTAAAAGCTTATGAACTAACTACTATATATGGTATTTCAGATCATGATAATTTATCACAAAATTTGAAGGATTTACTTCATAGACTACATGTCAATGGTAAATATATTTTTGAACATATGTAAAACAACACACACCTCTAATGGTGAGATGTTAAAAAGGATAGCATCTTTAAATTTTTTGATTTTGTACACCAAGTGACACTTCTACATGTTCCATTTCTCAAGGCCTACAATAGACCATACACTAGATTATGGATATGGATGATATATAAATTTCAAGTTTAATTTTTGAAACTATGATTTAGGAGAAATTAAATTCTTCTAACTTCTATTGGAAATGATAAAGTGTATTAGCTCACCATTGATCTACATTTGTTAATGAAACAATATTTGTAATTCATATAATTTCTTGTTGGGGAAGTAGATATATTTTTAGTACCGACCATATCATTGGGTTCATAATCTATTATCTACTTACCTTTTTATAGTGATAAATAAATTGTGACCACTTCTCAAGATGTGCAAGTAGGGATCTCATAGTGTGAAACTCTTCATTGGATTTAATATTGAAGTTATGAATTAAGCACCACTTTCCAATCTTGGTCTACTTGTTCTAATCATTTAAAAAATATTTTCAACTCTCTGGTATGATGACTCAATCTATATAAATACAACTATAAGGCTTTAAATGTAATTATTTGGATCATAAAATTTACTCATATGGAAATCAATTGATTAGTTTCCAGTAATCACATAACTTGATAATATTCATGTATTTACTACCCATTTTTGGTGCTATTGTGGTTTTACTTGCTTCTCTTTTTCTAGCATATTTTCAATTATGAATTACATCATTTATAATAGGCCCATATTTTTACATAGATGTTAAATATTTATGTTTCAAATTTGCCTCCACATCATTTTGATCATTATGTCTTATATTTTATGCTAGCACTCAACTTTCCACTGGTAGCTCCTAGCATTGTTAAACCCTAACAAAATATCACCATCAAGGTATTGGATGGAGTGATTAAGGATGAAGAGGGATGGTGAGGGTCATCCCTAATCACTCCCTCCTCTTCCCTCATCATCTTTAATCACTCCCTTATTAATCCTCACCATTCCTCATCATTTATAATTTCTCGCTCATCACCCCTAATCACTCCCTCATTGACCCTCACCATCTCTCATCATCCCTAATCATTTCTTCATCATATTTAATCACTCATTCCTTGTCCCTCATCACCCCTAATCACTCCCTCATTAATCCTCACCATCCCTTGTCATTTTTAATCACTCCCTCATCCTCCCTAATCACTCCCTCATTGAGGGAGTGATTAGGGATGATGAGGGATGGTGAGAGCCAATGAGGGAGTGATGAGGGATGATGAGGGAATCATTAAGGATGATGAGGGATGGTGAGGGTAAATGAGGGAGTGATGAGGGATGAGAAGTGAGTGATTAAGAATGATGAGGGATAGTGAGTGTCAATGAGGGAGTATCAGTGATGATGAGGGAATGATTAAATATGACTAAGGATAGTGAGGGTCAATGAGGGAGTGATTAGGGATAACAAGGAATGATGAGAGAGTGATTAGGGGTGATGAGGCATGAGTAAGAAGTGATCATGGACGAGGGAGGGATGATGAACAAGTGAAATTAACACAAAGTGGTCATTTTATGTGTACAGGTCATCAATATGACCTATGATACCCCAATCACACCAATTTGAATCAATTTCAAAGTGAGTGTTTTGAAAACTTCAATTTTTACGAACTGAAGAAACCTATAAATGTTAGGAATCAATTTGGAAAACACAAAAACCTAAAAATTGACTATATGTTTACTAAAAATGGACATCAATTGCAAAAGTTATGTCCTAAAATCCTTAGGTTTAATACTTAAACCCTAAAAATGCCTACGTATTAACCAGATTGGATTTTGAAAAATTATTTTCCACATCATAAGTCATTGATCAAAAACTCAAAAGCTTTGGTTTAAAGATAATTTAAGAAACAATAACAACATAATTATAATAATGCTATCTCTGAGAAGAGATGTTTTATTGATCAAATTTGTAGACCCAAACATATGCCTATCTCTGAGAAGAGATGTCTAATTTCCATTTTGGGTTACATCTTTATTTATACATATTTTGAAAGTAGGATGTGGATGTGGAAGGTCACAAATCTCGAGGAAGATTAGGTGGTTTGACTTCCACAATTTATAACAATATAGAATTCAAGGAATTACTATTTTTAGAAACTTACTATTTTTAGACTACAATACTAAAATTGAAATTTGGGGAACTTAAATTTGGTTTTTAAGAGTAAAAACCCATCGATCAGATATCATGTAATCTCACAATGTTCCCCTCATTCTTAGCTTTCCAATGGTTCAAATGGGAAGTCAAACAGAGCTATGGTAAAAACGTTATGGCTCCCAAAAGTTCTGCCACCAATTGGGGTAGAACCGTTCCCTGAATAATCACCTAAAATATTGTTCAAATCAATGGTATAGGGTTTAGAGTTTAATATATCAGATATATGGTCCAAACACTAAGGTAATTTAAGAAAATTTGAGTGCTTGTTCACCTATTTATGATAAATACCGAAACATGTTTGTATTTTTGATAAAATTAGGGTCAGTTAAGCCATGCATGTTAAATACATGTTTTAAAATTGATTGAGCCATAAATTTGGTTTAGGGGATTAATTTCGCCAAATCATGCCCATAATTACACAATTTGACTAGTTGGATCAATTCATGATAGAATCAAACTTTTAATTTTGCCCCAAATCATATCTTGCTCTTTAAAGGGTTCAAATTGGCCTGAAATGCCTCTTGGATTAAATGAAATATAATCTTTGGTTAATTATATATGACATGACATTAGGGTTAATTTCAATCCAAATCACATTGAATATATAATTTAACATACATTCATGTGGCTTATTTTGACCCTAATTACCCCCACAATTGAACTAATCAACATTTGCATTCATTAGTTAATGACTTCAAGTTTATTGAGCTCAAAACAACATTTTATACATGTATAACTTGCATATAAATAAATTATGTTTCTTTGCTTCAATCAAGCTAATGAAATTGGAGCTGATCAACCCCCAACTCACATTTTATATTCATGCAATTAGGTTGAAGGGGCTATAAATATCCCTAATCTACTTCAGATGCACAACTAGATTGGTACTCTAAAGGCTAAGTTTTGGCCATAGGTTTAAAAAATGCATTTTATGAGATCTTGTGATAAAATAAGTTATATCATAAAATGTATAATGAGTTACACCTTAAAACCAAGTAGTTATAACTGGTAAAGTCAACATATTAAAATGTGTATAAATTTTTGAAGTCTAATGTCACACCACAACACCTTAATTCACTATCCAAGGTTAGGGACCTTTCCTGTATCACATGAAATAACACAACTATTAGGGATCTCAAGAACATATAGGGTCATATATAAAATTTGAGTTAAAGATAAAATTTAGGTCTTTGGGTGTTGTGAATATATAACGCTATCATGTTATTAAGGCAATCATGTTATTAAGTAACATGATCATGTTACTAATGCAGTTTTGAATTCAAATCTTATGCCTTTTGGCTTTGGAATGGCTTGGATTCTTAAGCCTAAGGCTTGGACTTGTCAATCTATAGCCAAGTCTGAGAGTTATGATAAAAAACAATAAAATTCAACTTTGATCACCAAATACACTATGAAGTTCAACATGAAAATTCAAAAAACTTAATACCATCATGATGAGCACACTCTCCTCTTTCCAAAAATATGATTTTTATAATTTTTGGAATGATTTAAGGTTTCAAACTATACCTTTTTAGGCCACTACATGCTGCAAACATACATGCCTATACATGTTCATATAATTTGTCTTTCATTGATACAAGTGAAAAACAAGTTATATGGTTACAAACTAGGCCTAATTATACACACATTCAAAAAAAAATTGATTTTCATTTTTTGAGGTAGTTAGACGCATCACATGGATGACTATCCATTTTTGTTAGTTTTCATGATCAATTACTTGCAAAATTCATAAAAAAAGTACTCATTGAAAAAATATAGGTCACTAAATAGAAGACATCTAAATTTTACCCAAAGGCTTTAAAATAATATTAAATACTTCTCAAAAAATGGTGCTCCACATGACCGTCTATCTACTCTATTTTCTTTAAAAAAAGTATTTACTCTTCAAATTTTAGATGTTTGACCTAGTTATACTTAACCATTTAAAAAAAAAATTAGTGTTTTCGAAACTAGACTCAAAATGCTACATTTCATGTTCTTACACCATCTTCAAATTTGGAGTGTAGATATCTCAAATTATCTATAGAAGTTTGGATTTCTAAAATTTTAGGAAAATCATGTCCATGGGTAGGACACTTTTTGTCTGCCAACTTTGTGCACTTACCCTATGCTTTCATCAACATATTATAGACTACAGGGGGTGTATTTTTTCTAGGGTTCCATGTTTATACAAGTACCTAAAATACAGAAGAAGCAGAATGGTGGCCCTTCCTTGAGACTATGAATTACAACAAACACTATGCTTAAGGGAACATCCTAGCTTGGCACATAATATGAATCATAGTACAATAGGATTGGACTATGAACAAATGTGTAGAAAAAAAACTTTCACCAATATATAAATATGTTACATAAAATATATAGTTTCATTTGTTTGCTTTCTTGAGAAGGCCATGTGTGTCATCTTGGACGTGGTGTCGAGATCCCTTATTAAACTTGATAACTCTATCAATCCTTTAGACCCATCATGTTATCAATTCCTATTTGATTTTGGATTACATATATAATATAGTCATCTACAAATATTTTTTATATATTATCTTTTGAGGCCACTATATTTATATAACAATGACTGAGTCTCTATGGGCTTGAACAAAAAAGACCCATGTAGTATAGGTAGTCAGTTTTTTGTCCATGGTGATTATCTCTAAAGGCCACCCTCCCTACTAATGGATAAAAGATGACCAAAACTAACAGCCTGCTCATCTCTAAAGGCTAAACTCAGTGCCGATGGGTAAAAGCAAAAAAAATCCTTTCAGCCCCCTTGACAATGAGCCAAACAAGATATGAATCATATCTCCAAATACATCTCTAAAGTATTCAAGCTTCTCATGGAAAATAGGCTTGATGAAAGTATCTTCTAGATATTCCTTAGTTGGGCTAAAGACCAACTCAATATCCCCTTGTAGGACCTTCTCTTTAATGAAATGATGGTGCACCTTAATATTTTGAGCATGAGTGGAATACACAATTCCTCTTAATATTCACAAAACTTTAAATATAAAAATAGCATTTTGTTCCCTTTGATGGCTGAGAACCAAGATCCTTGAGAAACCATCACAACCAAAGCCTTTGAATTAATTTTTTTTCTCCAACTTCTTTGATGTTCCAATGCCAATCATGCTTATCAATCATGTGGCATTAAACTCTAGAATCACCCTACTAGATTTTTAGTTCTTCCTCATGATTTATCTCATAAAGAGCTATTTTTTTTTATTGACCCTATAAACACACTGAAAACATTTATATAATATAAACAACTAAACTAGGCTAATGACTTGGTATTGTGACCAATCACTCTCTATCACATTGATTTTATTTTTCAGATAAACTCCACTTTCTCTAATTTTTGGTAATAATTTTATCTTTCTAGTTGTTTGGATGGTTGTACAAAATATTTAGAGGGATAGATAACTTTGTCATATGTCATGTATCTTTCTCATGTCCATGCTAAAGCCTGCACTAGAGACATTTGACCTCTTTGATATTTTTTTAAAAAGCTATAGATTCAAATGCCCTAAGAGATAGGGAATTACATATTTCTTACAGGAAGTATTAGATTGTAATCTTGTTTTCTCATGAATTTATATTAGTACAAGATACATCAAAATCATAAACTAGATTGAACTTGTCATATGTGCAAGGGATATGATGGCACTCTTTTGATGACTCTTGTATAGAATCAGAGTATGAATAACTTCTTTTGACATGAGAAACATCCAAAACCCTTGCTAACATGGATTTTTGGTTGAATAGTGTGAATTTTTATGCATTTCTCTTTTCTTATAGGTTATAGTTGATGCTTTTCATCACAAGTTTCAATTTTATATTATTGTTTCTGATAAATTGAATTATACTGTGATAAAGGCATTTCTATATTAGCTCTCTAATTAAAGGTTCATTGCTTAAAACAAGATTTGCATATAGTTATGCAAATTGTCATAGATATTGCATCACCATTTCAAATTTGTATATTGGTAATCTAAAAACTAATCAACATCAATATTGGTAGATCAGAGACCAAAAATAATGTCTTCTAATTTTTTGAACTTTGAACTACTACTCTATAAACTGCCTCGCAAAGACTTGGCACTTTGTGCCCCTTGTTAATATTTGTTTCATTAATCAATCATGATACATTAACTCGTGTCTTATAAATATATGAGTATTTTTTATAAGTAAGTTGAAAGGATTTTAATTCATGTTATAAATTAAGATTATTTTTTGTTTTGATTGGTTAAAAAAATTACATGTTATTTTTGGGTTTGAGGTAGTGGCATGAATTTAGGTTTGCAATTACGTTAGAGAAGTCATGATTAATGGAGGTATCTAACAATTATAATCTCATAAAGAATATAAATTAAGATTAAAAAATAGATATTTAATGTTGCATTAACTAATCAGTGGAAATCGAAAAGTAGTTGCATGAGGATAGAAATTAAAGTTAAAAAATATGTCTTAATTTTCTCACCACATCGACATTCCTAATCCCACATGAAAGTTATGGATATGGACATTTTAAATTAGAGTGACACTCTATGGTTACAACTACCTACTTGGGGGTACTTTTTCCCACTCCATATCTAAAACCACTAGAAATTTCAAAAAAGGGATAAATTTTGCATTAGGGGTAGTAGTTTGCTCAACTCAACCAACACCAGAGCAGTATCTTCTTTTTGCCTTTTATTTATTTATAATAAATTCACCTACTCACTAATTTTATAGTGTCACATGTTATGTTATGTTTTGGTTTATATTCAAATTCAATGCACAATGTTTTGTTTCAATGTGTAATTATTTTTTTATCCATGCATAAAATATTTTCTATTTAAAAATTAAAAATAATAAATGTTCTTTCTTCCAACCTCCTTTAAATATGAAATTTGTATAATATGGTGAGAATTTTGTTGAATGGATGAGTGTAGTAGAAAAAGAGGTTAAATAAGAGGATCTTATTTTTTTCTAAATGTATGTTAATCTCTTGATCCTTAAAATTTCTATGAGAAACAAATTTTACACGTCTATGGTAATTTATTTTAATCTAAATTATACTCTAGATTTAAACATGCCTTGTGACATTTGGTTCTTTTTTGTTGAAAACATTGCATGGAACCTTGATAATTGTTTAGTTATAACCTTTTTATAAACAAAAAGAGTAATTAATTAGTTAATTAATCATGATCAAAGTCTAGATCCCCAAGTGTAGCGTCTTGTATAAATATAATATTTTTATTTATTTATTATTTTCATAAGACAAAATAATATTATTGTCTCCTTCAGTGAAAAGGGTCTATCTTGTCTCCAAGATGGGGCATGGTCATGATCTGAGCATAAGAGAAGTTAAAAATCTACATTTTAAACACCATTTTTCAATTTATGCATCATCAGGCACCGGAGATAACTATAACAAATTATTTTCCTGTAGTTGTAAATGCATATAATTTCTTGTGTATTTGTTTTTATTGTATGCCAAATTTAGGGTTTATTTAGGCTATTGAAATTATAATATAGCTTTTATTTAGGGTTTTTTTTTAATTTTAGCCTTATTTTTATGAGAATTTGAGCAAGCTTCTTAGCAGTACAACCATAAGCAACTATTATTAGAGACATGGGAGGATTCAGTAGAGTTCTTCATCTTGGAAGGCTTGAAAACCTCATAGACGAGATCCTAAAAAATATGGTAGACCCTTTTCATGTAGGAAATGATTAGGAGGGTCAATACATTGGGTTTTGTTTCAAGTTTCATTATTTTTATGAAGATCAGGGGTGACCTACTCAAGATTTTTGGGTAATTTTTCTTGAGCATTGAAACCTTTTTATTTTAGGATCATTATAGGGAGCCAATGATAGTGTTGTTTTCCACCACCTATCATACACTTCATGCAAATAACTGGCACCTGTTTCTAGTTTTCATGTATTCCCCCATTTATTAGGTTTGAGAAGTCAAATCCTTAATGTTGGAATAAAATAATATATAATTTTATCTTCTCTAACATTAACTTCCATATATATATGTTTCTAAACTTTCTATAAACTAACAAATTATCTAGAATACAAAAGAAGCAATTGAACAATCCATATTTTTTCTTAGACAGTCATACAAAATGGAACATTCCAAAAATTATAATGTATATAAATATTTATCCTTGGGTTGTAACTAAACATAACAAAATTAATAGCAGTAGTAAAATAGATCAGAATGACAACAATAGAGAGAGCAACAACAACTTAGACTCAGATATAGAGCAACTATATAGAGTAGATGTGAAAGAGAAAGAATAACAAGTATAGTAATTTTGATGGTTTATGTAAGATTTTTATATTCATATAAATGAAAATATGCGTTTTATTATTGCACCTCTATTTTATGAAAAACATTGCCTTGTTGAATATATAGCAGTTTTTAAGAGAAATAAAAAAGCATATATTTTTTATTTTGCTAACAAACTGGTACTAGAGCCAAAGTTGTGTGTTTGGTGTGGTTTTAGTAATGGCTGGTAGCAATAGTAATTGGCCAAAAATACCATTACTTGATGGCAAGAAATATGATGTTTGAAGTATTAAAATTAATACCATTTCTTATTATCAAGAATTATGGGAGCTTGTTGAAAATGATTTTTCTGACCTTGTTGATCAGAATGCAGACAATGAACTCACACAAGTTGAGGACTTATTGAAGAGGATTTTTTTTGGGCTTGTACTCATTTTTATGGAGTTCAGGATCTTATAAGAGGCCATTGATATTTTAAATATAAATACTTATGGTAATGGGCCTTCTATATTCATAATATCATGTGCATCTTCAAGAAGATTTCAACATGAAATTAAATTAGGTTAGGTTGGCATTAATATGTACCAATACTATCTCTATTGCCTCTTATTTTTATTAAATAAATTGAGATTCCAACCAAACTTTTATATAATTTTGGATCCATGTTTCTACTACAATAATCTTTGCTCAACTTCAAACCTATTACTATTGGTGTTGATGTAGGTTTACAATTCAATATTCTAAACCTCTTCAAAATATCATTTGCATATTTGTATTGAGATATGAAAATCCAATCATTTAGTGTTTGTCTAACCTCAATACCAATAAATTATTTCAATAATCCTAAATTTATCATTTCAAATTCTTTATTCATTTTTGATAAGAACTATTCTATGGACAAATTTCCATTCTGAGTAAAACTTAAATCATCTACATATAAGCACACAAATAGAATTTCACCTTGATTTTTGGCTTTGATATAGTGTTGATTTGTTACTACTCTTGATAGAATCATTGCTAAACATGTATGAATCGATGTGGTTGTAGCATGCTTTAGGACCTTGCTTGAGCCCATATAATGATGTATTTAACTTAAATTCCTTTTCTTTATGATGTGGAATCTCATAACTTGGGGGTTACTGCACATACACTTTCTCCTCTATCACTCCATTTAGAAATGCTGATTTGACATCCATTTGATGCACTTTCCACTTATGTTGAGCTTCTTTGCTAAAATAGGTCTTATGGTTTCCATCCTTTATATAGGAACAAATGTTTCATTATAGTCTCTTCCAAGTCATTTATTATATCCTTTGACGACCAATCTTCCTTGTGTATATTGATTTTTCCTTCTATAGTGTTCTTCATTTATAAACCCACTTTACAATAGCTTCCTTTCCTATTGGAAGGTTTACTAAATCCCAAGTCTAATTTTTATCAATTACTTTCATTTATTTATCCATGGATTCACACCATTTCCCATCTTTTACAATATCTTCAAAATGAATAGGATCAACACCAGAAAATAAAGAAAAATTTACAAATTCATTATCTTCTTCATACTAGGATGCCTTATATATCTCCTTCAAGATTCTTATTTTCATTGAAATATCTCATGAGTGATTCTACATAGGTGAAAGGATAGACCTTTGTCCTATGTTGGGATTCGTATATTGAGAAATATATTATGAGTGATGTGTTATAGGTGATGAATTTTTATTTGAGAGACACATTGAGTTCCAAGATGATTGATGTTTCTTGGATCATCTATAGTTAATATTACCAATGAAATAGGGCTCCACTTGGGCATTGATGTTGATTCATTATTTTCATCCCACATTGCATCTTCATAAAAGATGACATCTATATTGATTATTATCTCTTTTGTGACTGGATTATATAACCTATAAGCTTTTGATTGCTCACTATATCTAATAAAAATGCATTTCTCTCCTCTATCATCCTATTTCTTCCTTATTTATTTAGGTACATGTGCATATTCTACACAACCAAAAACTTTTAAATGTTCAACATTTGGACTTTTATTACTCCATGCCTCTTGAGGGATCATATTAAGAACACTTTTTATATGGTATGTATTTATTAAATAAATTACACATGCTACAACTTCAACCTAGAATTGATTTGACAATCCTTTAGATTTTAGCATGTTCCTAGCCATTTCTTTAATATTTTTATTTTTCCTTTCTACGACACCATTTTTTTGTGGTGTATACCTAGTTGTAAATTATTTCTTAACTCTATTTTCTTTTCAAAAGTTTAATAATTCATTTGAGATATATTACCCCTTATGTCAGTTCTAAGGACCTTGACATAGCGTCAACTCTGATTTTCAACTAGGGTCTTGAATTGATTGAAGCTCCCAAAGGCCTTAGATTTATGCTTTAAAGAGTAAACCCATGTTTCTATACTAAAATCATCTATGAATCTTATGAAATACTAAATTTTTTAAGAGAGAGGGTTTTTATAGGACCAAATAAATATTAATGAATCAATTCAAGTGGAGCTCTTGCTCTCCATGATTTCCCTAATGGAAAGGCATTTCTACATTGCTTTCCTAAAATACAATCTTCACAAACTTTATCAGGTTGTTCAATAAAAGGCAACCCTCTTACCATTTGATTTTTATACAACAAATTCAACCCACTAAAGCTCAAGTGGCCAAATATAAGATGCCACAACCTATATTGATCTATTATGACAGTTTTGAATGCAACTAAAAATTTAGTTTTCATTCTTAAGGGGAACATTCTATTCCCTATCATTTTAATAGCTGCAATTTTTCTAGTGCTACTATTTTTATAAAAAACAATGCATTCTCCATTCTCAAATTGAACCCCATATCCCTTTTGAACCAATTATCCAATATTAATAAGATTATGTTTTAACCTAGGGACACAGTATAAATCTTGTATTTGTTTCTTATCATTATGTTTGCTATGAATAGATATACATCCTTTACCCATGATTGGTACTTTATTATTATTATTTCCCATTTTTACTTTAAATTTTATAGTTTCATCAATACTATAAAATATTTCCTTATTTCCACTCATATGATTATTGCAACCACTATCTAAGTATCAAACCTCATTATCACTTTCTTTTACTATCTTGAAAACAATGAACACATTTTTATTTCTCTTCATTTTCATTTTATCTTTTTTTACCACTTTTCATTATTATGACCTATACCATATAGCCTTTTTTACATTTACTTTTAAAATGTCCAAATTTTTTATAGTAGTAACACTAAACATTTGATTTATCATACATCTGTGAAGAGTTTCCATGTGAATTTTTGGTGCTCCTTCCTCTTCCATGTGATCTTAAATAACTGTGCCTTGTTTCTTCATGACTTATACTAGCTCTTCTTCTTCCAAAGTTTCTTCTACCTCTAATGTTGTCTTTGATGCCTCTTCCTCTTACTACAACTTGAGATTTAAATGATTACCAAGGAGAAGATTTAGTTTTTTTATTCAATGTTATGAGATTGTATAGAACACATAAATTCATCAACAATCATTTTAGTTAAGTCCTTAGACTCTTCTATGACTACCACAATACCATCAAATCTTGTAGGAAGACTTATTAAAAACCTTTGTTATTATTATTTTATGCTCTAATGTATCTCCATTAAATTTAATTTGATTGACTATACTCATATTATGGGTAAATAAATCATTTATAGACCCAGATTCCTTCATTTGCATATTTTCAAATTCTCTTCTTAATAATTGTAACTCAACTAGTTTTACCTTATTTTTGCCTTCATATACATTTTTAAAAATCTCCCATGATTGATTGGATCTTGTAGTTTCTACTATTCATGAAAATATAGAGTCTTCCATTGCCATTTGGATCAGAAGAATCTTATTATATTTGAATGAGCAACAAAAAGAAGAAACACAAATATTTTGTGATAATCTATCTTCTATAGATTTATCAAAAAATCAAGTTTTCCATGGATGCATCAAACACATAGCCATAAGATATCACTTTATAATAGAACTAGTTAATAGTGGGGAAATAAATTTGGAATTTTGTAGGTCAAAGGAGCATCTTGCAGATATATTTACAAAATCATTGCCAAAAGAATATTTTGAGTGACTAAGAGGAAATTTGGTCATCATCAATCTAAAAAGTCAAGATTAAGGGAGGGTGTTGGAATAAAATAATATATAATATTTTCCTCTCTAATAGTCAACTACATACATGCATGCATGCATACATATATACATACATACATACATACATATAATAAAATAAAATTTTCATAAAAATTTTTAGGCTTTCTAAAAACTAGTGAATTACCTAAAATACCAAAGAAGCAAATAGACAATCTAGATTTTTATTGGAAAATCATACAAAAAGGAATATTACATAAATTATAATGTATATAAATGTTTATCTTTGGGCTATAACTGAACATAACAAAACCAATAGCATCAGTGAAGGAGAGAAGAACGATAATGATAGAGAGAGCAGTAGCAACAACTTAAACTCAAGAACAAAGAAACTATAAAGAATATATGTGAAAGAGAGAGAATAACAAGTATAGTAATTTTGATGGTTTATGTAAGCCTTTTGTATTCATATAAATGAAAATTTGTGTTTTATTATTGCATCTTTATTTTATGAAAAACATTGTTTTGTTGATAATATACATCAATTTCTAAGAGAAATAAGAGAGCATATATTTTTAATTTTACTAATACTTAATTCCTACATTGACATTAGTATTTTGTGTTCTATTTTTTTTTAAAATTGTGATAGATATTTATTATAGTTTAATTGTTTTAGGTTTTAATGGAACAATTTTCTCATGAAGTGTTTTTTAGATCATTATGTGAAGGTTTAAAATTATAAACCTTGAAGTGTATTTAGAATATTAGGCTCTTGTGGAAGGTTGTTACATAATTTATTTATATTTTTAACTTTGTATTGATGTTTAAGTCTAATGCATTCTAATTTTATTAGTAGGGAAATATTCAACCCATAATATTTTATATTTAAGTGTGCACTACTACTATTTATATCAGGTGTAAACATCATCTAACATTAGTTCTTAGTATTTTAATTCTCTTTTGATCAGTTTTATACCTGAAACTCAAAATTTGGCTTCATTCTGAGACGCTATTGTTATTATATGAATTGTGATGATGTTTTACATGGTTTGCTTGAAAAAATGGAAATTTACCTTGTTGATAAATATCCAAATATTGAGTCATATCTTATTAATAATGACCTATAATTTTATGGATTTAAGTGTGTTTATAAAATGTATTTTTACCTAAATGCCATGTTTTTGTGTATTCTAACAAGAAAACATTATTATACTCAAATATGATATGTTCTATGCATTTGAAAAAGAAAACATTATCATACTCAGATCTAATCTGGGTTAAATTATAATCACCAAATGTGTTTTTTGTGATGATGGTGTCTACTGTGTTTTTATTCTCTAGCATTGCCTATAAATTTAGCCCCTACAAAATACCTAAGCTCACAAGTTATAGATTTTACAATTGTTTTTATTTTATAGGCATCTTGAAATTTGTTTAAGCATGTTTATATTTATCCTAGGATAAATTAAATACAAGGAAAAAATAAGCTTTGGTTTGGATATTATGGCTTAGTGTCTACTCTGGGCTTATTCTTTGAAATATCCGATATGCAAACATCTGAGATTTATGATATTTGTAATATGGTGGACCTACCATCAAGACTTCACCAAAATAGAAACTATCTTGTTTCCTATCTAGAATTAGAATACACATTTTTTTCTATTTATCCATAAATAAAAAATAATAATATCAATCTCTAGCCACTACTTCCCATAGGGACTTGGCACTTTTTTCCCTTGTTTGAATAGGATAATTATTAATTATAATAATTTTTTAATATATAATAAATTATAAAAATTACTTAAACTTTGATAAAAATAATATATATCAACTTTATTTAGAGTGTGTGAGTATAATAATATAAATCAAACACTACAATGTAATTATACATATAAAGACCACTCTCATCATTTATCACCTTAAAATGGCTAATGCAATACATACATGATTTTTAGAAGAGTTTTTTTAAGTTGAGGAGGTCAAGTTAAATAGGTGAAAACTGGTATGTCCAGTAGTGCCTATTTGTAGACACATAAATTTAGTCTAAGTAATTGATAATGCTAATTATTGACATATTCCAAGCACATGATGTGCACACAAATACATGACTCTTATTAGCCATTCCTCTAGGCCATTTGTATATATGAAATATTTGTCATTATAATTACACATAAATGTCAATGTCAAATCGTCAAGTTATCTAAAATTATCTTATAATTATTCTATACAAAGGACATATGTGGTTCACTCTAAGCAGAGAGTGACACACTACATCCTTATTCACTTGGGTCGGTTGCATCCTATGCCAAATAATGGATAGTTTCCAATTTTGAAATCAATATTTTGGGTCTTCTTACACGTTTCATAACATAGACTAAAGGAAAGTTTTAAATGATTCACCTATAAATATATGTCAAGAGTCATTCATTATCCCCACTAATCATTCAATCAGTACAAGCATGTACACTTCTACAGATTGTGAAAATTTACACTATTCTACCTAAATTTAAAATTGTTCAAAGGAGAAACCAAAAGCTAAATCAATATCCCCATAAATCAAGCTAAGAGATATCATTTTCAAGTATCAAAGCCATCTTCTAGCTACATAGATATAGTCAAAGGAACATAATTACACATTCACTCTAGGTGGGAGAACTAAATGGGCTTAGGTTCCCTGCTTGGAGTATTTGATACTTAGGCAACAATCAATAATAAAGGGGGTGATTAAGGTCAACACATATCATTACACTGCCCTATTTTTCTTGAAATTTTTTTAAGTATCAAAGTGCCCTAATTATTTCAAAGATAAGAAGTAAAATAATGATTTCTGCATCGCTAAACCCTAAGTATGATATCTAAAAATTCTCATCATCCATAGGTGCAATAGGTTCAGTAATTAGTTTAGAAACACAAATAACCCAAACAAGTTCACCATCAATGAAATCAACAATATTATGCCATTGTTTGCTTAGTGTTCTTGTGTCTAGATTTATCTTCTACTTTTGCCTCTAATTTATCACTTCCAGAATCTTGATTTCTATATATTTTCTTATCTACCATACTTCATAGTAAAATAAGACAAGTACAAGGTCAAAATACTAGAGCATACTATGTCACCATCCAGTTACAACATACCTATTCAGATTCACTTTCTATTCTTGATTCTGATATTGAGCATGCATAGTTATCTCTTATTATGAGTTTCACAATCATATAGTCAGAATAGTCAACAAAGATCGGTGTGAGATTTAAGTATATTCCTTCTTAGTAATTTTAACTTTCCATATCTAACAATTTTTTCAAAATTAGAATAGTTGATCATTTTATATCTTAGCATTCTGATATTTCAATTTTTGCACATATATATGTAATAAACACTTAATACATATAGTGTTTTATCAAAAATTGGGTAAAACATATTGGTGAACCCATACCTTTATTTTTGAGACTCTAATTTCCTAATTTATTTTTATTATTTTACTTTGTTTTCCTACAAACTATGTTTTGACACTTTAAAAAATTACATTAGTTGTCATTCTAGGAAAAGTGGTTGTTAGTTTTACCTATGTCATGGTGTAAGGGATACTACTCCAATAGTCACTATTCAAAAATTTTAGTTTCCACATACTTCACATTATATAAAATATGCCTAGGGTTTTGTTTTTCATTCATAGGAAGGCTTTGGACATTTTTTATTATAGTGCATTGGTAAGCAATTAATCCTAGGAAGTTACTCTCAATGTATCCCATGATATGAGACAATGTGGCTATGAGAATGGTGGAATCCTCTGTAGTTATTAATTTCATGGTTGTATTCACTATTTATGACTAGGATTAGTATATTTGAGAGCCTACCAAATGAACACACCCTGAGTAGTTTCACCTATTTTTTTAATTTTGTACCTTTACATGTCACCTAAAAAAGTTACTTATTCTTTTCCTCTAAAGTGTAGAGCTAGATTCAATAAAATTCCTATGTAGTATACTCAAATCATCTCATCTCTTATCCAATGGATGATATAGATATTGTTGATCATTATGATTTAATACAACCCTTGAAAATTATATGCACATTGAAGATGATGTTAGTGATAAGAATGATAATCAAGATAGTGAAACCATGAATGATAATTAAGATAATCTTGAAAGTTTCAATATATTTTATCCCAATGTACTTAGTGGAGTAGATCTCGAGAAAGTCAAATAATTTTTTGATTTCTACCAAGGACTTAGACAATGTCCCCAAAAAGTGGATACATTTGTCTAATTACTCCTTTTGTCTAAGACTACACATCAAACAAAGATTGTTTCATCTCAAGATATTCCTTTCAAAGTTTATAAACCTTCTACTTCAGATGCTCTAGTTACTACTATTAATACAATTCCTATATTAACTCCTATAGTTACAATTGTGCCAACATCTTAGGTGTGGTGACATCACTTGGTTTAAAATATATTAACATGTGTATCTCTACATGGGCATCATATACACCATCCTTGATCACTACACAAGGTCCACTTACAACTTTGCCTATGTATCTTTTCTTGAGAAAATTATTCTAGCCTTACATGCCAAAATATTACAATTAAAACAATCTATTTCTAAAGATACTCATGCAATGGATTATCATACTATGTTTCATAATCCTTTGGCACCTTAAATAGCCTCTTTCCAACTACCAATGATTTTTTTATCCCCTAAACTACCACTTTATGATGGACAAGTGGGATATTGAGCAACATATTTGTTCATTACATGCAACATGTTTGGACTATGCTTATAATGATAAATCAATTACCAAGATCTTTCCAAGAAGCCTCAAATACTATGTTCTTTGATGCTTCTATGATCTTCCACTTCAATTAATTAGAGTATGCAACCCATTGGTAAATCAATTCTTAGCATATTTCTCAATTAACATTGGTGAAAAGCTATATTATGCATAAATTGATAAACTCAAGAAAGGGTCAAATGATAAAATCAATTAATGTGTTCTATGATACAAGACTATGCTAGCAAAGATGACAAACTCTATGTAGATAATGAACTACAATATATCTTTACTCAAAACTTGTTTGGGCCACTCCCTAAATCAATAATGATAGACAAATTCGGATCTTTCAATGAGTTATGATATACAATTAAGGAAAGAGAAGTCAAGCTCATAGCATTAAACAAGCTCAAGTGTGCACCAAGTGATCCATCCACATCATCTATAAAGTTCCAAATCATGCCAAACTAAAAATTCAAATTTAATGAAAGCAAAAGTGATAGTAAATCCAATATCACAACCATAAAAAAAGTTTTAATTAGTAACTCCACATAGGAGGCAATTTACAAGGTTATCACAACCTCCTCATATATTGTTCTAGAGGCTCATTGATTGTAATATAATTTATCCACCTTCAGATATGCATTCTCTCTTTATTAAAACATATATCAAAAAGTAGCCTATCCATAGTGTCTTGATTGGCAATGGCTCAAGTAAAAATTCATGCACAATGACACTATTTTATTATTTAGGATACACAAAACAATATTTTCAATCTACATCAAAGGTAGTTAAACCATTCAATAGGCATATATTGATACTTTGGGACATATAATATTACCTCTTCAATTAGGTTTAGCAACTACAAAAATCCATTTCTAGTCTTACTAAACACATGGGTCTTCAACATGTTATTTGGTTGCCCTTGGATACATAAGCTTTATGTAGTACCATCTATAGTACATAGATGCCTCAAGTACAAACATTAAAACCAAATGGTAAAATTTTATGGCATCCCATACAAGTACCCTCTATAAGTAGCGGTAACTCCCCCTTGTCCCCTACCATCACCATAGTTGGGTTTGAAACATATTCAAGAGCACCATCAAAAGGCAATCAACACACCTACTCCAAATAATACTACATAAATAATCACTATGTGCTCATTCAAGAGCATAATGTAGATTCAATTGTGGAACTTATTCAACATCTTTCTATACAACCAATGCAATAAAAAATGTATACCTTCTTAAAAATTAAGCTTTATAATTAAGAGTTAATCAAGGTTCAAAAAAATATAAATCCTCTACAATGTATCCCAAGGCAAATCTTAAGATAATTCAACATGCTCCATAATAAACAAAGGTAGATACATATTAGACTTCACCAAGTCTTGCACCTTTTCTAGTCTAACATGTGGCAACTAATTCTATACATGATGATACCGATGGTTATGATATGACACTTTATTCTTTTTCAAATTTATATACATCTAAATGTAACATTCCTCATCCATAGAAATTCAAGCTTCAACTCTATGATAAAGGTATACACCATGATCCTTCCATTTATGGGATCATAGGCTAGTTTTCCTATCAAATATTGTAAAAATACAAAACAAATAAAATAAAATATTACAAAAATATAAAAAAATTTAAAATATTTTAAAAAGTAAAAAATCAAGGCCTAGAGCATGACATGTGATTCTAGTTACTTCTTTACATATTTTATTCATCATAAATGCTGGTAGATAACATTTTCTTTTCTTTGCACATGTATTTCATGAGGTATTTGATTTTGATGTAGAACATACATTACATATGCATTCTTATATGTTGGACTTCCCTTCTCCCTAGTGGTCATGCCTATGTTAGGGGTTATATACACATAATAATTTTCACTTATTATTTAGTGATGCTTTCTCTTGCAATAATTTGTCGATGCATTAATCTTCCTAAGTCCATGACTTAAAGGGTGAATTGGCAATGGGGTAGGAAATGTGCATGGTGATTTGAGAGATATGTTGATATTCTATCATTATTATACCATTGATACTATCATTTTGACCTCTTATAAGTGTCTATCCATCTACCTCTCTTGTATGTCTTTTGTCCAAATTTTATAGCTTCCCTATATCCTATGCTATTATTTAGGTTGATAACATCTTTTATATGTTTTCACCCTTCTTATACTATATTGGCCATCCAAATAGAGTTCTAATCTTGTCTTCTGATATCTATAATGTATTAGTTTGGTTAATACTATTCTATGTTAGCTGACTTCTTTCAACTGTATCGGCCAGGTCGATACCATCAACTTAGTATTTAGGGTTTCTTTTGGGTATTGTATCATTATATATAGGGGTCATATTTCATTTATATCATATCATATACAATTTATTCACTCTTATTTTTCTTGCACTTATATTGTAAGTGCATTTTGGAGAGTTAATTAATTAGAACTTTATCTCAAGGAGTCTTATCTTGTGGTGTCATTAAATCTCAATAAAAGGAGTCTTTGTGAGTTCTTGGATAAGGTTATCTTAGGTATTCATCCAAACATTTGATTCCTCAACCTATAACATTCTCTTGTAAATCTCCACTTGATCCAAGGGGGATATTTAAGAGTCAACAGATCCTCCCCAAAGGTAAGTATATTCTATCATTTACTCTTTAATTTATTTACTTAGTAGATTAGATATTGCATGTTGCTTTGTGAATATATGTATGTGTATCACTGTTTAGGCCTTCTCCACATCAAATAATCTAGTGTGGCTATAGAATTGCTTAGATTATCCATTAATCATTTTAAGTTGCTTAGACATCCATTTGGTTGATCATGTCACCTTTCCCCTTTATAATCATTCTAACAAATCCTTAGTCTAGTCTGTTACAATAGTTTATTGTACAACCATAATATATATTTGTTGAGATCTAGTGAGAGATACATACTTATGTAATAGGCTTCTATTTTTTAACCCTTTCCTATTGCATTCACATTATAGGTAAGCCTATGCTATATTTATAGAATTCATTTGGTCCTTACCTAATCATCCAAGTATCACAAGCTCTATTTGATTGACCTTACTTGAGTCCTAGTCTATTTAGAGAAAATAAATAGTTTTAATTCATCTTAACCCATGCATACATTCTGGTGAACCTGACATGAATATTAGTTTACCTTATATTGGATCCGTTTCATGTTTTTTTCCTTCTAGCTTCACAGTAAAATCTTCTAAACCATTAGCCTAACTGTATTGGCCAGCCTAATAAAAAAGTATCTATTTGTGAATGGTATTGTCCAACATGGTACCATTCTATGTTTTATATATTGTATTGGCTAGCTTGATACAATTATATGTGTTTCATTTCAATTCATTAGATTACAATTATATCAACTAACTAAATATCATTCTATTTACATGTTTAATTTCAATACATGTTATAAATCTAACTTTTGATATTTATATTTATTTTATTTTATGTAAAAACTCTATTATGATAGTTTTAAATATATGTATGAGCTATTTTTCAAGGCCAACAAGTGATCTATTTTTCTAACACCATGGTGTGAGGGGTACTACCCCAATACTAAATCCATTAGACATCATTATGCATTGACTTTAGTTTCCATGTAACTCATGGTATTTGAAAGGTCTAGTGTTTATTTTTCATCTAAATTTATAAGATAACAAACCATTAGATTCTATAGTCCACCAGTAAACATTTATCCCTCGGAAGTTACTCTCAATGTACCTTAGATATGGGATAGTGTGGCCACATGTACAATGGAATCCTCTATAGTTAGTACCTTTGTGTCATATTAACTATATTATGACTAGGATCATGATATCTACAAAATGTAGGTGATACATTTATGAGAGCAAAATATATGACCAAAAACTCATAATGGCCTTCATGAGTGCTGAAAGCTATTTTAGGGGCATCCTCATCTTTGATCTGAATTTGATGGTACCTAAAATGAAGATCTAGTTTTACAAATAGTCATCACCATGTAACTCTTAAATAAAATAATTAATTACAAGGAGAGAGAACTTATCTTTGATGGTGTACTTGTTGATTTATTTTTAGTCTGGTTACATCCTCCAAGTATCATCCTTCTTATGCACCCTGACCACTGAGGATGAATATTTAATTCGGCTATATCTGATAATACTTGCCTCTAACATCTCTTATACCATCTTTTCAATTTAACTCTTCTGGGTATATGGGTACCTATATGCCTTGGTGTTTAGTGGTTGAATCTTAGGAAGCAATTGAATGGCATGATCATGATCTCTTCTTGGTGGAATTCATTTTAGCATTGATCAAAAAATAACTAAATGGTCATCAATAATTTGTTTTAGATTATGATGTGTAGATGCCTTTATTGGTTGAAATTCTATGGAACACAATCAAGATGTAAATAACTTAGCCCTTTTTTGAGAATCTTTTGCATTTGATGAGAACTAACTAATTGTGGAGATTTTTCTCTTAATATTTGAAGTTCAAATGTCTTCCCTTCATAATGAAAGCACATGAAAAACTCTTACAAAATCATCTCTATTGTGCTCAAGGTTGTGATCCATTGGACTCCTAAAATAATGTCCGATCCACCCATGGGAATAATAAACATAGGGGGATTTAGCTTGTAGTCTATCATAGTAAGTTTGATACTATGACATTTCCTTGAATAATTAACTATGCCACCATCTATAATCATAACCTAAAATTCTAGATCTAGGTAAATGAAATAATTTAGACATTCTACCAAATTAGTAATGATAAAATTATTTTTACTCCCTAAGTTAATAAAAGATTTCACCTTATGATTTTTAAGGTAAACCATGACCTTAAGGGTTTGTGGAGTACTAATACCGACAAGTGCATGGCATGATATAGTTGTTTGGTACACTTCAAATTCTTCTTTTGGTGCCTCTTCTTCTTCACCAGATGCTTCATCATATTCATCTTCCTCATTGGTCTCTTTAATGTAGAACAATTTATTCTCAACACATTTATTTCCTCTGCCCCATTTGCTATCACAATTGAAACATAAAACTTTTGCTTAATCTCTCTAATTTTTTGAAGAGACAATTTGGTAGGTTGAGGGAATGATTGCTTTGAAAAAATGCACTCTTTGTTAATAGTGAAATCCCTCATTTTGAGCATACCCATTTCATCTACCTGACACATGCATACTATTAATTTTGATACATAGCTCTTATTAATCATGTGAACATCTAGTTGAATTTTATTTTTAAGACAACCCAAGAATAGATAATTTAGGTTATCTTGTGTGATGTCATTCATGTGTAAAGAAAGATTGTATAATTATTGAATATAATGATTGACTATCTCTATTTATCATAGTTTTTATAATTAACTAAATTAATTCTTAGTTACATTATTACTATAGTGCATCTACAACTCATTTGTGAATGTTGACTAAGTAACAATAAGACCCTTATTTTTCTTCTAGCCACAAATCCATATGTACAATATGAACTAATATGTTTCCAAATACAAAGATACCATATTTGCCTTTTTTGAATATGGGGTCTACTGTAATTCAAATAATTTAGACATTTGGATTATTTAGGTGATCAGATACTTACTATCAAACTTGCACACTTCTATTTTTGGCATCATGCTCCTTACACCTATATTTGGGTTGTGATTGTTCTAGTTGAAAACACCTGAATGACTATATTGTGTGTTATTCAGTGGTTTATTTATGCTTCTATTTGATAAAGATGCCAAAATTTATGTCATTTAAACCTCAATATTGGACATTAGCCCTCACAACAAGTTCACTTCACTTGAGATCTTATCTAAATCTTCTTTTTTAGCCATGGTTTTCATCTCACCTTGGAGTTTAAATCAAATCAATATTCACTAAGTCAAAAGTTTTTGAATCCATGTTGTCCTTGCTTGGTGTTTTGCCTACAATGGCTTGCCCTTTACTGTGGCCTTGGGTGTTCGGTATTGCCATGCACCAAATTTAGGGTTTTAAGGCCAAAAACAAAGTGTAACAAATAATTATACTATTGAGATCATCTCATTGAGATGAATCCAATGACTATAATTTGCACAAGGGTGTGAAAAAATTTATAGACTTAAAAAAATTGAAGCAATACTATGTTGATGGAAAAAATAAATTCTTCCTAGATCGTAAGTTATGTTTTTTCAATCTTTCAGATAATAGAATAATTGCTACACTTTTAAAAAATTATGCTATAGAATCTCACCTGAATTAAAGTTTTGATACCACTTGTAATTAAATTAATTATATAATTAATAGATCAACAATAATACATCATAGATATAAAATAATAATAATTATAATATCCATAACAATAATTGATAGAAGAGAAGAATTATTGGTAAATATTACTTAGCCACTTGGAATGGGTAACCTCCATACAATCTAATAAGAATAAAATTCACAATCTCATCTCAAAGTACTAACCATTACCTCCTATATGTACTCTACTCTTGCCATGGTTATTCAATAGGCTGACCCTAATAACAATATAAGAGCCTATAAAAATGTGATAAGTTAATAACAATGGTTATGGAAGTAACAATTTGGCCACACATATCTCTAGACATGTTATAGGTTAAGGGCATAGCATTGAAACCCCTTTTCACTGGTACAAACCTTGAATTGGTTATTAATTTCTCTCTCCTTATCTGATTCAAGTGGATTATTTGAATGTTTGTTGGAAATTTAATTCATTTGCAAAGATGTGAGAATGGAGGTTTTTTAAAGTATAGGAAGTAGATATTGAGGTTAGGTAGACACATTCATCGTGGTGTATTTTCTTCTGAGGTCTACATGCTGGTATCCACCTTGTTCATTTAGATGTGGCTAATCCCTTATGCATATCTTCCTAACACTAAGAGTTACTCAAGCATCTCTTTTTATTATCATGCTTAATCAACCTAGAAATGGATATATACCTTTTTAAACCATTTTGTTAAGAATTATTTTTGTATAAAATTTTGATGTTAGGGGATTCAAATTTGGTTAACTACATAGTACAATCACATATGGCATTATTTTTATTCTAAAATTCTTTATCACTTATATAAAAATGGAATAATGTAATATTTAACCATTTATATCTTGACAGGGTTCTTTTTATAATTAATAAAGTGCAAGTGAGATCTAATGTTATGATTTAGATACAAGTGAAAGTTAAGAAGGTTCAATTAGAATTTGAACACTTTAAGTTTTTATTATGCCATTAGGGTAGTGATCCATATATCATCAACCAAGTCCTTCTATATTTTCCTTTTTGACTGTCACCCACATCGACTCATAGATATGGAGATTATGAAAAGTACCATTCACAAATTAGGTGATGAAGTTTTTAGTTAAGTTCATAGTGTATTTCACAAACTCACAGCTCTTATGGTGGTAATAGGTTTACATTTCCATACATTAGTGGATGGAGGGTTCGATAGCAAGGTAAATTCCCTTGATTGACCTTACCAATTTCTCAACCTAGAAAAGAACTAGAAGATGATATAGATAAAGACAAAACTAATGTTGGATGGGAGCTAATACTTGATACAAAATAATCCATCTATTGGTGATGGTTGGGATTAGGGTGACAAGTTGGATGATCCTTTGCCTCCACCATTTGTGCTTATTTATCTCTTAGCTTAATGTTCTTTTTTCTTGGTGTCTAGTTTCCCAATTAGCTATTTATCATGTTGTTGGACTTGTTTAAACTTTTTTTTATTAAAATTTTATTTAATTATTCTTTTTAAAACTTTTTGAAAAATTAAATTTTATTATTATATCTTGATTCTAGAGATCAATGTATTATTTTGAGTGTGATACCATTTCACTCATTTTTTTAAAAGATAATAAAAAATATTTTTATTACTAATAAAAAATATTTTTCAATAAAAAAGTGGAGCATTAATTAATGAAAACAATATAAACTTTACACTTTGAACATGAAGAGATAATGTAATAATACACCCACATTCAAAAAATTATTCTATAATCTTCCTTTAGTACTACATGTAATCACTTGCATCAATATACCTATCTCACATAATTAAACATATTCCAAAATATTTTGAATGATTGTAAATAATGATTCATAATAGGTTTGGATATTTAGAGGAACCCTATCCTAAAATATATTGACCAATTATAAATGGAAAAATTGAAAATAAATAAACATTTAATTGAATGATAATAATAAATATTATACTCCCTATTTACTTTTGTCTCTAATATTTGGTTTCCAAGCCTGTGTCAATGTGTGGGTGCATTGGGGAGCTCAGGGGGTCTAGCCATGTGTTGGGACCCTAGAAAGATCACTCCACTTCACTAGATGTCCTGTCTCTCGGCTCTCACGATGGTTGATTCATCTTTGGAAACTGGAGAACTGATCCTGGTTACTATGGTTTATGCTCCTATTAATCTCCCTAGTCAGCTCAAGCTCTGGGAGCACATTAGGTATGTCAGAAGCTGTCATCCTTTCTTGCCTTGGATTATGACGAGAGATTTTAATGATGTTCTTAGTCTGGAGGAGAAGAGAGGTAGATTGGCTCGTCTAGGCCCCTCTTCTGAGCTCCTTCAACAAAATATAGAGCTGCTACACCTCCCTAATGTTAAGCCTCTTAATGGGCTCTTGAATTGGAACAATAGGAGAACAGGTGATGCTGCCATCTCTGAATGCGTGGATAGGTTCCTAGTCTCCTGCTTTTGGTAGTCTAGCTCTATTTCTCTTGAATCTGAAATTCTTGATTGGAAGGGGTCTGACCATTGGCCTATTAAGCTTTCTACCAATCATATTGCTGTCCCCAAGAGGCCACCATTTAAGTTTCAGCTGATGTGGCTTTGGGACTCCTACCTTCATGATCTCATGACTAGCTGGTGGAGACAGGGTGGCCCTGCTTATGGTACGGCTATGTACTCCTTCACTAAAAAAATGCAGTTTGTCAAAAGAAAGTTAAAATACTGGAATAAGAATAGTTTTGGTAATCTTCAATCTATGAAGAAGAACGCTCAAGACCACTTAGATGCTGTTACCCGATAGATTCGAGATCATGGCTTGACAGAAGATCTGCGCATTGCTGAGTCCCAAGCGTCTATTGCTCTGGCTAAGTGGGAACTACGGGAGGAAATTTTTTGGAAACAAAAGGCCCACATTGATTGGCTCCAGGAAGGGGACAAGAATACTGCTTTCTTCCACAAATTTGTTCAAGCCCGACGCAACAGAAATGTCATCATGTCTCTGGAAACTTTAGACGGAACAAGGCTGACCTCCTCTCATGCTATATCCAGGGAGGCCGTTCAGTTTTATTCAACCCTTTTTTCAGAAGATCTGCCTCATGATGAACTTGCAGAAAACACAGTGTTATCATGTATTCCTTCGGTGGTGACAATAAAAATGAACAATTCTCTTCTTTGGCCACTTGGTATGGAGGAATTGGAAGGGGTGGTTTTCAGTCTACAGAAAGGCAAGGCCCCAGGGCCTGATGGGTTTCTAGCTGAGTTCTTTTAGGAGTTCTAGGATATTATCAAGCATGACCTTCTGGAGGTGGTGAAGGAATCTTACTCTAGCAAGGAAATGTTCCGTGTGTTAAATGCTACCTTCTTAGTCCTGATCCTGAAAAAGGATCAGGCCAACCAGCTGGACCTCTTTAGACCCATTGCAATGTGTAATGTGGCCTACAAGATCATTACTAAGCTTCTTGCAGAAAGACTCAAACGTTGCCTCCCCACGGTTATCTCTGAGGAACAAGGGGGTTTTATTGCTGGTAAGCAAATTCTAGATGGGGTGGTGATTGCCTCCGAAGCTATTCACTCTATGAGCATTTCTCAGGAGCGCACCATGGTCATGAAGCTTGATATGGCTAAGGCTTATGACAGAGTCAGCTGGGGATTCCTGCATAAGGTCCTTTTGGCATTTGGTTTCAATCAGGCCTGGGTTCGATGGGTGCTAAGCTGTGTCACAACACCCTCCTTCTTAGTCCTTATTAATGGTGAACCCACAGAGCTTTTTGGTGCCTCTAGAGGGCTGCGCCAAGGGGACCCACTTTCTCCTTACCTGTTTATCATCCTGGCTGAGGGGCTGGGGAGACTTATCAAGCTTCGAGTAGCTCAGAACATGTTGCAAGGATGGCAATGGAGGAATGGGCTGCCCACTTTAACCCACCTCCAGTTTGTTGATGATACAGCCCTGGCAGGGAGAGCTCGGAATTGTGAAGCGAAAGCTTTCCGACATACTTTAGACACTTATTTAGCTACCTCTGGACAAAAAATTAATAATCACAAATCCTCTATTTTCTTCTTCAACACCCCTAGGCTCATTCAGCGGAGGATTGCTACTATTTTGAGGTTTCAGATTCAGTCTCTTCCTCTCACTTATCTGGGGATCCCTATTGTGGTGGGAAGACAACCCAGGCTTTTCTGGTAGAACATTCTAGACAAACTCAAACAAAAAGTTACTGATTGGACTCATAGATGGCTTTCTACTGCCGGAAGGGTGACACTCCTGTAATCGGTGATTCAAGCTCTTCCTATATATCGAAGTATGGTTCAGGCTACCCCGGTATACTTCCTCAAGGAATTTGATGCTCTTGCTCGCCAATTTCTCTGGAGTGGGAATTTGCAGAACACCAAATGGAGCCTCATTAACTAGGACACGATTTGTGGGCCCAAAAAAGAGGGTAGCCTTGGCCTTCGCTCGGTGATTTTGTGCAGCCAAGCTCTCGCTGCCAAGCTATATTGGCGATGGTGCTCTAGCCCATTGCACCTTTGGGCCCGTATCTTGTATCTCAAATATTTTCCTGGAGTTGAGCCCCCTAATATCTCTAGGCTTCCTATGGAGGGGTGAGGGTCTATGGTGTGGAATACACTCAAGCTTGGTGCCCAACTGGTAAAACACAACCTCTTCTGGATTTGCAACAGTGGTAGGATGGCTCTCTTTTGGAGTGATTCATGGGATGGGTCGCCTCCTCTCTTGTCCACTCATCCACACTTGCAGGATCTTTGCAATTCCTTTCACTCTACTGGGTGGAACACAGTGGCTCAGTATAAGGAGGCCTTTAATCTGGGTACGATTGTTGGCTATCGATGGAAGAACTCCTCAGACTGGCCACCGGGGGGTATCGTGGAAGATCGAATGGAGTTATCCCAGATTCTCGCATCCAGGAGATGCAGCTTTCTACAGGATCAAGATGTTTTGGCCTGGGGAGGAGAGCCGTCTAGGAAATATTCTATCTCTTCAGGGTACCTTTCCCTGACCAAGCATCTTTTTGGCAGAGTGGAAGTTCCTTGGTGGAAGAAAGTGTGGAATCGTTTCTCCTGGCCCAAATGCAATTTTTTTCTTTGGGCTTTGGTCTACAACAGATGTCTCACTTGGGACAACCTCTGTAAATGAGGCTTCCAAGGACCATCGATGTGTGTGTTATGTCGCAACAGCAATGAGACTGTTTCTCATTTGTTCTTCCAATGTTCCTTTGCCAAACATATTTGGCATCTTTGGTGGAGTATATGGGGTTGTCCTTGCTGGCATACCTCCTCCTTATCAGACTTTTTGGATCGCCTGGGTCAACCTCCCTCAAAGGTGCCTTTTCTCAAGATAGCTTGGTCCATTGGTCCTTCTTTCATTTTGTAGCAGATTTGGCTTGAGCGGAACAAGAGGATTTTTTAGGACGCCTACCTGGAGCTTAGGCACATGTGGGTGAATATTCTTAACTCACTCCATGAAACTTTGCAAGCTAAGTGCAAGATTGGTGAAAGACTGGTCCCGGATGATGTTGCTGTATATAAGAGGCTATCCCCTATTTCTCCACACGACACCTCCTCCGTTCCACACCCATGCCCAACAAAAAGAACCCGATGGCAAATGCAACCGGTTGTTCGGCAGGGTCAGTGGACTCCTCCGGCGATTGGTGTCCTTAAAGTAAACACCGACGGTTCTTCACGCGGTAATCCTGGAGCTGCAGGGATTGGGGGTGTGGGGCGTGATAACCTGGGAAATATGCAATTTTGCTTTTCCATCTATAAAGGTCATTACTCCAATAATCTCATGGAAGCCACAACGATTTTAGAGGCGGTGCAACAGTCCTGCCAACATGGTTGGAAGAATCTTATTTGTGAATCGGACTCACAGGGGATTGTCAACCTTTTGAATAACTGGAATTTGGCTAATGTTGAGTGGCACTTGGCTGCAGTGGTTAACCAGATCCTACAGCTAAGTACCTCTTTTGATTTTGTATCTTTTGTGCATATTCCACGTGAGTGGAATGGTGTTGCTGATTGTCTGGCCAAATGGGCGGCCGAGCAAGGCTCGCCTTGGAGCGTTGTCGATCACACGATGCTCCCCCTGAACTTATCTCAGAATTTGTTCCAACTTATTGACCATGATAAAGGTCTGTAACTGTCTTTGTTTCTCGTTTCGTTATCAATAAATTTTTACCCCTTTTAGTTAAAAAAATAATAATAAATATTATATTTTAAAAGGAGAGATAATATTATTTCTATTCTAAATACACTCACATGCAAAACTTCATCATATACTCTAGTTTATAAAAAAAAATCTACATTTATATTATTATTTTACACTTCCAACTATAAACAAGTTATAAAAATGTAAAAATTGATATTTATATTATATTTTTAAATAATTATATTTTGTATATAAATATAATAATTATTAGATATTATAATTTTAATAAGCAAATATTGAACAAACATATTAAAAAAATAAAATAAAATTACTTTTTTTTCAATCATAAACATAATAAATCCATAACATATTAAATGTGAAAATGTATGTATGGATTACAATTTTTTTAATTATAAACCGTTGTGGCAACATTTTATCATACCCCAAATTATTTTTATTTTCAATAATGATAAAACATTCAAATTTAAATGTTTTGAATAAATCTAAATATTATATTTTTTATTTTTAATCTATTAATTATTTTTATTTTCAATAATAACAAAATTTTCAAATTTAAATGTTCTGAATAAATCTCAAATATTGTATTTTTCATTTGTTATATTTTTATGACTCCAAAACACTAATCCAAATAAGTTGTATATTGTGTTTTAACAATAAATAAATCCAATCTAAACGGTCGTTTATGTGAAAATTGTGTAATAAAATAAAATTCAAAATTAATAGATTGTTCTTCAAGGCAAATGCCTCGACAATGGTATATCTTTAACCTATTCCAAACGTTACAAAAGAGAAGTTTTTTTTTTTTTTTGGGATAAAAAGAAGATTGATAACGTCATTGATGAAGTGAGACATTGCTACAGAATACCGTCATTGTTTTCCCTGATAATATATACATGTAAGAATAAATAATCCCTTAAAACCTAAAAGATTAAACCCTAAATGGATGATGCCCATGCAGTGAATGTGTTATTGAAACCAGTCACATCAAAGCGTTTTCTAGAAGCTTATTATGATAAGGGATAATAAATATTATATTGACTGGTTGATGCTTGTACTGCGTAGAGGGGACGCAAATGACGGGACCCAGCGTGGATCCATTTTGCAGCAACCAGAGTCAAACAGGGATTTTATTGAGAAATTTCATGAGAGATTCTGTTTTGAATAATTTAAAACCTCGTCGTGATGTGATATTTAAATTGGACTTTTGAATTTTCCACTCGGATGGATAGCCCCATAGAATAATGTATCTTCTATCTCTGCGCAATTTCTTTGGTAACGAACGAAAACGAAGGTATACATAAACTTTCTGTGGGGTATAATGGTCCATAGCACAGCAGGTTACAGCAGGAGTCGTCAAGTGCTCCAGTGCATTCCGCGTTCAAGGTGACAGAGCCAAGCCAAAGAAAAGTGGCCGCAACCAACGAAAGGAATGTATAAGATCAATCACATGTAGTTCGAAATCGAAATGCTCTCTTTTTTTTTGGACTCTCCATTGACAATTGAGATCAACCAACCTAATCATTGTATTCGTATTCCTCATTCATTTGAAGAAATTGAAGGCAGTTTGGCTCATAAGTTCACAATAGAATTTGGGAGAGAGAGGAGGAGGTTCTTGTTGGAGACTCGAGTTAATTTCTCCACTCCTCATGCATGCCGCAGTTAATTATCAGTTAGTTAACAAACAGTGAGTTAAACTGTTAGAGTTGCAGTTTGTATGTAAAGACTAAAATTAGTCTTGAGTTTGATTTTATAATTATTGTTAATTTTTCAAATCTATTTAATAGACCCATGGGGTAGTATTGTAATTTGAACAAGAACAAGAACAAGAACAAGATCAAGAAAAAGATCAAGATTATTAAAAATCTTGTTCCCTGATTGATGTAGCAATCTGAATGTGTTATTATTTGTCTGTGTTCTATTTTCTATTTTTATATGTTTCTATTTTTTAACAATTGGTATCAGAGCCAGCAGGGAGCTCTCAGGAGCGGCGCGCTCAACAGAAGATAAACCCAGTAGAGAGGCGCATAGCAAGAAAGGTGAAATCGCAGGTTTAGAAGAAGCGCAGGTCTGATCGACGCACAACAGAAGTCTAACGGCGCACAACAGTCATCAGTTTGAAGTGGTCGACGCAGTCAACAGAGCTGTGCAAGGCGTCGATAGCAGGAAGTCAAAATTTGCATTTAGAGAGGCGAAAGGAGGTCGTAGCAAATTGGAAGTGCAACCCAGCAAGATAGGAGATTGCAATAGCAGTCCAAAAAAGGGCATGCGGATTGCATAATTAAAGAATCACGCCAGGTCGTAGCAAAAAAAAGAAGCACAATCCAGGTTGAAGATCAAAAAGCTGTGGAAAAGAGCCGTTGAGTGACGTGGAGAGCAGTCACCAGTTCGCTGAAGAGTTTGGTCACCGCGCGCAGCAGTCAACACAGTAGAAGTCCAACGATAGTCAAAGCAAAAGCCATACAAGGCATCGACAGCAGGGTGCAAACCTGCGCGGCCATCCAGTAGACAGTAGGTATCGCGTAGAGAAGTTGCAGCAACAACAAAGTCATTGGAGGTAAGTCATTGAAGGTATTTGAATGGAGAAGGGAGCTTTTTAAAGGTTGAAGCTTTTAGAATTTGTTTTTATAGAGTGTAAGAAGATTGATGGTGGTTTGAACCGAAGAAAAGAGGTCAGCGCACCACCTAGACCGAAGTGTGCTCTATTTTTTTTATAGAAAGGCTGCTGCAGCAACAAAATCGTCAGCAGAGCCATCCTTGTGAACCTGCAGTGAATGAGCCAGTGTGGACGCAACAGCAACAAAATCGTCAACAGTTCCCAAGAAGTGCCTAGTTAGAAGAGCCAGTAGAGTGCACAGGTTAGAAAAAGCCAACCAACAAAGAAATCGCGCAGCGTTGGAGAATATAAGAGACGCAGCCAAATAACAAGACAGCATAAACGTGTAGCTGGCAGAAGGTAAAAAAAAAGAAAAAAAGAAAAAAAAAAGAAGCACGAAGCGAAGAAGTAGCAAAAGAAAACCAAAAAGCAGCCAATCGAAGTTGAAATTAAAGCCCTAGATGGATCCGACAAAGCCGACGATGGCAATTGGAACCCTGCTTCAGAGTGGGACACTGAAAATCCAAGCTCTCAGCCAGAATGGACATCAGCCGCACCTAAGCCTGGGGTTGGAAGAGTTGAATCGTCAGAAAGAAACCAAATCAGAGTTGACAGGAGAGCGCAGTTGTGTCTTTGAAAGGAAGCGCCCAAGCTAGAGGCGTATTACACAGAAGATTGCTCCGAAGAGCCTACTCCGTACGCAAAAAAAAAGGGCGTCGAAAGTTTTTTTAATTTGTTTATTGTTTTGTTTCTTGTTTGCTGTGTGTATTCAGTTTTACAAGGCGTATGTTTTCTGTGTTATACAAGCAATGCAATCATTCATTGTCTTCAGATTATAGCATGGACGGCCGTAGTACCGTGTTTGAAAAGTCGAGCTCCACAGAGCTTGTGTTACACAACGAGTGACGCTGTGAAAGTGTGTGTGTTGAACAGCGAGTGAAGCTGTCAAAGTGTCTGAAGATCAGGGCAATCGTTGGCAAATCTAGACCAATGTGGAAAGAACCCAGCAGAGTTCTGGGAGGAAACCTGAGCAGTTACGCGTTGAGTGAAAGATAGGTAAGCAAGCAGGAAGCTTGCAGTGTTGGACATAAGCATGTCCATTGATAGCGTTTCAACAGGTTACTCCTCAGTCTTAAATGCTGAGTGAACGTTCATTGAGAAATTGTATTTGTTTTGTATGAAGACAAGGTGGTGTATTCCACATGTAAGGCGATGTATTTCGCAAGGCAGTGTATTCCGCATAAGAGACAGTGTATTCTGCAAAAGAAAAGCATCTTAGCTGAAACTGGTAGACAAATTTTAGGCATTGTAAATGTTGAAATAGTTTGTGGTAGAAATTAAGGGGGAGTGTTGGAGACTGGAGTTAATTTCTCCACTCCTCATGCATGCAGCAGTTAACTATCAATTAGTTAACAAACAATTAGTTAAACTGTTAGAGTTGCAGTTTGCATGTAAAGACTAAAATTAGTTTTGAGTTTGATTTTCTAATTATTGTTAGTTTTTCAAATCTATTTAATAGACCCATGGAGTAGTATTGTAATTTGAACAAGAACATGAACAAGAACAAGATCAAGAAAAAGATCAAGAAAATTATTAAAAATCTTATTCCCTGTAGCAATCTGAATGTGTTATTATCTATCTGTGTTCTATTTTCTGTTTTTATATGTTTCTATTTTTTAACAGTTCTAAGCCGGAGGATTGACCACAAGGACAGCAGGCGCATGAGCATTCAAGGTGAAATATACCAACTACTTGCTCTCTATTTTGTTTTACAGGGAGTCGTTTTGACTGCACTATTTCAGGCATTGCAATCCCCCAATCACAATACTTGCAACGCTTGGTGGAGCCCCTTTTCCTTATCTGTATTGGTAGTCTTGGCTACCGTGGCAGCAGTTCATTTCAAATTTAGAGAGCAATTAGAGATTGAAAAGCAGCTGCAACAAGAGAAACAAGACTGCAGGGCTCTATTCAAGTGCATTCAGGGCCTCAGATGTAACGGTGCTCTGTTTGATCTCAACACAAATCCGATCTCCACGCACTCTGACACTGCATCCAATGCTTTTGAGATAGGGTACTGGCGGGGCTATAGAGGAGCTGTGACGCTCATCTTGTTTACTTTTTCCGTAGTCATATTCTACTCTTGTTGGTTTGTTCTTTGCTCCCATCTAGATTTAATAACGGTAACACTACCCATCCGATTGCTACCTGTACAATTTCTTCATTTCTACTAGCATTTCATTCATTGCCTCAGCGTCTAATTGAATTTAATTGTCATATTGTTGTTTGTGATTGCAGCGCTAGTGATTACAGAGTCATCCAAAAAAATGTGTCTTAATCTTCGGAGATCGAAGCAAAATAGTATACCATCTAAGAATCGGAATGAAAATGGAGAGGGAAAGAGTAGGGTTTGGGATAATCAGACCGTCATTTATAACCGAACTGAGGACACCATCGTCCTTCGTGATATGCACAGATATGTGTGGAGGCAGGTCAGAATGGAACTGCAGCCAAACGAGGGAAAACCCATAAGTATAAAGGCACCTAGTACATACTTCAGGTTGGGAGCTATGCTTAAGGTGGATGATAGACCTGAAGAGGATCTAAAAATCTTCATTGAAGCGGAACAGCTAATGGGTGGGAAGCACATTTCTATTTGCAAGGATTCCAGTGGCAGCTATTCTCTTGAGGAGCAATAGCAATCATTTGTTGGCTAAATATATTAGGGTTTACATTAGGTTGGAGATTTTTCCTTGTAAAAGCTTTTAAATTTGGGAATTCCCGTCGTTATGTCCATAGAGTGTATATATCTGGGGTTAACCAGTGAATTCATTGGGATGCCATGCTATTTTCAGCACTGTTGAGAAACGATGGGCAGAGGAAAATAATATTACAATCGAAGAACAAAGAACATTGACCAGTTTTCAATATTTTATTTTTGTAGTTCATTTTGTTTTCTCTCTTTCTGGTTTATAAAGTTGTTCATGTTGTACACATTTTCTTTCCAGCAACGAAAAAGACAAGGAATAAATGATTTTTCCAAATGAATTTTAGCACTCACCGAATCTTTTTAAGTTAAGAAATATATTAAGGTTGGTGAATTATGAGAGAAAATGTAAAATTTATTGCTTAAAAAAAAATATTTTAAAGATTTAAAAGTGTGTGTTTTTTTTTTTTAAATTAATTATTTAAAAAGTTAAAATTTAAAAAATCTATAATAAAATAATAAATTGGGGAAAATAGTTCTTAAAAACTATATTGACTTCAAGATTGTTCTTTGCATTAATTTTTTCTGTCATTTTTTTTAGATTCTTTTTTTTTTCTTTTTTCGAAAAGTAGGTTTACATCAAAATGTGTTGGTAACATATTGACCCTATAAACAATGTAATTAGATTTAATCACATTTAAATTGATAAAACTACAAAATTATATTTAATTTAATAAATGAAATATGTTTAGAATCAATAATAAATGATACGAGATGGGTTTAGAATACTATTTGATTTGTCATGAATATGAGGATTATCATTAGAAATAAACAACAAAGTAGATGTTTGGAAAGTGAGATGAACAAAACCCATAAATTTAAGGTGAACAAAGACAATTATTTAGCATGCCAAAAGTGGGAGGACACTTTAGAAAGTGTTAGGAAAGATAAGACAAATTTTAAACTTTTGAATTTTATTTTTAAAACCTTGTTTGCTTGCTCTATGTCTCTAAAAACCTCTCTCACTTTCCCTGCATTTTGTGTAGATCTTTGGGAAACATATCTCCTTCCCAACCCTAACAACTCATTGTAGACCAATAAAAAATGTATGAATCAATGAGGAGCATATGTTATCCATCGATTATTATCAGGTCCACATTAGTAAGAAAATTTTGGTTGTAAGCCCTAATCCTATATGACTTTTTGTGATAACATGAACAAGTGGCATAAGAAAATTTATATGTGAAATATTTAATGTTTGACCCTTATTTTTCACATTCACTTATAACCCTTAGCATATCTCATTAACCTCTTCTATATGCACTAATATAGATTTATATTTATAGACTTCTCAAATTCAAATTATAGACCAAATTGACCCTTGAACTGACAAAGAAATGGTATGAAAAGCTGCAAAATAGAAGCATAAGGTATGGGAGACCAAAAATAGAGGTCATAGGAGTCCACACTAAAACTATATAATATATAGTCATGGTGACCTAGAACTATATAGTACATAGTTTTGGGCATTATACCCAAAACCACTAAAAAAAGAGAGGAAAGAGAAATAGGGGAGTTAGAAGGGAAGAGGAAAAACAAGCCCTAGATACTAGGAATAACATCCTAATAAGAGCCTAATACGAACCAATAATCGACAAACTTACAAGTTCACTAGATCAATGTAATTTGACAACCAAAATAACCTATAGACAAACAATAAGTGTCTATAATATAATGTCCTTTGATATGTGTGCATACATACATATCAAAGATAAAAAACTATAGAAACCCAAATTTGACACAAAAACCTTATTCATGTGTTTTATTCCTAATTTGAATTATTTGATAAACTTGTGCATATTAATCTATTTATAGGATGGCCCTAACCCCACATGAGAACCTATTTGGTCCATTAATCCTTAAAAACATCCCAATACTTATTCAAAAGGTATCAATTTGTGAATTTGAATTACGTATCATTTGTTATCCAATCTTACCTTGAGAGTTGAGTGTTACTTATATCTTGGACCAACCTGTAGTTGTGTGGGCCATCTTGGATAAGCTCGTACCTTACAAATTTGTCTCTTTTATTTGTGGGGCTCTTTATACTTATTTTCCTTTAATTTACACCTTAAGCCTTCCCATTTGCACTTTTAAAGTTGGTTATTATACATGAGATCATACTATAAATACAAGGACTTGCCAAACCATTTAGGTAATCAAGAATCTAGAGGAGAGTTGATAGAAATAGAGATTATTTGTTACACCAAAGGTCAAGCTTAGAGTTAAACTTTTCCATTCAATTTTTTCTTCACAATACTACACACTTACAATAATTATCCATCTCAATTTCTCTACATAATCTCTTGTGCTAAAGGACAATAATTAAATTGCATTAGTTACATTGATCACTTATAGGGGAAAATAGGCTTTAACCCTTACTTGTATTATTCCATTCACACACCAAAACTATGTGGAGGTTTTATTCTAAGCATGTATGTTACATAGTTACAATATTGCTTCGGTGGCTTGCTCGACTCCATTATTATTATTTTATTTTAGAGTGTGTTAGATAGGTAAAAGAGAAGATTCAATCATACAACATATTCTACCCTGCACATATGCAAAGTGAAAGTGTAATCAAAATCAGGAAAGTGAAAGACATAGACACCAAAAAAACAAAACTTTGAAATCCTATAAAGACAGGCCGAGTGAAACAGAGAAAGGATTAACACCATAGAGGTGGGATAGGTGCATCATATTTGCTATGATTGGGCATGTACAAGACATGGCTATAAAACTACAGGCTCATCTCAAATCATAGGTTAAGTCCATAAATTCAAGAGTAGGTCAAACAAAGTTAGAAAATAGTCTCAAACTTAAGGAACAACCAAGGTACTACATGTGTTTTTAACCTCCTTGTGATTTCACTACAATTATTTAGTTTATGTTTGCAACACTTGGGCTTTTTTTGTATTTCCATCTTAATTAGGTCTAAAGTGTGCATTTCATTTGTGTATATTTAGATCTACTTAATTTTCTTTTGTTTATTCCTATTTTGAATAAAAACTAGAATTAAACCATCACTTTATTAAATTTGGACATATGTCTAAGAATTTAAACTTATAGTATCATCATTTCTGGTTTTATAATTGATGAAATTGGATTCTAATATTTTTATTATTAGTTTTTAACTAGTGGGATATTAGGTTCCATGATTGGTATTATTGGTTTTAACTAGTGTAATAAAGAATTTTAATATAGCTATAATTTGATTCCAATTTAGGTGTGGAATCAGATTCCAATTATTTCTTTTTTGGTTTTTCACCTTTAAATTCATATTTAGGGGAAATAGGCCAATAGTTGAGCATGGTCCAATAATTGAAATGGGTCTTGATAATTCACATAATGTGACCCATAGTTATCATAGTATTATCTAATAATTATTATAGTATTATTTAATATTTATCTAAATTTAACCATATATTAAGTCAATCACATCATGACATGGAAGATTTACAAATATTAGTGCAACATTGTAAAACATATTTACTGTCACCATGTACAAGTATTGGACAAAACTTTTCATTGGCCATGTGCCCAATGTAAAACATATTTTCATTATTCTTATCTTGTGTAGAATGTACATGTGTCCATTATATCTATAGATCATGGATCTTCTATATTTTCACAAAGTTTTGAAATAAACAAAGTGATAGTAAATATGGAAAACACACCTCTATGACCTCGTGAGCTCAACAAATACTAAAGGAACTATCGTGCTTACAAAGATTCAAACAAAGTATGATACAAACCTTTATTGTAGCTTGTCTTTGTTGGGATGTGGATCAGATGTAGCTTTAGATGGTCTTTGTCAATGTTAATTTTAGTTATACACCTCCATTAGAGCTATGGATCACGTGGATTTGATCTAGGTGAAATCATGTAGAGTTATGAAACTTCTTATTTTCACATATTCTACACAACTTCATAGCTTGAATGACATTTTTTGAAGACTTTGGACTATTTTTGGACCTCACAATACAAAAACATCAAACTTTAGTTGGGTGTACTTCTAGATCACGACCTAAGCTTTCGAAAAAGGTATTATATTCCACTATTGAAGAATAAACATAAAAGTTGTGTGCATTCCAAGTTGGGCCACACTATCTGATTGGCTCAACCCAGATCGACAACATCAAAATTAAAACTCCTTGTTTGACACTTCACTTAATTGGCATAACCAAAGGTAGCACATGATCACAAAAACCTCTACAATTTGATTGATACAACCACTTGCATGTCATCATTCTAATATTAGTGCCATTTCATTATGTATTACTTATCTTGATTGGATTTTCCCAAGCTAGTGCGAAGCACTAACAAAAAATTATGCACATGCATAATGCCACACAACACTTGTGGCATTGTGGTCTTTCACAAACATCCACTTTGTATACTCATAGCTTCTATAATTCTATGCAAGTGACTCACAACATTTGTAGCCCTTGTAGTCTTGCACAAACATATAGTTTGTAGTTCTCATAGCTTATGTAATTTTATGTAAGAGACTCACAACACTCATAGCTCCTACAACCTTGCACCAACTTAGCTCACAATATTTGTATCTTTTATAATGTCAATCATCACCATGCATAATTCATACCTCCTAAGACATTGTGCATAACATCAAAGTCTCAAAGCACTTCTTTGTATATGTGTTTTAGTTTTCCAACGTACCACATGTCTTTTCAATTTTGTGTAGAGCCGTTGCAGTCCACATTTGCTTCTTAGCATCTTGTTACCATGTGGCACTTTTCACACTTTCACCATGTCAAAACATCTGTTATCATAATAAACACTAGAATTTCAACTGCTAAATTTGTAGGAAGTCCAAATACACTCAGGTATAAGATGAACTACTATTATAAAAGTTGTTAATTGTAACCAATTTATTTAGTAATATATATTGTAATGCATCTAATATAAAGACATGGCCATTTTCCCCTTTCTTAATCAGAGATGTTCACAACATCTTTAATACTTGCATGCCTCGAGTATCCTGTATAAGTCGGCCATCTCTCCCACATGTTAAGCATGCTCTGTATATCTAACATTTGAATGGCCATCTCCCAATCTAGAAAAATCAATTAGGATGTGTCATCCCCATTTATGATCACACAAGATTACTGTCTTCGTCTTTCTATTCACTTATAGCCTAGACATATTAACAAGTATGCATTCCCCTTATGATCACATAAGCTTGCTCCTCTAGTCTTACTTCACATTGTATGCATATGTAATTTTCCCTATTCTTTCATTTGAATTGAAGTGGCACCATTATGTGAATCTTAGGTGTTAAATGTGTAATGGTTGTTTTCACAACTATTTCTTCGATTCCATTGCATGTTCTAAATTCTGCAACTCTGTTTGAATAAATATGTCTAGTTTAAATAATTGTAGCATTATCCTCCACATAATCACTTGGGATTAAAGTGAATCATTCAAAATGTATTTGATGGTTGCATAGAAGGATCCTCATATAGGTACATAGAATTACCATATATGTGTAAAACTTGGCAAAAACATTTCACGCACAAGTTGGTGTGTTGGTCTTAGAGGGTATATTGGTCTCAAAACTTGCAAGTTTAACTCGCAACCTTCCATGTTAGATGAACCATGTAGCTCCATAGAGAAGACAATGCATAAGAATTTCATAAGACTTCTTCACTCGACAAGTTATAAACAAGTCTTCACGCTTGCAAGTATTTATAGAATTCGTAGATCTTCATTAAGTATATATTTCATTCATGCAAAACTTTGACTTTCTCACATCTATGTGTAATTTCTTAATTTTTTTCACAAAACTCACAGAGATCTCTAATAAAAATTGTACAATATTTCACAAGTTATTCAAAACACATGGCTTTGTCCTCTTGGCTTGTTAGGGTGCATGCCCAAAGAGACTACCCAAAGAAAATATCTATGTGCACACTATGATTGTGCAAAATAATATTACACATCTATCAAAGTTATGTAAAGTAGCTCTCTAAAACTCCACACAAAACATAGGGTTACACAAAACTACCTATTACTACTCTAAGTATTTTTAACTGATATAAGATTATTTGTAAACCCGGATATTCCTATATCACCTTTTTAAGAATGGTAACATTCTATTTATGCTTTCCATAATGTTTACATATTCTAAAAGTACAAAATGTTGTTGATCTATATTTATGTTCTATATCTGGTTATTCTCTAACACATTTCAGATAGTTTACTTCATTTGGTTTGGGGGTTTTTTAAGTTTTTCAATAATGGATGAGCAAATGTAATTTTGGGCTATTTGCAATGGACGGCCCCCACTACACTAATGATTGAGAAATAAACTTATCTTCGCATATATTTTCTCCATGGTATAAAAACTTATCTAGACATTGTTGTGGAAACGTAAATAGATTCGAGTTTGGAATCTCAATTATAAGATTACTGAAAGAAATTATGCATTACAGAAGCAACGCTGCTATATTTTCAAGGTTGTCCACATTTATCATAGCATAAATGTTAGAGATTGGAGATAATTTCTCCACTCCTTCTCATGCATGCATAACAATTATCAAATAGTTAGTTCAAGCAGTTAGAGAGTTAGTTTGCATGCAAAGACTAAAATTAGTCTTCAGTTTGCTTTTCTAATTATTTTTTGCTTTCAAATCTATTTAAAGGATTCATGGGTGTAGTATTGTAATTGGAAAAAGATCAAGAAGATATGAAAGATTCAAGAAAATCAAGAAAATCTTGTTTTTTCATGATTGCTGTAGCAATCTGAGTGTGTTTTTATATGCTCTATTTTTTTGTCAAATTGGTATTAGAGCTTTAAGGATATGATCCTGTGAAGATTGAAGAGAGCCAATGTAGAGAGTCGCTGCAGTCAGTAGAATTGTAAGAAAAGAGTAACGCACTAAGAAGAGGCAGTCCAGCTGGATAGGATCCGATCTGTAAAGCGCAGCAGTCAAGTGGAATAGGTGACGCACAATAGCAAGGAGTTTGTAGAGAAAGCCGTTGAGGGATGTGGAGAGCCAGCAGAGCGGAAGGTGAGAGCTCACGCAGTCAACCTAGGCAGATTGCAGCAGTCAACGCGCAGCAGAAGCGTGAAGGAAGATCGCAAGCAGTTAGAAGTAAAGTGCCAAGGAGAAGCACCCAATTGATGTGAGTGTCTGACTTAGCTTTTGATTAAACTGAGCGCACCAGTTCAAACTAAGCACAAGCAGTTATATGAAAATTGTGTATCACACTGAGAAGAAGTAGCCAGCTGAGTCATGGCAGAGAAAAGTGAAACACTCCCAGCAAGAGCAGTTAGAATATCCGTGGTAGCTGTTGTTAGGCACAAGGCAAATCGCGACATGAAGCCGTTTGGATGCGTGGGACATAGACCCCCGATAATAGTTTTTTGATGTCGTGAAGGAGACAATCGGGTCTGGTAAAGAATAATCTAGTGGTAGAGGTGAGAAATGCAATCATTCATTGTCTTCAAATTATAGCATTGACGGCCACAGTGCTGTGTTTGAAAAGATGAGCTCTGCAGAGCTTGTGTTACACAACGAGTGAAGCTGTGAAAGTGTGTGTGTTGAACAGCAAGTGAAGCTGTCAAAGTGTCTGAAGATTAGGCCGATCGTTGGCAAATCTAGACCAACGTGGAAAGAACCCAGCAGAGTCCTTGGAGAAAACCTGACAAGTTAAGCATCAAGTAAAAGACAGATAAGCAAGGCAATGTATTTCGCAAGGTGGTGTATTCCACATATAAGGCGATGCATTTCGCAAGGTGGTGTATTCCACATATAAGGCGATGTATTTTGCAAGGCAGTGTATTCCGCATGAGAGGCAGTATATTGACAAAATTTAGGCATTGTAAATGCTGGAGTAGTTAGTGGTAGAAATTAAGGGGGAGTGTTAGAGACTGGAGATAATTTCTCCACTCCTCATGCATGCACAATAGTTATCAAACAGTTAGTTCAAGTAGTTAGAGAGTTAGTTTGCATGCAAAGACTAAAATTACTCTTCAGTTTGCTTTTCTAATTATTGTTTGCTTTCAAATCTATTTAAAGGATTCATGGGTGCAGTATTGTAATTGGAAAAAGATCAAGAAGATCTGCAAGATTCAAGAAAATCTATAAAATCTTGTTTTTTCCATGATTGCTGTAGCAATCTGAGTGTGTTTTTATATGCTCTGTTTTTTCTGTCAATAAAAGCATATCTAGTTTAAACTTCTTGTGTTTACACCACTGGTTTGTATAATAGAAACTACTCATCAATGAATTCATCAGAGGAAACATATTATTCTTTGAAGTTGTTTATATATTTACCCACAGCTGGAAAATCTGCTCTCTGAAATCTTGAACTTATTCTTCAATCGATCTTTGTTTTTTTAAAATATATGTGATAACTAATTTTACATTTGGAGGGGAAGGAATCGATAAGTTTGTAAGCGTGTTTTTTGCACCTTTTGGATCAAGAGCATGTTTTTCATCCTGGTGGAATAAGTCCTCATTTTGCTGAAATTTGTTGTTTTTGCTATCCATAATTTTTGGGATCAGCTAGAAATTGCATGTTTATGTGGACGTGCGTTAGTTTTGTGCTTTTCATTACCAATGTCAGATTTGTCAGAATCAAAAGTGAGTTGTGTCAGATTCAAAATCTCTGTATTTTATCCATTGTTTTTATTGCGTAGTCTAAGGTTTTTTCACCCCAGCTTGATCTTGGTTTACACAATCGATATAACAGTTTTGGCTCCAAAAGTGTCAGGGTCTGATTGAAATTTTCCTTTTTTCAATAAGCTTTATTGATTAGCAAGATTCTATTATACCTAGCTTTCATTTGTTTTGCCATTAGCTTTTACACCAAATGCATGAACATCAAATATATTATCTAAACTACAAAAGAATAAATACAAACTTAAACCTACAAATTTGCACGTTTTTAAATATAATACAGTCCACTATGTAGAAATAAACCCAAAAAAATACTGAACTTGTAAGAACTAAGTTGGGTTGAGATGAGCATTGACAAATTCAGTTGTTTGCTAAATTGACATACACGTGGGAATATATACCACTGAAGAGCAAGCTAAAAAACGAAATTATTGTTGTTCTTTTTCCTGTAAGAATAATAATAGTCCGAGACTGCGGCCACCACCATGAGGTGAATCATAGAGTTTCTTTAGGTAGAGGGACCAAAAAATAAAATGCATTTGTTTGGGGGAGATGTTGAAAAGATCTTGTACTCTTTGATTCTGATAATATTACTACGAATTTGTTTGTTTCCTGCTCACTATTCATTTTAGTGAACTCGCTAGCATATATGCTCAATGATAGAAAATGTTATTTATGATGCATTTTTTCCTCTGTTTTTCCAATTGGTTGTGATGTGTGGTTGATCTTGAGCACAACCCTGAAACAGACAAGGTCATCTACGTGATAGTGGTATCTATTAATATTGGGTTAGGATGTTGAATTCAATGCAAAGGCATCAAGAGAATTGAACCCACAACCAAATATCACCTCTATAAACTGTCAAGATTAAATAGACTAGACTTTGATTGACTAAATCGTAAAAACCTTCTAAATTCATGTCGCTACTACAAGAATTATGAATTAAGAATTATGAAACTGCATGATCCCCATTCTTTTGCTTTGGCAGGTATATAATGCTTTTCATTTTCTTGCAGGATTCTTTCTGGAGTGCTGATTATGAAAGCCTAGTACTTTTGATGTTTAAGTTTTAAATTCAAATATTGAACACACTCTTAAGATAACTATGCCATGTGCAGTTTAGTGACATTAAATTCTAACTAAATGCATTCTTTGATTTTTGTTGCTAATATAAATTGCGATATGTATAATATAAAAAAGAGCAATATCAAATATGATAATGATTACAGTAAATATATATAGTCTCTCATGTTTCTTCTTTGCAACACTGCAATCGGCACTACCCTCAGGTACTGTGCCACGCTGCTCTCTTATTTTTATTAGGGAACATAAAGATTATTCACAATATCAATCAACACTAAACTATTCAATGATTAATATACTTACTGCAGAGGTATGTTTCATAACTAATTAGTGCTTCCCTGCATACATACAACTGCAGAGGTATGTTGCAGGGGTTATATAGAATGCCTCGTGGTCCCATATACATACAACTGCACATAGACCTTTAAATTACCTAACTTGCTTTCCTATTAGTAAAGTAACATAGCCTGGCCGGGATTCAGGCAAGAAATTAAATATGATATCTAGGGGGATCGATAATCAAGACAGAGAATAAACCTACAAGAAACCAGCACGATAGAAGAAAATGCGATCAAGATTGAAGTGATAGCGCCTCTGTATCCGCAGCAGTAATAACCCCATTCCCATTCCCATGCCCGCTCGCCTTTGGTTACTTGCCGCCCGATACGTGGAGCATGCTTGTTGAGGTCAAATCTTGCACCTTCCGATCTGAGCTGCTGAATTGAGCGAAAGAGGGCACTGGAATTCTCTTTCTCTTCCTCCACCTGATTTTGTATTTCCGACTGCAGGAGAAACTTGTGCTGAACTGCACCCACCGTGCCCACCAGCGCTATCGCCGTCAGAATGAAAGGACTCCACCAACATTTGCACGTTTTGGCATTAGGCTGTGCCGCTGCTTGAAAAACTGCAGTCAAAACTACGCCTTGGAATACGAAGTAAAGGCCTAGTAGTTGGTATATTTCGTTCTGTATATTTCTGCGCCTTGTTTCCTTCTGCTCGATCCGACGATATAAAATGAGCTCTTCCTTTTCCCAAAGCTGCAGGGTCAACCTGTGGGCTATGCTCTCTTGTATTTGCTGCAGAGGATGACAAGTAACTCTCTCCATTTTACTTCATAGATTGAGAAAGAATCTTAGCAAAATGTGTTTATTTATATTTTTGGAGAGCTGCAGGGCAATAGCTTCCTCACTTGTATTCGTCAGTCGGACCAGGCGATGGTTACAGGAAAGTTCATCGGACATTGTGGCCGGCAAGACTATACCCTTTATTAAAAATTAAAAAAAATTCAATTCAATTCAATTTGGAATGTTGAATTTTCAAAGAAGTAACTATAAAGTAGAGGTGTGCTAGTTATAGCAATTTCCAAGAAAATGAGGGAAGATCAATATCCTAAAACATTTATTCAAATGGGATGATTATTAGTACGTGCTCGGTCGGGTGCTATTATATTGGCGTGTAGCAATTAATTTAGTCTTTCAATGTTCAGTCCCAATCACATATGGTCCGGGGTTAAATTAGGCGGTTTAAACGTTTTTGAAGTTTTTATTTGTAAAATACAGTCACATTATATTTTTAAATGTATCAAACAATGGGTGAAAAATTATGCGACTTGTCAAATTGACGTTAACAATTAAAAAATGACCGTTTTAAAATTATTAATAAGAGTCGGGAGTTGGGAGTCAGGGACTAGTCAGAGTCTTGGAGTGGGAAGTGGACATGTCATGACTCGGTCATAGTCTCACATGTAACATGACCAAACGCATAAATAAAATATGATGGTGTTCGGACGCCAGATTCAAAGGCACAATAAAATAAAATAAAATAGGAGATCAGACCACGTGAAGCCTGCTACCTGAACCCTGAAGACAACATTATTATATGATTTCAAACCCACGGTGCGTGACGCGGAGAAGGGTAAAGTGGAATTACTGTCGATAGAGTCGAAAGAAACTAAAAATATATCTTCAAACATTCCCATTTCCTAGCAACTTGGCCGCTGCTCGCCATTCACACTATAAAAAATCTCTTAAAAATTAATTGAGGATTGTTGAGTCATTGACAGTGATGAGAATAATTATGGCTCTATTTTCCATGACTTCATGAAATTTAAATTTTTGGAACAAAGGTGAACTGTGACAAGATTCCGCAATCGCCCCATTTCACCAAATCTCCTTCATGTTATGTGGGTGCAAAGTTCAAAGTTACTGAATTGTTTTTGGTTAATTTTTTGCTCAAAAATGTGGCAGAAAGGGCGGCTCTCTAAGTTTATATACCAGTGGAGGAGATGGATCTCAATGCTACAAGCAAAGAAGAATCATTTTTCTTTGCATGGCTTACCTGATGTTTTTACTTCCCACTCGAAGATGGAGAAGAGGCGCGATGCTTTCTATTTTGCATTTTGTGAGATTTTGATATTGCTTTGGTCAATCATCTGACTCCAACTCAGGTAGTCCTTTTACCTTTGATTTCAAACGTTTGTTTTTCATTCTTCAGTGTTTTTTGCTTTGTCCACATAAGGGTTTATTTTGAGAACAACCTTTACCTGTACCGCAAATTTTTAGGACACAAGTATAAATATGATCTGCATGCAAATTTCAAGTAGCAGGTTGACATGACTTCGACTAGGGGGTTTGACACCATGGCAACCATATTTGAGCTTGTTGTCACCCCTTTAGTGGCTCTGTTTGTCCTTGATAGCATAATCCTTGTGGCTTGGCATTTGTTGAGCCACCTCTGCCACAAAATCATGCTGCATTAGGTTTTGAACAAGGGTGTACAAGCATTGCTAGGTTCATTTTATTTAATTATCTGCAAATGGTTATTGGGTTGTTTCTCTGATAAATGAGTGGACATTTTTTAAGGAAATATACATTGACAAAAAATTGAGGTGTTTTTGTATTTTTGTTGAACAGGATGTTGGGCAGGTATGCCTTGGATGTAGTCTAAAAGGCACCTTTTTTAGTACAAACTAGGATGTCTATTTTTCGCTAATTGGCTTTTTTAAAATAATTTTCAATATTATTAATTTTGGTTAATTCGAGTGCCCCCAATATCATCAAAAAATTTTCATGGGAAAATATTTTGTTTGCATTGCTCATTTTTGCTATTATGTTGCTTTTATAGGCTTATTTGGCTGAGAATTCAAATGGTAGGTGCACGTGTCCCATAAAACTAAATTACCTTTGCCACTATTATTTTAGCTTTCTTTTTTAAAGTTGTTCAGCCTTTGTTTTTTAAGAAATTACTATAACACAAATGGCTTATTCTTGTTCTCAATTTCTCCTTAGCTTAATGTCTCATTGATCATCAATAAAAGGACATAAACATTAAGGACAAATGACTGATATGTTTCATGGGTTTTCAAGCAAGGAAAAGTAATGTGGGCAAGGATTTGGGGTCATTTACTTTATGTGCACAAGAAAAGCATAAGGATATTAAGGACACTCCATCTCTTAAATAATGGTGAACTCTCAGTATCATTGTGGTTGCTTCTTTTGCTGACTTGATGTTCAAAACATGAAGTTCATAGAGTGGATTCAATGGATCTAGTGGAGGAGTTATGGCTAATTTGGCTACATAATCATCACAAAAATCTAGAGAATTGTTAATGTTGGGATCGATTTCAGGGATGATAATGTGGGACTGCTAATGTCCAATATAGTTGGTATCCATCGTAGCGTTCCCTTGTTGTCTTCCTTCTGTTAATCATAAGGAAAATACCATTAGAATTTTTAATATGATGGTCTATACATGTAAACATCAATTCTTTATTTAAATAGTAAAACCATGATCTGTTAAAATGCTTGCTGAGTGTCAATTCATAAAATTCACCCTAAAACATAGATAAATGAATTCAAAAGTTGACTGCTTCTAGTTAGAATAGAATACAAGTGTCTGTGGCATGAAGATAAATGACAAGTGTCATTTTGAATGAGAGGACACTTGCGCAAAACAATTTTCATAGTTTATTGCTCATCACCAATATATTCAATGTTCATAGATCCTATGCCTTCATTTCCTCAAGTATCTGATATATTTCAACAAAGGCAGCTTTCAAATATACCACAACAAGTTCATTAGCATCCCTTATAAAGCAGTCTCCAAGTTCAACACATGGGCAGGTACTAAAGCTGTTCAAGGCACTTGTTAATTATAATATATTGTAAATTATAAAAATTACTTACAAATTTGATAAAAATAATATGTATCAACTTTATTTCAAGTGTGTGAGTATAATAATATAAATAAAAAACTATAATTTAATTATACATATGAAGATCACTCTCATCATTTATCACTTTAAAATGATTAATGTAATGTATAAATAATTTTTTAGAAGAGCCCTTTAAGTTGAGGTCATCGAGTTAAATAAGGTAAAATGGTATGTCTAGTAGTGCTTATTTGTAGACACATAAATTTGGTCTAGGTACTTGACAATGCTAATTCTTGACATATTCTAAATTAGATGACTTACTTACAAATAGTTGATTCTTATTATCCATTCTTCTAGACCATTTATCTAAATGTGGTCTTTATCGTTATAGTTACACATGACTCTCAATGTTAAATGGTCAAGTTGTCTAAAATCACCTTTTAACTATTACCTACAAAGGACATATGTGGTCCACTATAAGTAGAAAGCGACACACAATGCCCTATTCACTTGGGTCAATCGCGTTCCATGCCAAATAATGGCTAGTTTACAAATTTAAAATCAATTTTTTAGGTTTTCCTACACATTTCATAGGGTCAACTAAAAAAAAATCAAAATATTCACCTATAAATACATGTCAAAATTCATTCATTATACCTACTAACTATTCACTTGTTACAAGTATATACACTTCTACACATTAAACAAGTCTTCCCTATTTTTCCCATGTTTTGAATCATTCAAATGGAGCAACCATAAGCCAAGTCAAGAGCCTTCTAAAGTAGGTCAAGATATATCATTTTCCAATATTAAATCCATCTTATAGCCACATACATATAGTAAAAGGATCACAATTTCACATTCACTCTAGGTGGGCGAATTATGTGGGATTGATTTCCCTGCTTCAAATATTATATACATAGGCAATGATCATTCATCAAGGCCCCAATGATTGAGGTCAGCACATCCCATTAGACTCCATTTTTTCTTGTAGGTTTTTAAGTATAATTTCTATGTGGTCAAACCATGAGTATGATTTCTCAAACTTTTCATCATCCACCAGCATAATAAGTCCAACAATTAATTCAGATGTATAGATAACCCAAATAAGTCTATAATCAATAGACTTAGTTACACTGCATTCATGCCTAGATTCATCTTCTATTTTTGACTCCAATCTATCACTTCTAAAATCTTACTTTCGCTATCTTTTCCTGTCTGGCATATGTTAGAGTAAACTAAGACAAGTTCATGGTTAACAGACTAGAGGGCATTACACCACTGTCTACTTATAATTAACTATTGAGATTCAGTTTTGTTCTTGATTCTAATATTGACCCTGCACAGTCATTTATTCATCCAATTTTTATGGTCAATTAGTTAGAATGGTCAACAAGATCAGTGTATGAGATAAGTATATTCTTTCTTAGTACTTTCCCAAAATAACATCTTTTCATATTTAACAATTTGTCAAAATCAAAATAGCTGATCATTGTATGTCTTAGTATTATGATATTTCTATTTTTACACCTATATATGTAACAAACACTTCTTAATACACATAATGTTTTATCAAAAATTGGGTAAAACATATTGGTGAACCCAAACCTTTATTTTCAAGTCTCTATTTTCCAAGTTTATTTTTTTACTTTGCTTTGCTTTCTTAGAAACTATATTCCAACTCTTTTAAAACTCATAGGATCTGTCATTATAGGAAAAGCAGTTGTCAATTTTACTTACGCCATTGTGTGAGGGGTATTACTCTAATACTCAACCCTTTATATAATAATATTCATGGATTTAGTTTCCACGTACTTCACAGTATATCATAAATGCTTAAGATTTTGTTTTTCATTCATGCCTTTGGTTATTTTTTATTGTAGTGCACCATTAATCACTTAACCTCAAGAAGTTACTCTCAACGTACCCTATAATATTTAGTTTCCACATACTTCACAGTATATCATAAATGCTTAAGATTTTGTTTTTCATTCATGCCTTTGGTTATTTTTTATTGTAGTGCACCATTAATCACTTAACCTCAAGAAGTTACTCTCAACGTACCCTATAAGATCGGATAGTGTGGCCATAAGAAAGGTTGAATCCTCCGTAATTAGTACCTTCATGGCCATATTCACTATTTATAACTAAATGATTAGTGTATTTGAGAGCCTACAAAATAAACACATCTTGTCTAGTTTCACCAATTTTTCTTTTTCTTTCGTACCTTTGCATGTCACTCAAGAAAGTTAAATCTTCTTTTTCTCTAAGTCATAGCTCTAGATTTAATAAAATTCCTATGGAGCCTATTCGACTTCCTCTCATCTCTTCTCCATTGGATGATATTGATATTTTTGACCATTTTTTTAATATAACCCTTGAAAATTATATGCACATTGAAGATGATGTTAGTGATAAGAATGATAATCAAGATAATACTAGAAGTTTCAATAAAATTGATCCCCGTGATCTTAGTGGATTAGATCTAAATTAAGTCAAATAATTATCCAATTTCTACTAAGGACTTCAACAATGTCCCCCAAAAGTGGATATATTTGTTTAATTACTCCTATCATCTAAGACAACACGTCAAACAAAGATTACTTCATCTCAAGATATGCCTTTCAATTTTTTTAAACCTTCTACTTTAGATTCTCCAATTATTAATATTGATACTATTATTATATCAACCTCTATAGTTACATATGTGCCAACATCCTTGGGTATGGGGGGATCCATTGGTTGATGTAGACACCTATCTTCTAGAGGCCATAACTTTTGATTTGGGAACCTGTTTAAGATCTCGTTCACATCAAAATGAATATTTGAGAGAGGATGATGTAGCCATAACTTGTTACATCATTTAGGGTTGATTTCCATATATTTTTAAGTCCATAAGTGATCATATAAGGATCCAAAATTGCATTTTAGTATTTTTCATCAATATAATAATTTTCAAAATTATATATCTTTGTAACCAAATATGAAATTGAATTGAAATTCACTCAACATCATGTGGAAACTTTTAGGCCTATCTGAGTTTGCATGTAAAAGTTACTAAAAATAATAACGTATAAATTTGCATGTAAAAGGTAATAAAAATAGTAGCTGCTATAAATAACAGGGGTTAGTTAGCTCTATGTAGTTTTGTTATATATATATATATATATAACTCAAATCAAAATTAGATTTGACATGAAATTATATTTTGCACGACCATCAACTTTAATCCTATGCCTTACCTTACAAATCACCACAAAGCACTTGCAGATGACTACATTCCCCACCATGTAGAGCGCAAGTTGACTAGAATCCCCAAATTCATGATTCCATAGATGCAGGGGAGGAATATTCAAAGATTAGTCTATTTCATTTCTCTGTCTCAAAAATAGAAAAGGAGTGAAGCCATAGTTCACACAGCTTGCAATTTTTATAATAAGGCTTTTAACCAGGGCATATTTATTTTATTATCAAACTCATGCTCAGAATGTAAACTTACAATTTTAGAAATAAGGAGTATTTTTATTAGATTTAATAAAAATAGAGAAAGCATGTATTACACTGTCCCTGGGCGCACTCCCCCTTCCATCTTTTATGCTATAGCTCTTAAAGGGCATCATTCCTTTAGATAAATGTTTACATGAATGTTAATAGTCCATGATGAAGTTGTGAAGACTTCATGATGGACCTGTAACATTATTAAATTATCATTACTCCATCATCAATTGTGGGTTTCTTTGTCAGACTGTATTTGGCATTTTTTGAATTGGGATTTTGTGTTTCTAATTCACAATTGCATTCTTCAGAAGATGATAGGATCACTATTGTAAATTAAAATTTGAAGTTGCAATGGTTGATTTTCTTGGTGAGTTGAGTTATATTTTGATTATTTCTTGGGTTTTTGTTTTGAATGCATTCAACATAAATTGTGCAAGGAGAACCACATGTAGTCTTGGTTTGCAAGATTAGGGTTGGGAATAAGCCAATCTCTTGCTCTCTACACAAAACCCTTGAGCTCTTTTTGCCATATATGTTTTAAATTTTATAATTTTCATGTTCTTTTTAGGGGCTTAAGAGAGGCTCTATGCACAATAAAATCTAAAAGGATAAGTTTGGAATGGACCCATATTCTAGGGTTCACCTGCGATCGTGGCTAACCACCTGGCGTTACTACAAAGTAAATAGAGGCCTCACATCAAGGCCTCACAAAGCTAAAGGTGCCATGCCTTTATTCCAATTCTATTTACATGATGATGCATTTAATCTCCACTTCATTCTAACACTTTTCCATATGCCACTTCACTATTCCCCCCAATCTTCGTTACTTTTACGGTCTAGTATTGTTATGATCCTTCCATTAAATTTCTTCTGCTAAATCTAAACCATGCTTTTCCCCATAGTGTTCAAAATTTCATGAAATTGCCTTCAAATGCATGCCATGAAAATCTCACTTTCTTTGTTTCTCAATTATATTTGAGATTCAATTCTTGTCCTTTAAAAAAAATATAATTCAGGGTTTGATTCACTATAAATTTTTTGGGTTTTTGATTTTGATGTAGGAATCCACACCCCAAAACTTAGAAAGGGTGAATGCTCTTTCATTTTTTGGTGTTTATAGAGAATAAAGTCTGAAAAAGAGCTGATAACACGAAGGATCCGAGTGTAGGTAAGGATATGTTTCAATCCTTACTTAGGCTATGAACCTTCTCACTCCTCAAACAAATTCATCCTATTAGTTTGTGTTTATTTTTATTCCATATATATATATATATATATATATATATATATATATTTGCTCAAGGCATTCTCCAAACTTATATAAAACATAATATTTGATGTAGTGTTGTTAGTGTATTCATTATAATTTCCTTTGAAGAGATTGGTGTTTCACTTGTTTTTTTAAGTTTTAATATCTATATAGTTGAGCTTGTTTTTTAAGAAAATTCACTAGTGCTTCTAGACTTAAAATAACATGTGCTTTCTTAAAATTATCTAGATTATTGATGTTCACAGTTAAAATTTCAATATATTCAAACTCTTGAGATCTGTAGTCAAAATTTGAATGCCATGTAAAGAGAGTGGTTTTTTTTTTTTTTTACATTTTGTCAAACAATTTGGTTCACCAACATTTAGTAAACTTCCACACTTTGCATACAACAACTACTATGTTTAACAAATATCTATTCTCAATTATCATTTGATTGATGTCTATATCCCATTCCAAATCTCCCATTGTAGCATGGTTTGGAAGGACATTGGCAAAGGATCTCCAATTTGGCACATTCTAGTGTGACTGGGCACCTACTTGGTTGTGTACAGTTTCATTATGCCTTGGATTGTTTCCTTATGGCTGGGAGTTTATTGTTGAGCTGCATTCCCCTTAAAATTGTAAATTATGTTGGTTGTACCTTAATATATTAAATGATAGGTTGTGCCTTTACACCTGGTGAATTAGTTTGCTTTAAATATATTCCTTGGGTGTGGTATTTTTGGTCAAAATGCATTCAATTAATTCGATGTATAAGTGGGTTTAATTCTTGAGTTAGTGGCATTTTGGAGCATGAGGATTATTTAGAATTTTGTTTTATTGTTTAGTGGTTGACTATGCTTGTTCCTAATCTTGTGAGGATTCCTTGGTGTTACAATAATTGCCCAGGTGGATGTATGTTTGGTGTTCGAAGCATTGTTGGGTCCTTGTTTTTGTTGTCTAAGTCGACTGGTGGCTTGAATTTCTCTTGTACATGGTGATGTTGCACTTTCCATGAACAACATCATTATCTCTTTTTGTAAATAGTAATTACTCTTCAAAAATAGCTATCTCTTCAACTTTTAAAAAAATGAAAAACAAAAAATAGCACCATAACAATATTCCTCTTTCTTTCTTGCAACTTGTACAAAAATTATCTTTTTTTTCAAAGCAACAAAATTCACAACCCTGCTGAAATATTTTGTCATGATTTATATACTGAGTTTGTACAACTCTAGATAATCATTGATCAAGCTTCTAACCATATTTTATCTCTTATTTTTCTTTCTAGTATAATAATTCTACTTTCAATTCTTGTAAAAACTCATATTATCAGTTATACTAGTTATTAGTTTTAAAAATATGTTAGCTTTTCCATTTTTATACTAGTCCAATTGTATTCCTGGCTACAACAATTTTTGGACATATTTGAATATAAATTTTTTAATCAATTATTAAAACTGAAATTAGATTGCTCTAGATTAAGTGTTTCTTGCATTTATATTAAAATTATATGCTTCTTATTTTTCTTGCTAGTATAAAAAAATGGAAAAAATTGAATTCAAGTTTTATATTTTTGATAGTTCTAGTTTCAATTCTTGAAAAAACTTAGACTACCAATTATACCAGTTATTATAAAAAATTTAGTTTCTAAAATCTGTTAGCTTTTCCATTTTTTTGTTAGTCTAATTAGATTCTTGACTGCAGTGATTTTTTGACATATTTGAATATAAAAAATTTAATCAATATTTAAAATCGCAAGTAAATTGCTCAAGATTAACTGTTTCTTGCATTTTTATTAAAACTGTAATACTTAATTTTTATTTGGGTGAGAACAACAAAAAAAATCATAACTACTTAAAAAATAGAGTTGTTATATATTTTTATTGATTATTGTTTACTCAAAAATAGCCATATTTTCAAACTATTTCAACATCATCAGTCATGAATGTGCCAACCTTCCAATCTAGTCAATGCTAATGACCTTAGTTATATATCCCTTGTAACCCTTTTTGGTTATTAGAAGTCATGTTATGTGATGCAATCACCCATGCCATGAACACACTACTCTATTTCTTATATATAAAAATTAGGTATGGAGTTGATACTAAACTTCATGAAAATATAATGAATATATTGTAAATATGAAGTCAATATAAAATTAGATAATCGGGACGAGACCAAAAATATGAAATAAGGCCTTATATAAAAAATGAAACTATAAACTGAACTAAAACTTACCCTATAATTATTGGTGTTGAGAGTTCAAGCCATAGCAATAACACTAGTGTGAGAGCATTTCACCATCATGTCTAACATCCATTCAATTTGAATACACATTATGAATGGGGTGTCTCCCTTATTACTAAGCATAATGTAACATAAACAAAAATATTTCTCACCATATGCTTATGCCAACAAGGTATTTATTATATTTTTACACCTTCAAACATCATTTCTCAACAATAGGTTATCTCTCTAACATGGCAAGTCATCAACCAGCATGCTGGTTATATTATCCATCAATAAGGTGTTATAGCTGCCAAGAATATTCGACATGGATCCTAGCCCAGTCCCCACAGGCTCACCTATTGAGTGTGTTTAGGTATTTGATTAGAAAGACTTTCTGTTTCACATTTTCTCATCTTGTGAAAATCATTTATTTATTTTTTAAGATTAGATATTTGTGCATTTCTTTCTGTGATAATTATAGTAAATAATTATAGCCGTTTGACATGACAATTTTTTTTATGAATTTAAATGTATTTTTGGTGTTTAAACAAATGATTTTTTAATTCTTGGAGATCAATTATTAGGCTTTTACACGTTTGTGCTTTGTTTTTACTATAATTGGGCAAAAAATTCCACATTCGATTGATTTAAAGCATTGTAATTGGATTTGTGGGACACCTACGAAGCTCCCTTTAAATATTTTCTAGAATTTAAAAAAAATAAAAAGTTGATTCATCCCAACAGGAGATGGGATTGGGAGTTAACATCATGGCACTGACAAAAACCACCACTAAAATTTTTAACAGCATTGACAAAGTCAATAAAACCACTACTGAAAATATTTACTTGAGTGAATCAGTAATATTATTAAATAAAAGATCTCTGATTTGAAAACAAAATTTTAAATATTTTAATAGGTTTATTTCAAAATTTAATTGGGTTTTTATTTGGTTAAGATCATTTACTTTAGAATTTAACTAGTTGTTTCTATATTTTTTAGGTAACATGAGGTATTGGAATGCCATTCTAAAAGTAAATATTTATTTTTGGACAAAGTTGTTGTTTATGAAGATATTGTAATTATGTTGGGAATGTTGTAAAAGGTGATGTTCATAGCCATAATTTCCCCAAAAAAATTATTTAGTGCTTATCAATACTGGTCATTTGATTTAGTATACTTGTGATAAAAAATTCTTGTTCTTTTTAAAGTTTATAGTATATAAAATTAGTAAACATTATTGTTTAATGATCTCATATTTTGTTTCTTTAACCAGTCGTAATAATCTATATAAGAATCTATTTCAATAGATGAAGATTTGGTGCTTTTGCTAAAAAGAGTAATGATTCTATGACTTTGAAATGGATCAAAGGCCTTATTGGACTAAAAATATGGTTTTCTGTTAAGTCCAATGGAAAGGTACTTGGAAATTTCAATTTCTCCTTATATCCTTATGACAATTTTTTTAAATTTCAACAAAACCCATGTTCAAATGCAGGAGCAGTCCCTAAGGAGAACACATCATAAACTAATAATAAAAAGACTATGGGAAATTGTGGTACATGTCAATCACAGATGTAACATCACTAAGAAAGGGGAAAATAGTTATATTTATGTCTTTTCTAAGTTAAAGTCATTATTTTAGTCCTTCTTTGAGTAATGAAGTTATATTTTTTCTAAAATCATGAACAAACAAGACAACGTGTCCAGACCAAGGAGAAGTAGGCTGTAATTGTAAAATATGTAGCACCACTAGGTTCATATGACATGATCCTAGGAGTTAATTGGATTTCTAAACAAAAGGCTAAGGTTGACTGCTACTTAAATAAGGTTGAGTGTCTTGATGATTTTCTAAATCAGACACAAATTCAGTTTGAAATGAGAGAGTTGAGGCTTAGGCAGATGTCTAAAATGCAACTCAAGAAGGCTCAAAGAAAAGGGTGCCAAGCATTTATTATGAAGATAAATGAAATGGAGGAACCTAAGGAACCATCTCTTGAAGATTATACATATTTTAGAGACTTTCATGATGTGTTTTCAAAAGAATTACTATGTTTACCTCCTAAACGTGAGTTTGATTTCTCTATCGACATCATACCTAGATTGGAACCACAGTTTAAGGAACCATATAGAATCACAACCACTGAGTTGGTTGAATTGAAGGCTAAACTCCAAGAATTGTTGTCTAAGGGGTTGATTAGGCCTAGTGTGTCACCATGGGGTGCGCTAGCTATTTTTTAAAGAATAAGGATGGTACTCTTCAACTCTACATTGATTACAAAATGTTGAACAAGGAAACTATTATAAATAGGTATATGCTACCTCATATAGATGATATTTTTGATCAAATTCAAGGAAAAATGGTCTTTTCTAAGATAGATCTTAGAGCAGGATATCATCAGTTGAGGATTTGGGATGAGGATATTTCAGAAATAGCTTTTTGAATTAGTATGGGCATTATGAGTTCACAGTGTTACCCTTTGGGTTGACTAATGCACCAGTAACATTCATGAATCTCATGAATAGTGTGTTCAGAGATTATTTAGATCATTTTTTTATTTTTTTGGATGAAATTATTATATATTCTAAGAATGAATAAGAGCACCTACAACATCTAGAACTAGTTTTGCCATGGTTTTGGAAGCACAAGATGTATGGAAAGTTGTCTAAGTGTGAATTTTTACAAGAAAGAGTGCAATATCTAGGGCATATTATTTTTGTAGATAGTATTTTTGTAGATCTAGCTAAGATAAGAACTATTATGGAGTGGTCAGTGTCAGGGAATATGCATGAGGTAAGAAATTTTATGGGATTAGCGAGCTATTACAAGAAGTTCATTTTGAATTTTTCCAAGATAGCTAATCCAATCACCTCATTGCAACTAGAAAACCAAAGGTTTGTATAGTTAGATAAGTGTGAAGTAACTTTTCAGGAATTGAAAAGAAGACTTACTTCAACACTAATGTTGAGAGTTCTTGATCCCAATGGTCAGTTTTCAATGATCACATATGTGTCAGGAGAGGGTCTAGGAGGAGTCCTTATGAAGGAAGGTGTAGTAGTGGATTTTGAATCAAGGAAGATGAAAACTTATGAGGTGAATTATGTCCCTCATGATCTTTAACTTACAACAATTGTGCATGCTTTACAAGTTTGGCAACATTATTTATTGGGAAAACCATTTGAGCTCAAAAATGATAACTTGGAATCTAGGAATAGATTTATCAAGGAATCCAGTTTTTCATGGATGCAACAAACACATAACCATAAGATAACACTTTATAATATAACTAGTTGATAGTGGGGAAATAAATTTGGAATTTTACAAGTTAAAGGAGCATCTTGTAGACATATTTACAAAAATAATATCAAAATAAGATTTTGAGTGACTAAGATGAAATTTGGTCATCATCAATAAGAGAAGTCAAGATTAAGGTATTTAAGTGTGATATAGAACATATATTACATATGCATTCTTAGATGTTGGACTTCCCTTCTTCCTAGTGGCCATGCCTATGTTAGGGGTTGTATACACATAATATTTTTCACTTTATTATTTAGTGATGCTTTCTCTTATTACAATTTGTCAATGCGTCAATCTCCATAAGTGAATGCCTTAAAAAGTGCATTAGAAATGGGGTAGGAAAGGTGAATGGTGATTTGAGAGATATGTTGCTATTCTATCATGATTATACCATTGATACTATAATTTTGACACCCTCTAAGTGTTTATCCATCTACCTTTCTTGTATGTCTCTTGTCCAAATTTTATAATTTCCCTATATCCTATGATATTATCCAAAGTCGATACCATCTTTTCTGTGCTTTCACCCTTCCTATACTATATTAGCCATCCTTATAGAGTTCTAATATTGTCTTCTAATATCTATACAATATCAACTTGGTCGATACCATTCTATGTCAACTAACTTCCTTCAAATGTATCGGCCAAGTCGATACCATCAACTTAGTGTTTAGGGTTTCTTTTAGGTATTGTATCGTTATATATAGGGGTCATATTTCATTGATATCATATCATATACACTTTATTCACTCTAATTTTTCTTGCACTTATACTGTAAGTGAATTTTGGAAAGTTAATGTCTTAGAGCCTTTTTTTGAGGAGTCTTGTCTTGTGGTGTCATTAAATATTAATAGAAGGAATCATTGGGAGTTCCTAGCTAAGGGTATCTTAGGTATTCATCCAACCATTTGATTCCTTAAAATATAACATTCTCTTTTAAAGCTCCACTTGAGCAAGGGGGATATTTATGAGTTAACGGATCCTCCCCAAGGTAAGTATATTCTATCATTTATTTACTTAGTAGATTAGATGTTACATGTTGCTTTGTGAATATATGCATGTGTACCATTATTTAGGATTTTCCACATTGAATAAGATGGTGTGGATATAGGATTGATTAGACAATCCATTAATCATTTTAAGTTGCTTAGACCCTCATTTGGTTGACCATGAAACCTTTCCCCTTTATAATCATTCTAACACATCCTTAGTTTAGTCTATTACAACCATTTATTGTATAATCATAATATATCTTTGTTGAGGTCTAGTGAGAACTACATCTTTATGCCATAGGCTTCTGCTTTGAAACCCTTTCCTATTGCATTCACATTATAGGTAACCCTATGCTATATCTAAAAAAATCTTGGTCTTTACCTAATCATCCAAGTATAGTAGGCTTTATTTGATTAACCTTATTCGAGTCTTAGTCTATTGAGAGAAAGTAGATAATTGTAGCTTATATTAGCCCATGCATACATTCTGGTGAATTTGACATGAATATTATTCTACCTTCTATTAGATTAGTTTCATGTTTTTTTTCCTTCTAGCTTCATAGTAAAATCTTCTAAACCATCATCCTAACTATATTGGCTAGCCTAATAAAAACTTTATCTATTTATGAATGGTATTGGCCAACATGGTACCATTCAATGTTTTTTATATTGTATTGGCCTGCCTAATACAGTTATATGTGTTTCATTTTAGTTCATTGGATTACAATTGTATCAACCAACTAAATACCATTCTATTTACATGCTTAATTTTAATACATGTTATATATCTAACTTTTGATCTTTATTTTTATTTTATGTAAAATTTTTGTTCTTGTAGTTTTAAAAATATGTAGGAGCTATCATTCTAGGCCAAGCAGTGATCTATTTTCTGACACCATGGTGTGAGGGGTACTACCCCAATACTAAATCCATTAGACATCACTGTGGATGGACTTTAGTTTCCATGTAATTCATGGTATTTGAAAGGTCTAGTGTTTCTTTTTTCATCTAAATTTATAAGCTAGCAAACCATTAGATTCTATAGTCTACTAGTAAATAATTAGCCCTAGGAAGTGACTCTTAATGTACCTTAGAGATGGGATAGTGTGGCCATATGTAAAATGGAATCCTCTATGGTTAGTGCCTTTGTGTCCTATTCACTATATTATGACTGGAATTGGGATATCTATGAAATGTAGGTGGTGAATTTGTGAGAGCAAAAGACATGACCAAAAATTTATAATGGCCTTAATGAGTTCTAAAAGCTATTTTAGGGACATCCTCATCTCTTATATGAATTTGATGGTACCTAAATTGAAGATCTAGTTTTTATAAATAGGCATCACCATGTAACTCATCAAGCCAATCATAAATTATAAGTATAGGGAACTTATCTTTGATGGTATACTTATTAAGCTATTTGTAGCCTAGGTACATCCGCCAAATATCATCCTTCTTATGCACCTTGACCATCAAAAATGAATATTCAATTTGGATATGTCTAATAATACCTACCTCCAACATCTCTTATACTATAATTTTAATTTCACTCTTTTGTGCATATAGGTACCGATATGCTATGATGTTTGGTGGTTGAATCCTAGAAAGCAATTGCATGGCATGATCATGATCTCTTTTTGGTGGAATTCATTTTAGCATTGCTCCAAAAATAACTGAGCAGTCATCAATAATTCGGTTTAGATTAGGATGTGTAGATGCCTTTATTGGTTGAAATTCTATGGAACATAATTAGGCTACAAATAATTTAGCCCCTTTTTTGAGAATCTTTTGCATTTGATGAGAACTAACCAATTGTGGAGATTTTTCTCTTAATATTTGAAGTATAAATGTCTTCCCTTCATAATGAAAGCACATGAAAAACTCTTAGAAATTCATCTCTATTGTGATCAAGGTTGTGATCCATTAGAATCCTAAAATAATGTCTGATCCACCCTTGGTAATAGAAAACATAGGGAAATTTAGCTTGTAGTCTCCCATAGTAAGTTTGATACTATGGCATTTCCTTGAACAATTGACTATCCCACCATCTGCAATCATAACATAAAATTCTAGAGCTAGGTAAATGAAACAATTCAGACATTCCACCAAATTAGTATTGATAAAATTATGTTTACACCTTGAGTTAATAAAATATTTTTCCTTATGCTTCTTAAGGAAACCCAGAACTTAAGGGTTTGTGAAGTATTAATACCAAAAAGTGCATGGTGTGAGATAGTTGTTTGGTACTCTTCAAATTCCTCTTAGTGCCTTTTCTTCTTCTTCACCAGATGCTTCATCATATTCATCTTCCTCATTGGTATCTTTAGTGTAGAATAATTTCTTCTCAACACATTTATGTCATGTGCCCCATTTGCTATCATAATTGAAACATAATTTTTTTCTCAATCGCTTTAATTTTTTGAAGAGTCAATTTGGTAGGTTGAGGGAATGTCTGCTTTGAAAAAATGCAGTCTTTGTTAGTAATGAAATCCCTCATTTTGATCATACCAATTTCATCTACCTGATGTGTTCATACTATTAATTATGATACACAGTTATAATTAAACATGTGAACATCTAGTTGAGTCCTATTTTTAAGACAACCCAAGAATAAATCATTTAGGTTATCTTCTGTGATGTCATTCATGTGTAAATAAAGATTGTAGAATTATTGAATATAATCATTGACTATATTTGTTTATCACAAGTATGTTAACTAATTAAAGTAGTTCTAAGTTACATTGTTACTGTAGTGCATTTGCATCTCATTTGTGAACGTTGACCAAGTAAAAATAAGACCCTTATTTTTCTTCTAGTCACAAATCCATATATACCATATGAACTAATTTGGTTTAAAATACAAGGATGCCATGTCCACCTCTTTTGAACATGGGGTATGACGTTATTCAAATAATTTCTCCATTTGGATTATTCAGGTGATTAGATCCTTACCATCAAAATTGTGCACTTCCATTTTTAATAGCATGCTCTTTACACCTATATTTGGGTTGTGATTGTTCTGGTTGAAAGCACATAAATAACTAAATTACGTGTTATTTAATGGTTTATTTATGTTTCTATTTGTCAAAGATGCCAAAACTTATGTCATTTGAACCTCAATATTGGATATCAGCCCTCGTAATGAGTTCACTTCACCTGAGATCTTATCTAGATCTTTTTTAAGCCATGGTTTGTATCTCTCCTTGGAGTTGTAAATCAATTCAATATTCACTGAGTCAAAAGTATTTGAATTCATGTTGTCCCTATTAGGTGTTTTGCCTACAATGGCTTGCCCTTTACTATGGCCTTGGGTGTTAGGTCTTGCCATGCACCAAATTTAAGATTTCAAGGCCAAAAACAAAGTATACCAAAAAATTATATTGTTATGATCATCTTGTTGAGATGAATCCAATGACTACTAATTTGCACAAGGGTGCAAAAAAAAAAATTAGACTTAAAAAAAACTTAAGCAATACTATGTTGATGGAAAAAATAAATTCTTCCTAGATCGTAAGTTATGTTTTTTCAATCCTTCAAATCAAATAATAATTTCTACACTTTAAAAAAATGGTTCTATAGAATCTCACCTAAATCAAAGCTTTGATACCACTTGTAATTAAATTAATTATATAATCAATAGATCAACAAGAATACATCATAGAGATAATAAAATAATAATAATATCCATAAAATAATTGATAGAAGATAAGAATACTTGGTAAGTATTACTTAGCCACTTTGAGGGGGCAACCTCTATACAGTGTAATAAGAACAAAATTCACAATCTCATCTCAAAGTAATAACCATTACCTCCTATATATACTCTACTCTTGCCATGGTTATTTAATAGGCTAACCATAATAACAATTTAAGAGCCCATAAAAATGTGATAAGTTAATGATAATGGTTATGGAAGCAACAAGTCATCCACACATATCTCTAGACGTGTTACAAGTTAAGGGTGTAACATTGAAACCCCTTTTCATTGGTACACACCTTGAATTGGTTATTAATTTCTCTTTCCTTAGCTCATTTAGGTGAATTCTTTGAATGCTTTTTTATAAATTTAATTCATTTGCAAAGATGTGGGAATGGAGGTTTTCTAAAGTTTAGGAAGTAGATATTGAGGCTAGGCAGACACATTCCTCATGGTATATTTTACTCTGAGGTCTACATGTTGGTATCTACCTTGTTCATTTAGGTGTGTCTAATCATTTATGCCTATCTTTCCAACACCAAGAGTCACTCAAGCATCTCTTTATGTTATCATGCTTATTCAACCTAGAAATGTATATATACCTTTTTAAACCATTTTGTCAAGAATTATTTTTGTAAAAAATTATGATCTTAGGGGATTCAAATTTTTTACCTACATAATACAACCAAATATGGCATTATTTTTATTCTAAATTTCTTTGTCACTTATGAAAAAAAGGAATAATGTAATATTTAACCATTTATATATTGACAGGGTTTTTTTCATTATTAATAAAGTGCAAGTGAGATCTAATGTTATGATTTAGATACAAGTGAAAGCTAATAAGGTTCAACTAGAGTTTGAACACCTTCAATTTTTATTAGACCATTAGGGTAGTGATCCATATGTCATCAACCAAGTCCCTCTGTGTTTTCCTCTTCGACTGTCACCTGCATTGACTCGTGGATATGGAGATTGTCAAAAGCACCATTCAAAAAGTAGGTGATGAAGTTTTTAGTTAAGTTCATAGTGTATTTCAAAAACTCGCAGCTCTTATGGTGGAAATAGGTTACATTCCCATACATTAGTGGATGGAAGGTTTGATAGCAAGTTAAACTCCCTTGGATTGAATTTACCAATTTCCCAACCCAAAAAAGAACTAGAAGATGATATAGATAAAGACAAAACTAATGTTGCATGGTAGCCAATACTTGATACAGAGAAATCCACCTATTGGTGATCGTTGGGGTTGGGGTGACAAGCTAGATGATCTGTTGCATGTATGATTTGTGCTTATTTCTCCCATAGCTTAATGTTCTTTTTCCTTGGTGTTTGGTTGCCCAATAAGCTATTTATCATGTTGTTGGACTCGATCAAACTTTCTTGATTAAAAAATTATTTAATTATTCTTTTTAAAAATTTAACTTCATTATTATATCTTGATCCAAAAGATCAATATATTATTTTGGAGCTTGATACCATTTCACTCATTTTTCTAAGAATAATGAGTTATATTTTTATTATTAATAGAAAATAATTTTCAATAAAATGATGGAGCATCAATTAATGAAAAAAGGTAACCTTTACACTTCGAACAAGAAGAAATAATTTAATAATACACCCACTTGCAAAAAATTAATATATAATCCTTCTTCAGTAGTACATCATCTAAACATATTCCAAAGATATAATTGCAAATGACAATTCATGATAGGTATGGATATTTGGAGGAACCCTATTTTAATATATACTGAACATCTATAAATGAAACAATTGAAAATAAATAAGCATTGGATTGAATGATTACAATAAATATTATACTTTGAAGAAGGAAAGAGAATATTATTTTTATTTTAAATAAATCTACATGCAAAACATCATAATATAATCTAGTTTATTTAAAAAGTCTAGATTTATATTATTATCTTACACTCCCAACTACAAACAAATTATAAAAACTTAAAAAAAAAATATTTATATTACATTTTCAAATAATAATATTTTATATATAAATATATTTATCATTAAATATTATGTTTTAAATAAATAAATTTTGAAGAGACATAAAAAATAAGAACAAATATTTACTTTTTTAAAACCATAAATATAATAAATCTATAACACAAACTTTGAAAATGTATGTATCCATTACAAAATCTTCTATTATAAGTTGTTGTGGAAATATTTTACCATATTCTCGAACGACGCGACTTCCTCCACAAACCAGTCATATCAACGCGTTTTCTACAAGCTTGTTATAATAAGGGATAGTAAATTTTATATTGACTGGTGGATGCTTGATCTGCGTAGAGGAGACGCCAATGGCGGGACCCAGTTCGTTTCCATTACGCGGCAACCAGAGTCAAACAGGGATTTTAATGAGAAATTTCATGAGTTTGAATGATTTTTAAACCCAGTGACTCTTGAATTTTCGGATGCATAGCCACATAAAATAAAGTATGTATACCCCACGCGCAATTTTCTATCTCTGCGCAATTTCCTTGGTAACGAACGAAAATGAAGGTATACATAAACTTTCTGTGGGGTATAAAATAATGTATGTATACCTACCCCACGCGCAATTTTCTCTCTCTACGCAATTTCCTTGGTAACTAACGAAACGAAGGTATACGGAAACTTCCTGTAGGGTATAATGATCCACGGCATAGCAGGTTACAGCAGGAGTGGTCAGATGCTCCATTGCATTCCGCGCTCAAAGTGACAGAGCCAAGCCAAAGGAAAGTGGCAACCAACGACAGAAATGTATAAGATCAATCACATGTAGTTCGAAATCGAAATGCCCTCTTTCTTTTTTGATGGACTCTCCATTGGCAGTTAAGATCAACCAAGCTAATCATTCTATTCGTATTCCTCATTCATTTGAAGAAATTGAAGGCAGTTTGGCTCATAAGTTCACATTAGAATTGTGGGAGAGAGAGGAGGAGGTTCTAAGCCGGAGGATTGACCACAAGGACAGCAGGCGCATGAGCATTCAGGGTGAAATATACCAACTACTTGCGCTCTATTTTGTTTTACAGGGAGTCGTTTTGACTGCACTATTTCAGGCATTGCAATACCCCAATCACAATACTTGCAACGCCTGGTGGAGCCCCTTTTCCTTATCTGTATTGGTATTCTTGGCTACCGTGGCAGCAGTTCATTTCAAATTTAGAGAGCAATTAGAGATTGAAAAGCAGCTGCAACAAGAGAAACAAGACTGCAGGGCTCTATTCAAGTGCATTCAGGGCCTCAGATGTAACGGTGCTCTGTTTGATCTCAACACAAATCCGATCTCCGCGCACTCTGACACTGCATCCAATGCTTTTGAGATAGGGTACTGGCGGGGCTATAGAGGAGCTGTGACGCTCATCTTGTTTACTTTTTCCGTAGTCATTTTCTACTCTTGTTGGTTTGTTCTTTGCTCCCATCTCGATTTAATAACGGTAACACTACCCATCCGATTGCTACCTGTATAATTTCTTCATTTCTACTAGCATTTCATTCATTGTCTCAGCGTCTAATTGAATTTAATTGTCATATTGTTGTTTGTGATTGCAGCGCTAGTGATTACAGAGCCATCCAAAAAAATGTGTCTTAATCTTCGGAGATCGAAGCAAAACAGTATACCATCTAAGAATCGGAATGAAAATGGAGAGGGAAAGAGTAGGGTTTGGGATAATCAGACCGTCATTCATAACGGAACTGAGGACACCATCGTCCTTCGTGATATGCACAGATATGTGTGGAGGCAGGTCAGAATGGAACTGCAGCCAAACGAGCGAAAACCGATAAGTATAAAGGCACCCAGTACATACTTCAGGTTGGGAGCTAAGCTTAAGGTGGATGATAGGCGTGAAGAGGATCTGAAAATCTTCATTGAGGCGGAACAGCTAATGGGTGGGAAGCAAATTTCTATTTGCAAGGATCACACTGGTAGCTATTCTCTAGAGGAGCAAGAGCGATCACTTGTTGCCTAAATATATTAAGGTTTACGTTAGGTTGCAGATTTTTATTTATAAAAGCTTTTAAATTTGTGCATTCGCGTCGTTATTTGGGATATCATGCTATTTTCAGCACTGTAATAGTAGCAATTGCTCCTCAAGGTTGAGAAATGATGGGCAGGGGGAAATGGTTTTACAATCGAATAACAAACAACATTGACCATGTTTTCAATATTTTGTTTTTGTTTCTTTCTTTTGGTTTATAAAGCTGTTCATGTTGTACACATTTTCTTTCGAGCAACGAAAAAGTCAAGGACTAAATGATTTTCCCAATTGAATTTTAGCACTCACCGAATCTTTTTATGTTAAGAAATATATTAAGGTTGGTGAATTATGAGAGAAAATGTAAAATTTATTACTAATAAATATATATTTTAAAAATTTAAAAGTGTTTTTTTTCTTTTAATTTAATTATTTAAAAATTTAAAATTTAGAAAATTTGTAATAAAATAATAAATTGGGGAAAATACTTCTTAAAAATTATCTTGACTTCAAGATTGTTCTTTGCATTAAATTTTTTTTGTCCTCTTTTTTTTTTTTTTTTAAAATTTTATAGAAAAGTAGGTTTACATCAAAATGTGTTGGCAACATATTGACCCTATAAACAATGTAATTAGATTTAATCATATTTACTTTGATAAAACCATAAAATTATATTTAATTTTAATAATTTAAATATATTTAGAATCAATAATAAATGATAAGAGATGGGTTTAGAATAATATTTGATTTGTCATTAATATGAGGATAATCATTAGAAATAAACAACAAAGTATATGTTTAAAAAGTGAGATGAACAAAACCCATAAAATTTAAGGTGAACAAAGGCAATTATTTAGTATGTCAAAAGTGGGAGGACCCTTTCGAAAGTGTTAAAAAAGATAAGACAAATATAAATTTTCTGAATTTTGTTTTCAAAACATCGTTTGCTTGCTCTATGTCTCTAAAAACATCTCTCACTTTCCCTGCATTTTGTGTGGATCTTTGGGAAACATATCTCCTTCTTCCCAACCCTAACAACTCATTATAGATCAATAAAAAATGTAGGATTCAATGAGGAGCATATGTTATCCATCAATTATTATCAGGTCCTAGTTTAGAGAAAAATTGGAAAACATCATTTGATGCACATCAGTAAGAAATTTTTGGTTGTAAGCCCTAATCCTATATGACTTTTTATGATAACATGAACAAGTGGCATAAGAAAATGAACTACGTGAAATGTTTAATGTTTGACCCTTATTTTTCATATTCACTTATAATCCTTAGCATTTCTCATTAACTTCTATATGCACTAATATAGCTTTATATTTATAAACTTCTCAAATTCAAATTATAGATCAAATTATCCCTTGAACTGACAAAGAAATGGTAGGAAAAGCTAAGAAATAAAAGCACAAGGTATGGGAAACCAAAAATAGAGGTCATAGGAGTTCACACTAGTACTATATAGTACATAGTTTTGGGCATTATACCCAAAACCACTAAAAAAAGAGAGGAAAGAGAAATAGAGGAGTTAGAGGGGAAGATGAAAAATAAGCCCTAGACACTAGGAATAACATCCTAATAAGAGCCTAATATGAACCAATAATCAACAAACTTACAAGTTCACTAGATCAATGTAATTTGAGAACCAAAATAACCTACATACAAAAAATAAGTGTCTATAATATAATGTCTTTTGATATGTGTGCATCCATACATATCAAAGTAAAAAAACTATAGAAACCCAAATTTGACACAAAAACCTTATTCATGTGTTTTATTCCTAATTTGAATTATTTGATAAAATTGTGCATATTAATATATTTATAGGATGGCCTTAACCCCACGTGAGAACCTATTTGGTCCATTAATCCTTAAAAACATTCCAATACTTATCCAAAAGGTCTCAATTAGTGAATTTGAATTATTTAATACTTATCCAATACTACCTTGAGAGTTGAGTGCTACTTATATCCTAGACCAACCTATAGTTATATGGGCTATCTTGGACAAGCTCGTACCTTAAAAATTTGTCTCTTTTATTTGTGGGGGTCTTTCTACTTGTTTTCCTTTAACTTACACCTTAACCCTTCCATTTGCACTTTTAAAGTTCGTTATTATACATGAGATCATACTATAAATACAAGGACTTGCCAAACCATTTAGGTAATCAAGAATCTATAGGAGAGTTGATAGAAAGAGAGATTATTTGTCACACCAAAGGAAGCCTAGAGCCAAATTTATCTATTAAATTTTTTCTTCACAATACTACACGCATGCCATAATTATCCATCTCAGTTTCTCTACATAATCTCTTGTGATAAAGGACGGTAATTAAATTGCATTAGTTACATTGATCACTTATAGGGGAAAAAAGGCTTCAACCCTTACTTGTGTTTTTTCATTCACACAATAGAACTATGTGGAGGTTTGATTCTAAGCATGTAAGTTACGTAGTTACAATATTGCTTCGGTGGCTTGCTCGACTCCATTATTATTATTATTATTATTTTATTTTAGAGTGTGTTAGATAGGTCAAAGAGAAGATTCAATCATACAACATATTATACCTTGCACATATGCAAAGTGAAAATATGATCAAAATTAGGAAAGTGAAAGACATAGACACCAAAAAAACAAAACTCTAAAATCCTATAGAGATAGGCCTAGTGAAATAGAGAAAGGATTAGCACCACAGAGGTGGGATAGGTGCATCATATTTGCTATGATTGGGCATGTATAGGACATGGCTGTAAAACTACAGTCTCATCTCAAATCATAGGTTAAGTCCATAAATTCAAGAGTAGGTCAAACAAAGTCAGAAAATAGTCTCAAACTTAAAGAACATCCAAGGTACTACATGTGTTTTTTAACCTCCTTATGATTTCACTACAACGCTTTAGTTTATGTTTGCAACACTTGGGATTTTTTTGTATTATCCATCTTAATTAGGTCTAAAGTGTGTATTTCATTTATGTATATTTAGATCTACTTAATTTTCTTTTGTTTATTCCTATTTTGTATAAAAATTAGAATTAAACCACCATTTTATTAAATTTGGACATATGTCTAAGAATTTAAACTTATAGTATCATTATTTCTGGTTTTAAAATTGATGAAATTAGATTCTAATATTTTAATTATTGGTTTTTAACTAGAAGGATATTAGGTTCCAAGATTGGTATTATTGGTTTTAACTAGTGTACTATTGAATTTTAATATAGCTATTATTTGATTCCAATTTCGGTGTGGAATCATATTCTAATTATTTCTTTATTGGGGTTTCATCTTTAAACTTATATTTAGGGGAAAGAGACCAATAGTTGAGCATGGTCCAATAATTGTTGAAATGGGTCTTGATGATTCACATAATGTGACCCATAGTTATCATAGTATTATCTAATAATTATTATAGTATTATTTAATATTTATCTAAATTTAACCATATATTAAGTCAATCACATCATGACATGGAAGATTTACAAATATTAGTGCAACATTGTAAAATATATTTACTGTCACTATGTATAAGTATTAGACAACACTTTTCATTAGCCATATGCCCAATGTATAGCATAATTTCATTATTCTTATCTTGTGTAGAAGGGGCATGTAGCCATTGTATTGATAGATCATTGATCTTATATATTTTCACAAAGTTTTGAAATAAACAAAGTGATAGTAAATATGGAAAACACACCTCTATGACCTCGTGAGCTCAACACATACAAAAAGAACTATAGTGCTTACAAAGATTCAAAAAAAGTATGATGAGAACCTTCATTGTAGCTTGTCTTTGTTGGGATGTGGATCAGATGTAGCTTTAGCTGGTCTTTGTCAATGTCAATTATAATTATACACCTCCATTAGAGCAATGGATCACGTGGATTTGATCCAGGTGAAACCATGTAGAGTTATGAAACTTCTTATTTGCACATCTTCTACACAACTTCATAGCTTGAATGACATTTTTTGAAGACTTTGGAGTATTTTTGGACTTCACAATACAACAACACCAAACTTTACTTGGGTAAACTTCTAGATCATGATTTAAGCTTTTGAAAAAGGTATTATATTCCACTATTGAAGCATAAACATAAAAGTTGTGTGCATTCTAAGTTGGCTCGTACTATTTGATTGGTTCAACCCAGATCGACAACATCACAATTAAAACTCCTTTTTTGATGCTTCACTCGATTGGCATAACCAAAGGTAGCACATGATCACAAGGACCTGTATAATTTGATCGGTACAAAAACCTACATATCATCATTCAAAAAATAGTGCCATTTCATTATGTATTACTTATCTTTATTGGATTTCCCCAAGCTAGTGTGAAGCACTAAGGAAAAATTATGCACATGCCTAATGCCACATAACACTTATGGCTTTGTGGTATTTCGCAAACATCCACTCTGTATTCTTCTGTAATTATATGAAAGTGACTCACAACACTTGTATCCCTTGTAGTCTTGGACAAACATCCAGTTTGTAGTTCTCATAGCTTATGTAATTTTATGTAAGAGACTCACAACACTCATAGCTCCTACAACCTTGCACCAACTTAGCTCACAATATTTGTAGCTTTTATAATGTCAATCATCATCGTGCATAATTCATAGCTCCTAAGACATTATGCACAACTTCAAAGGCTCATAGCACTTCTTTGTATGTGTGTTTTAGTTTTCCAACATACCACATATCTTTGCAATTTTGTGCAGAGCCTTTGCAATCCACATTTGTTTCTTAGCATCTTGTTACCATGTGGCACTCTTCACACTTTCACCATGTCAAAACATCTGTTATCGTAATACACACTTGAATTTCAATTGCTAAATCTATAGGAAGTCCAAATACACTCGGGTAGAAGTTGAACTACTATTATAACAGTTGTTAGTTGTAACCAATTTCTTTTAATAATATATATTGTAATGCATCTAATATAAAGACACGACCATTTCCCCCTTTCTTAATCAAAGATGTTCACAACATCTTTAATACTTGCATGCCTCAAGTATCATGTATCAGTCGGCCATCTCTCCCACATGTTAAGCATGCTCTGTATATCTAACATTTGAATGGCCATCTCCTAGTCTAGACAAATCAGTTAGGATGTGTCATCCCCATTTTTGATCACATAAGCTTACTGTCTGCGTCTTTCTATTCACTTATAGCCTAGACATATTAACAAGGATGCATTCCCCTTATGATCACATAAGCTTGCTCCTCTAGTCTTACTTCACATTGTATATGCATGTGTAATTTTCCCTGTTCTTTCATTTGAATTGAGGTGGCACCATTATGTGAATCTTAAGTGTTAAATGTGTAATGTTTGTTTTCACAACTATTTCTTCGATTCCATTGCATGTTTTAAAATCTACAACTCTGTTTGAATAAATATGTCTATTTTAAATAGTTGTAGCATTATCCTCCACATAATCACTTGGGCTTAAAGTGAATGATTCAATATGTATTTGATGGTTGCATAGAAAGATCCTCATATAGGTACATAGAATTACCATGTATGTGTAAAACTTGGCAAAAACATTGCACACACAAGTTGGTGTGTTGGTCTCAGAGGGTATATTGGTCTCAGAACTTGCAAGTTTAACTTGCAACCTTCCATGTTAGATGAACCATGTAGCTCCATAGAGAAGACAATGCATAAGGATTTCATAAGACTTCTTCACTCAACAAGTTATGAACAAGTCTTCACGCTTACAAGAATTTATAGAATTCGTAGATCTTCATTAAGTATGAAGTGATGCACAAATCTTTCAATCATGCAAAACTTTGACTTTCTCACATCTATGAGTAATTTCTTAATTTTTTGCACAAAACTCACAGAGATCTCTAACAAAACTTGTGCTATATTTCACAAGTTGTTCAAAACACAAGGCTTTGTCCTCTTGGCTTGTAGGGTGCATGCACAAAGAGACTACCCAAAGAAAATCTCCGTGTGCACACTGACTGTGCAAAATAATATTACACGCCTATCAAAGTTATGTAAAGTAACTCTCTAAGACTCCACACAAAACATAAGGTTACACAAAACTGCCTATTACTAATCTAAATATTTTTTTGTGATATAAGATTGTTTGTAAACCCAGATATTCCTATATCACCTTTTTAAAATGGTAACCTTCTATTTATGTTTTCCACACTCTTTAAGTATTTTAAAAGTACAAAATGTTCTTGATCTATATTTATGTTCTATATCCGGTTACTCTCCAACACATTTCGGATAGTTTACTTCATTTGGTTTGGGGTTTTTTTAAGTGTTTCAATAATGGATGAGCAAATGTAATTTTGGGCTATTTGCAACGGACGGCCCCCACTACACTAACGACCGAGAAATAAACTTATCTCCGCATATATTTTCTCCATACTATAAAAACTTATCTAGACATTGTTGTGGAAACGTAAATAGATTCGAGTTTGGAATCTCAATTATAAGACTACTGAGAGAAATTATGCATTACAGAAGCAACGCTGCTATATTTTCAAGGTTGTCCACATTTATCATAGCATAAAAGCATATCTAGTTTAAACTTCTTGTATTTACACCACTGGTTTGTATAATAGAAACTACTCATCATTGACTTCATCAAAGGAAACATAATATTCTTTGAAGTTGTTTATATATTTACCCATAGCTGGAAAATCTGCTCTCTGAAATCTTTAACTTATCCTTCAATCGATCTTTGTTTTTTTTAAATATATATGATAACTAATTTTACATTTGGAGGGGAAGGGATCGATAAGTTTGTAGGCGTGTTTTTTGCACCTTTTGGATCAAGAACATGTTTTTCATCCTGGTGGAATAAGTCCTCATTTTGCTGAAATTTGTTGTTTTTGCTATCCATAATTTTTGGGATCAGCTAGAAATTGCATGTTTATGTGGACGTGCGTTAGTTTTGTGTTTTTCATTACCAATGTCAGATTTGTCAGAATCAAAACTGAGTTGTGTCAGATTCAAAATCTCTGTATTTTATCCATTGTTTTTATTGCGTAGTCTAAGGTTTCACCCCAGCTTGATCTTGGTTTACACAATCGATATATCAGTTTTGGCTCCAAAAGTATCAGGGTCTGATTGAAATTTTCGTTATTTCGATAAGCTCTATTGATTAGCAAGATTCTATTATACCTAGCTTTCATTTGTTTTGCCATTAGCTTTTGCACCAAATGCATGAACATCAAATATATTATCTAAACTACAAAAGAATAAATACAAACTTAAACCTACAAATTTGCACGTTTTTAAATATAATACAGTCCACTATGTAGAAATAAACCCAAAAAAATACTGAACTTGTAAGAACTAAGTTGGGTTGAGATGAGCATTGACAAATTCAGTTGTTTGCTAAATTGACATACACGTGGGAATATATACCACTGAAGAGCAAGCTAAAAAACGAAATTATTGTTGTTCTTTTTCCTGTAAGAATAATAATAGTCCGATACTGCGGCCACCACCATCAGGTGAATCATAGAGTTTCTTTAGGAAGAGGGACCAAAAAATAAAATGCATTTGTTTGGGGGAGATGTTGAAAAGATCTTGTACTCTTTGACTCTGATAATATTACTACGAATTTGTTTGTTTCCTACTCACTATTCATTTTAGTGAACTCGCTAGCATATATGCTCAATGATAGAAAATGTTATTTATGATGCATTTTTTCCTCTGTTTTTCCAATTGGTTGTGATGTGTGGTTGATCTTGAGCACAACCCTGAAACAGACAAGGTCATCTACGTGATGGTGGTATCTATTAATATTGGGTTAGGATGTTGAATTCAATGCAAAGGCATCTAGAGAATTGAACCCACAACCAAATATTACCTCTATGAACTGTCAAGATTAAATAGGCTAGACTTTGATTGACTGAATCGTAAAAACCTTCTAAATTCATGTCGCTGCTACAAGAATTATGAATTAAGAATTATGAAACTGCATGATCCCCATTCTTTTGCTTTGGCAGGTATATAATGCTTTTCATTTTCTTGCAGGATTTTCTCTGGAGTGCTGATTATGAAAGGCTAGTACTTTTCATGTTTAAGTTTTAAATTCAAATAGTGAACACACTCTTAGGATATCTATGCCATGTGCAGTTTAGTGACATTAAATTCTAACTAAATGCATTCTTTGATTTTTGTTTCTAATATAAATTGCGATATGTATAATATCAAAAAATGCAATATCAAATATGATAATGATTACAGTAAATATATATAGTCTCTCATGTTTCTTCTTTGCAACACTGCAATCGGCACTACCCACAGGTACTGTGCCACGCTGCTCCCTTATTTTTATTAGGGAATATAAAGATTATTCACAATATCAATCAACACTAAACTATTCAATGACTAATATACTTACTGCAGAGGTATGTTGCAGGGGTTACATAGAATGCCTCGTGGTCCCATATACATACAACTGCACATAGACCTTAAAATTACCTAGCTTTCCTATTAGTAAAGTAACATTGCCTGGCCGGGATTCAGGCAAGAAATTAAATATGATATCTAGGGGGATCGATAATCAAGACAGAGAATAAACCTACAAGAAACCAGCACGATAGAAGAAAATGCGATCAAGATTGAAGTGATAGCGCCTCTGTATCCGCAGCAGTAATAACCCCATTCCCATTCCCATGCCCGCTCGCCTTTGGTTACTTGCCGCCCGATACGTGGAGCATGCTTGTTGAGGTCAAATCTTGCACCTTCCGATCTGAGCTGCTGAATTGAGCAAAAGAGGGCACTGGAATTCTCTTTCTCTTCCTCCACCTGATTTTGTATTTCCGACTGCAGGAGAAACTTGTGCTGAACTGCACCCACCGTGCCCACCAGCGCTATGGCCGTCAGAATGAAAGGACTCCACCAACATTTGCACGTTTTGGCATTAGGCTGTGCCGCTGCTTGAAAAACTGCAGTCAAAACTACGCCTTGGAATACGAAGTAAAGGCCGAGTAGTTGGTATATTTCGCTCTGTATATTTCTGCGCCTTGTTTCCTTCTGCTCGATCCGACGATATAAAATTAGCTCTTCCTTTTCCCAAAGCTGCAGGGTCAACCTGTGGGCTATGCTCTCTTGTATTTGCTGCAGAGGATGACAAGTAACTCTCTCCATTTTACTTCATAGATTGAGAAAGAATCTTAACAAAATGTGTTTATTTATATTTTTTGAGAGCTGCAGGGCAATAGCTTGCTCACTTGTTCGTGGAGACTGCAGTGAAATGCAGGCAATAGCTTCCTCACTTGTTCGTGGAGACTGCAGTGAAATGCAGGCAATAGCTTCCTGACTTGTATTCGTGAGTAGGACCAGGCGATGGTTACAGGAAAGTTGCATCGGACATTGTGGCCGGCAAGATTATACCCTTTTAATGAAAAAAAAACAAAAAAAATCAATTCAATTTAATTTGGAATGTTGGATTTTCAACTTGGATGTATGGCCAGTTTTTGGAAAAAAAAAAAGAAAACGGATAAGACAATATAATACGAAAATTATAATTGAGGTGGAAAATTCAAAGAAGTATAAAGTAGAGATGTGCTAGGTATGGCAATTTCCAAGAAAATGAGGGAAGATCAATATCTTTAAACATTTATTCAAATGGGATAATTATTAGTACCGGCTCGGTCGGGTGCTATTATATTGGCGTGTAGCAATTAATTTAGTCTTTCAATGTTGAGTCCCAATCACATATGGACTTCAGGGGTTAAATTTGGCGGTCGTTTAAATGATTTTGAAGTTTTTATTTGTAAAATACAGTTATATTATATTTTTAATTGTATCAAACTATGGGTGAAATATTATACGACCTATCAAATTGACATTCACAATTAAAAAATGATCGTTTTAAAATTATTAATAAGAGTTGAGAGTCGGGGACTAGTCAGAGTCTTGAAGTGGGAAGTGGACATGTCACGACTCAGTCACAGTCTCACATGTGACATGACCAAACACATTAATAAAATATGACGGTGTCCGGACTCCATATTCAAAGGCACAATAAAATAAAATAAAATAGGAGACCAGACCACATGAACCCTGCTCCCTGAAGCCTGAAGACAACATTATCATATGATTTCGAACCCACGACGCGTGACGTGGAGAAGGTAAAGTGGAATTACTATCGATATAATCGGAAAAAACTTAAAAAAAAATCTTCAAACATTCCCATTTCCTAGCAACTTGGCCGCTCCCTGCCATTCACACTATAAAAAATCTCTTAAAAATTAATTGAGGATTGTTAAGTCATTGACAGTGATGAAAATAATTAATGGCTCTATTTTCCATGACTTCATGAAATTTAATTTTTTGGAACAAAGGTGAACTGTGACAAGATTCCGCGGTGGCCCCATATCACCAAATCTCCTTCATGTTACGTGGGTGCAAAGTTTAAAGTTATTGAATTATTTTTGGTTAATTTTTTGCTAAAAAGTGTGGCAGAAAGGGCGACTCTCTAAGTTTATAAACTAGTGAAGGAGATGGATCTCGGTGCTACGAGCAAAGAAGAATCATTTTCCTCTGCATGACTTACCTAATGTTTTTGCTTCCCACTTGGAGATGGAGAAGAGGCGCGACGCTTTCTATTTTGCATTTTGTGAGATTTTGATATTGCTTTGGTCAATCATCTGACTCCAACTCAGGCAGTCCTTTTACTTTTGATTTCAACTGTTTGTTTTTCATTCTTCAATGTTTTTTGCTTAGTCCACACAAGGGTTTATTTTGAGAACAACCTTTACCTGTACCACAAAGGGTTTATTTTTAGAACAGTGCTTGCCTGTACTGTAAATATTTATGTGAATCTCTTCTATGATTCTTGCATTATCTTATCATAGTCACAGATTTGAGTTTCAAAAATGATAACAACTAAATTTTACCTTTATGAATAAGGTGTACTAAAACATTTGAACTCAAATCTTGTGTTGAGATGGTTAAAATAGGGGTTGTGATTTCTTACTGAAACATTTGTGATCCAAATTTTTTTGGGTTACATACCATGGATTTGTTTCCACTTCTTTTATGGGTACACCCGTGATACATGCCATTTTTTAAAGGTTATAGCATGTAATGTGATGAACTGTGTGTCTTTTCTATTTCATTTCAAAACATCTTCTCATAAAAACTATAAACATGCAGGGTGAATATATATATATATATATATATATATATATATATATATATATATATATATATATGTTGATTGTCATGTTACAACGTGTTTCATAGTTGAACAGTTGCCTATTTATTTTTTAGCTTACTGTGGTCTTTTCAATAAAGCCTTCTAACCATTTAAAAGTGGTGTGTTGGCTTTCCTTTACCCGTAAACATGGACAATTTAAGGAAGAAACACGAATAGGGCTTTGTGTTAATGGTTGAAGGTACTATTGTTCTGGACATGTCTCGACCATTGTTTGGTGTAGAATTGGACACTTTACCCAATTTGAAAGTATTTTCATGTGAAAATGTTTCCCAAATAAACTACATTAGTTAAAATAGGTCGCTCTTCCCATACATTCAGGAATCCTATAGTCTACTCAACTATAATTTAAATACATCAAAAAATATTATGATAAGGTATGGCATTTTATAGATATATTTACACACACTTAATAGAATATGATTTCATTTATATTAATAACATCTTTATTTTTATATCATTTTATTATATGAAAATAAATATATTTGTATTTATATTAAGATCATGAAAGTTAAAAATGAGAAATGAACATCATGAGCAAGGTGATATTATCTTAAAAACTGTCACAATTTTTTTTTTGACGGGTAAGGGTGATCGTCAAATTTAACCCCTACATATGGTGTTCGATGTAATGGAAATTATTTTTCAATGTCTACTGCAAATAATAATATTTCTAGTTGCAAGTAAATAAAGAATAGTCCCTTTGATAAGGGATGAATCAAAAGATTTCCCTGAATTAATTTTCCTTCTTATTCTTTTTGAAACAATGAGTTATTTGGTAATTACGATGGTCGATTAGAGGACATGTTTGTAAGGGACAACTACAAATGGAGACCAGGAAAATGTATTCCATTTGATTTGCTAGCACGTGTGGATACCCTCCATCACTCTCGATTTAACAAACATTTTTATATGCATTTCAGAGCACTTATATGCATTTGTTTATTCATCTTGTTTCACATGTTTACAGAGGTAATTACATTGCTAAAGAAATGCAACAACTCCAACTCTCACGTAATTACAAAAATTTTAGGACACAAGTATAAATCTGATTTGCATGCAAATTTCAAGTAGTAGCTCAATGTGACTACGACTAGGGGGTTTGACACCATGAAAACCATCTCTGAGGTTGTTGTCACCCCTTTAGTGGCTTTGTTTGTCCATGATAGCATAATCCTTGTGGCTTGGCATTTGTTGAGCCACCTTTGCCACAAAATCATCCTACATCAGGTTTTGAACAAGGGTGTGCAGGTATTGCTAGGTTCATTTTATTTAATTATCTACAAATGGTTATTGGGTTGTTTCTCTGATAAATGAGTGGACATTTTTGAAGGCAATAAAACTTTTATGCCTTAAACTAATGAAAAAATGGACATTGACAAAAAATTGAGGTGTTTTTGTATTTCTATTGAACAGGATGTTGGGCAGGTATGCCTTGGATGTAGTCTAAAAGGCACCTTTTTTAGTACAAACCAGGATGTCTATTTTTTTCTAATTGGCTTTTTTAATATAATTTTCAATATTGTTAATTTTGGTTAATTTGAGTGCCCCTAATATCATCAACAAAATTTCATGGGCAAATATTTTGTTTGCATTGCTCATTTTTACTATTATGTTGCTTTTATAGTCCTATTTGGCTGAGAATTCAAATGGCAGGTGCACGTGTCCCACAAAACCAATTCACCTTTGGCACTATTGTTTCAGCTTTATTTTTTAAAGTTATTCAACCGTTGTTTTTTAAGAAATTACTATAACACAAATGGCTTATTCTTGTTCTCAATTTCTCCTCAGTTTGATGTCTCATTGATCATCAATAAAAGGCCATAAACATTAAGGATAAACGACTGATATGTTTCATGGGTTTTAGAGCAAGGCAAGGTAATGTGGGCAAGGATTTGGGGTCATTTGCTTTATGTGCACAAGAAAAACATAAGGATATTAGGGACACTCCATCTCCTAAATAATGGTGGACTCTCAGTATCATTGTGGCTACTACTTCTACCGACTTGATATTCAAAACATGAAGTTCATAAAGTGGATTCAAGGGATCTAGTGGAGGAGTTATGGATAATTTGGTTACATAATCATCACAAAAATCCAGAGAATTATTAATGTTGGGATCAATTTCAGGGATGACAATGTGGGACCGCTAATGTCCACTTTAGTTGGCATCCATTGTAAAATTCCCCTATTGTCTTCTTTCTATTAATCATAAGGAAAATACCATTATAATTTTTAATATGATGGTTTATACATGTAAACATCAAATCTTTATCTAAATAGTAAAACCATGATCTGTTAAAATGCTTGCTAAGTGTCAATTCATAAAATTCACCCTAAAATATAGATAAATGACTTCAAGAGTTGACTGCTGCCAGTTAGAATAGAATACAAGTGTCTGCGGCATGAAGATAAATTATAAGTGTTGTTTTAAAAGAGAGGACACTTGTGCGAAACAAGTTTCATAGTTTATTTCTCATCACCAATCTTTTCAATGTTCATAGATCCTATGACTTCATTTTCTCAAGTATCTGATATATTTTAACAAAGGCAACTTTCAAATACATCACAACAGGTTCATTAGCATCCCTTATAAAGTAGTCTCCAAGTTTAACATATGGGCAAGTACTAAAGTCGTTCAAGACACTTGTTAATTATAATATATTTTTAATATATTGTAAATTATAAAAATTACTTACAACTTTGATAAAAATAATATATATCAACTTTATTTCAAGTGTGTGAGTATAATAATATAAATAAAAAATTATAATTTAATTCTACATACGAAGATCACTCTCATCATTTATCACTTTAAAATGATTAATGTAATGTATAAATACTTTTTTAAAAGAGTCCTTTAAGTTGAGGTCATTGAGTTCAATAAGGTAAAATGGTATGTCTAGTAGTGCTTATTTGTAGACACATAAATTTGGTCTAGGTATTTGACAATGCTAATTCTTGACATATTCTAAATCAGATGACTTAATGACAAATAGTTGATTCTTATTATCCATTCTTCTAGACCATTTATCTATATATGGTCTTCATCATTATAATTACACATAACTCTTAATGTCAAATGGTCAAGTTGTCTAAAATCACCTTTTAACTATCCCCTAAAAAGGACATATGTGGCCCACTATAAGTAGAAAGAGGCACATAATGCCCTATTCACTTGGGTCAATCGTGTCCCATGCTAGTTTCTAAATTTAAAATCAATTTTTGAGGTTTTCCTACACATTTAAGAGGGTCAACTAAAAAAAATAAAAATATTCACATATAAATACATGTCAAAAGTCATTCATTATCCCTACTAACTATTCACTTAGTACAAGTATATACACTTATGCATATTAAACAAGTCTTCCCTATTTTGCCCAAGTTTTGAATCATTCAAATGGAATAGCCATAAGCCAAGTCAAGAGCCTTCTAAAGTAGGTCAAGAGATATCTTTTTTCAGTATTAAATCCATCTTATATCCACATACATATAGTAAAAGGAGCACAATTACACATTCACTCTAGGTGGGAGAACTATGTGAGATTCATTTCCCTACTTCAAATATTATATATGTAGGCAATGATCATTCATCAAGGCCCCAATGATTGAGGTCAACACATCCCATTAAACTCCCATTTTTCTTGTAGGTTTTTAAGTAAAAATTTTATGTTGTCAAACCATGAGTACGATATCTCAAACTTTTCATCATCCATAGGCACAATAAGTCTGACAATTAATTTAGATGCATAGATAACCCAAACAAGTCTATAATCAATAGACTTAGTTGCACTGCATTCATGTCTAGATTTATCTTCTATTTTTTACTCCAATCTATCATTTCTAAAATCTTGCTTTCACTATCTTTCCCTGTCTGGCATATGTTAGAGTAAACTAAGACAAGTTTATGGTTAACAGACTAGAGGGCACTGCACCACCATCCACTTATAATTAACTATTGAGATTCAATTTTTGTTCTTGATTCTATATTGAATCTACACAATCATTTATCAATTAGTTAGAATAGTTAAAAAATATCAATGTGTGAGATAAGTATATTCTTTCTTAGTAATTTACCAAAATAACATCTTTTCATATTTAACAATTTGTCAAAATCAAAATAGTTGATCATTGTATGTCTTAGCATTATGATATTTCTATTTTTACACCTATATATGTAACAAACACTTCTTAATACACATAATGTTTTATCAAAAATTGGGTAAAACATATTGGTGAATGCAAACCTTTATTTTCAAGTCTTTATTTTCTGA
>JARHVA010002288.1:345000-600000 GCA_037957365.1 Torreya grandis | reverse complement strand
GACTATGCACTTTGATGGTTCTATGATATTCCACTTCAATCAGTTAGAGCATTCAACCCATTGGAAGATCAATCATTAGCACATTTTTCAATCAACATTAGTGTAAAGTTATCTTGTACACAAATTATTAAAGTCAAGCAAGGGTCAAATGATCAAATTAGTGAATATTTTATATGATACATGAATATGCTATCAAAAAAGAAAACCTATATGGTAGATAACGGATTACAAGATATCTGTATTCAAAGCTTATTATCACCACTCTATAAATCGATAATGTTTGACAAATTATGATCTTTTAATGAGTTATGACATATAGCCAAGGAAAAAAACTCAAGATCATAACATTAACAAGGCCAAGTATGTACCAAGTGTTCCATCTATATCAACTATCAAGTTCCAAAACAAGCTAAACTACAAATTCAAATCTAATGAAAGAAAAGAAATCAAAATTAAGAATAAATCTAATATTATAACTATAAAACAAGTTTCTATTAGCAGCTTCACATAGCAGGCAATTGATAAGGCTACCATAACTTCCTTATATCTTTTTACATAAGCTTATTGATTACAATCTCATTTCTACCTTATCTATTTGAGATTGATTTGACCAAGCCTCAACCTAAGGGCTTTGACAGTAATACATGTTGTGATTTCCATAGTTGCATTAGGCACTTCACACACACGTTTTACCGGTTAAGGCACAAGATATGAGATCCCATTGATAATAATATCATTGAGGTAAGCACACCCATAAAGGAAGTTAGATCACAATTCAATTTGATAATGCAAAGCTGAATTTTTTTAGCAATCCTTTTCTAAATCATGGTATATGAGAAACAACAAATAATTCAAAATTACATCATGCATATAACACATATCCTCCTCCTAATTCATATGTCCACCTAATCAATGGAATAATTTGAGCATGCTTATCTAAATAATCATCATTGATTTCATTATCATCAAATATGAACATTAGATGTTGTGCTAATGTACCTATAAATATGGCCATCCAATCAATAGAATCATTGGAGCATTTATAGGTACATCATCACAATGTCCAATAATCATATTTGATGATAATGAAATCAATGATGATGATTAAGATAGGCATGCTCTCTTTCTTATAAAATATATCAACAAACAACCTATCATAGTGTCTTGATTGACAATGGCTCAAGTGAAAATGCATGCATAATGACACTCCTTTAATGTTTCAGATACATAGACAAAAATCAAGATACATCAAAGGTATTCAAATATTTTTATGGGCATACACATAATACTTAGGGACATATAATATGATCCCTTCAAGTGGATTTATCAATAGTGGAAACTCTATTTTTAGTCGTATAGAACACATGGGTCTTCAACACATTATTAGGACATCCTTGGATACAAAAGCTTTATGTAGTACCATATAAAATACATAGATGTCTCAAGTACATATATATAAATCAAGTGGTCAAAGTTCAAGGCATCTCATATGACTACCCTCTACAAGTAATGATAACTCCCCCTCCTCCCCCATCACCACCATAGTTGGTTTTGGAACCTATTCAAGAGCATCATAAAAATAAAATCAAGACACATAATCCAAATAATATGACACAGATAATCACTATAAACATTTAATATCATATTATAAAAATAATTATGAAACCTATTCATAGTATTTATATACAATTAGTGTTAGGGGAAAAGGTATACCTTCACAAAAAACAAGCTTCATCTCAAAGAGTTAATGAAGGTTTCAAGAAATCTAAATACTCTAGAGTGCATCCTAAGGCAAATCCTAAGATAATTTAGCATGCTATATAATGAATAAAGGTTTTTATATAGTATACTTCACCAAGTCTTGCACCTTCTATAGTTACACATGTGACAACTACTTCTATATGCAATGATCCCAACAATTATGACATGACACTTGATTTTTTATGGATTCAAATATATTTACATGTAACATTCATCATCCATGGAAAGACAAACTTAAAATATATGATATAAGAACACAATATGATCCTTCCATTTATGGGATCATAGGCTAGTTCCTCTCTCATATTTAAAAAAATACAAAAATCAAATTAAAAAAATATTACAAAAAAAAAAAACATTCAAAATATTTTCAAAATAAAAAATCACAAATTGAGCATGACATGTGATGCTAGTTACTTATTTGCATATGTTATTTATCATAAATGTTGGTAGATATCATATTGCTTTTTTATACACATGCATTTCATGAGGTATTTGAGTGTGATGTAGAACATACATTACATATGCATTCTTAGATGCTAAAATTCACTTCTACCCAATGGCCATGCCTATGCTAGGGAATATTTATTGTATAAGTTACACTATCAAAGGTTATATCTATCTTTGATCTTAAATGAAATGTTTATCTATATATCTTACAAGTGTCTTTGTAAATTACTCATATTAATTGTGTTATCTGGATATGCTATTGTGATAAAAATATGGAATTAATACATATGAATGAAATATACTATTTTTTTCTTGTTTTATGGTCCTTCAATGCTATTTAATTTATTTCATAATAGGATATTACATTGCTTTCTTATTGTGTGTGGCCCTTGGCCCTTGCGTTTAAAATGCTTGAACAGGTCTATCGAATCTTTTTTGGTATGTATGACATTTTAACATATCCATTGTTGTGGCCCTTGGCCTTATGTGTTAAAAATTTACTTAAGAAACATTTGAACATATCTTTTATTTATCCCTTGGCCTTATTATGTAGTATTGCATGACATTATGTGTGTTTGTTGAACTTGAATAATGGTGCCATGATCTTCATCATGCACTTATATGGCATAGTCTACTTAGAAGATTGTTACTTTACTGCATACCTCAATGTATTTATATTTAGACATGAAACTTGTGTGACTTAAATTTAATATGTTATAAATTAAAATTTTCTTTTTCTATGATAACATACTCTCTAACATGATGACTTAATCCTATGTGAGCATCTCTTTATCATGATACAATTAATTCTTCTTTTAAGATGAGTGACTTGAAGGCTACATCGCTCATATTAAAAGGGAGGAATCATAATATACTTGTCTTAGAGATTCAAATCCCAATGAACAAATTTGGTAAAAAATATAAGTTGAAAAAAATAGAGTATAGGTTTTGAAAAATTCAAACTAATGCAAATTTAGATTTTATAGTAGGATACAACTTTTCAAAGATTCAATGTCATTTAGAAATCAAACACATAACATATATTAACACATAAGTAAAAATTATAGGTTCATATTACATGCATATGTACTCCCTTTTCAAATACTCAAAGTAAAAAATAATACACAGTGGAGTGCATATGCATGGGCATGTGCAAAATAGTTACAAGAAAAAAGTTATAAGTTGTAAATACATTCAAAATTGAGAATATAGATACATAACATTATATATCATTAGCACATATTCAAAGAAGGCATGATACTCATTCATGTTAAATCTCATTCAAATTATCAAAGTTCAAAAATGCAAATTTAAAACTTTAAAATTTTAAAAGAGATAAATATGTAAGTTTCAAATTTTCAAACTTCAAAAGTGAAAAATATATAAATTCAAAGCTAAAAACATCTATTTTCAATAAAATTATATGAGAAATGTGGGCATGATGGGGGAATGAATATTATTCACTCTATTTAGATCATGTAAAGTAAAATATATATCTATTTACAATAATGTGATTTGAATTTGTGTGAGTGAGGTATATTTGAGTCTAGTGACACTCAATGGCCTTGGCATCACTTCTAATGAACTTAAAATGTTTCTAATTTTTTAGGTTAGTATATTGGGTACTATTTCATTTTAATTAGAGTTACAATAAGTCATTTTTATAACTCAATATCTTTATTAGTTATTCAAATTTGGGACTTGATCACTCTCTATCCATTGGTTCAAAATTTTACAAATGCTTCAATAAGGGGCATGGTTCTCCATTATCTATTACAACTTATAGGGCAATTCGGTTTCACATATATACAGGGTTATTTCTACCTTGATCATCTTTTCAAATTGTTAAAAATTCCAAAGTTAAGGTTCTCAAATTTCAAATGAGCAAAATGACAACTTCATGAGATGTTGCATGGTTTCCTAAATTTGACTACCCTTCACAATTGAAGTAGATATACTCAAAGTCAAAGTATGTTGTACACATTTAGGTGAAATTATTTCTCCTTTATGCCAATAATTTCATTACTATAATAAAGGATGGTAAATGCAGACACGTAAATTTGGTCACAAGTACTTGAAAATATACTAATTCTTGACATATTCCAAACCACATGACTTACACATAAATACATGTCTCTTATTATTTATTCCTCTAATCTATTTTACTATATGTAGGATCAACAATTTATTTTCCATTATAATTACATAAAACTCTCAATGTCAAATTATCAAGTTGTCTAAAAATCATCTTCTGACTATTCTTTGTAAAGAACATTTGTTTTTTATCCTCCTAGATAGGTTAGTTCTAAGTAGATAGTGGTGCATTGCACCCTTGTCCATTTGGCTTAGATGCATCCTGTACCAAAAAATACTCAGTTTCTAAATTTAAAATCAATATTTTAAGTCTTCCCAAATGTTTCATAAGCTTGGCTAAAGAAAAGTGTCAAAATATTCACCTATAAATACATGTCAAGAGTCATTCATTATCCATGGGGACTATTCATTTGGTACAAGCACATATACTTCTGAACATTGGTAAAATCTTCCCTGTTCTACCTAAATTTTGAATCATTCAAATAAGACAAATATAATCCAAGTCAATATCCCTATAAATCAAGTCAAGAGTTATCATTTTCAAGAATCAAATCCATCTTCTAGATGTATACATATAGTCAAAGAAACATAAATTCACATTCACTCTAGGTGGGATAATGAATTGGGGTTTAGTTCCCTCCTTGAAATATTAGATACATAGGTAGTGGTCAATCATCAAGGGGGTGATTTAGGTCCTCTCATCTCATTACACTCCCATATTTTTCTTGTATGTTTACGAGCTACAAAGTGTCCTACAAGTTTCAAAGACAAGATAAAGAAAATAACAATTTTTATTTGGTCAAAACCTTAATGTGATATATTATATCAATAACCACAGGTGTAACAAGTGCATTGATTAGTTTGGATGCACAATTAACCTAGACAAGTTCATATTCAATAGATTCTGGTGCACGGTGTCACTATCTGCCTATCGAGCTCCTGTAAAAATTTATCTTTTGATTCTACCTTTGATTAGTCAGTTGCAAAATCCTACTTTATCTATATTTTATTGATATAGACTTGTCAAAATTAACTAAGACAATTCCATGGTCACTAGATTAGAGTGTATTGTGTTTTCATCCACTTACATCAGATCTATTCTGATTCAATTTCTATTCTTGATTATGATACTCAGCCTGCACAATCATCTCTTCTTCTAATTTTCACATTCAAATAGTTAGACCAATCAACAGATCGATGTGAAAGTTAAATATATTCTGTATTAGTACTTTCCAAAAATAACAACTTTCCATATTTATAAATTTGTTAAAATCATACTAATTAATCATGGTATATCTTAGCATTTTGATATTTACAATTTTACACCTACATATGTAACAAACACTTCTTAATACACATATCATTTTATCAAAAATAGAGTAAATTGTTATCTTAACATTCAAGGCTGAATAATTGTCAAAAGTAAAGAAGTTACTATTCTGACCTTTCTCTCAGTTCTCTTGATGATAAAACAATTATATATCCCACATAATATTATAATATGAATAAATGGATATAAATTAAACTACATCATACATTTTCAAAAACATGTAATTAATATTAATAAGACATTTAAAATAATAAGATCCTACTTAATCATTATTTTAATTCTAGCATAATGACAAGCATAAGGTTTAGAGAAGTATCTAGATGTTCATGCGATCTGGAAACAATTGTCATATTATGGCAAGAGAATGAGGGTTTTATGGAAAAAATTTGAAAACCCAAAAAACTTGCAATAACTTGAGCACCTCCCTAGAACTGCACAATCCATGTTTATGCTAATCAACACCATAGAAAACACATTTATGGTAGAAATCAAACAAGAAAACATAATTTAACAAATGTGTTTTTGAAGTCTAGGGCACCGAGAGCCTCTCATGCTTTTGAATTTTTATGTTGATATTTAGGAAATTGATCTTCCTTTTCAAACCATAATAGGGCATATAAACAGATGAAGGATAAGTAAAATGATTTTTTCTTAGGACTATGCTCAGGGTTAGAATGGTTTTCAAGTACCAAATACTTATCAATCCCCTTAGAACTATAAAATATTGAAGACAATATGGTAAGTAAATCGACATTCAGTCAAACAGTCCTACATGATGTAATATTTATCTACTAAGAATTTTAGTGCTATATTGAATGTTTGATATCTTATTAAATGTAGTAATAAATGTTATATTTTATCCATATTTCCTTTAATTTTTGAATGACTTCTCTAGTTGCATGCATTGATAGCTTTTGCTCATTCACTTGTATGTCCTTTTATAAATACACTAATGTACCTTTATATTTATAAATCACATGAATTCAAATTAATAACCTTTTCAAATGTAAACTGACACAAAATGGAAAAAAAATAGACAAGATGGGACCACATGACATGAGTGCACTTAAATAGACCCATACAACACACGGCCCATAGAAACTTACATTTTACTTTACCAGGCCCAAGAAACATAAATTGTAAGACTATGTGGGGAACATTAGAAACATATACTAAAAAGAGAGAGAAAGAGGGGGACAAAGAAGAAAGGGGTCACACATAACATAAAAGACAAAAAATAATGAAGAATGAGTCGATAAAACCTAATTTTAACTAATAAGAAATAAGTCCAAATGTGCCCCAGAATAATGTAATTTTATAACTAATTTATGACTTTGAATCACTTTAGGTGTCTACATAATACCCCACATTGATGTTTGTGTGCATACATATCCAATTAAAATAATTAAAGGGTGGTTATTTTTTTTACCCTCCTAAAGATCCTACATCAACTGCAATGCATCAATGAATCTTGGAAGGACATTTACACATGGATGAGTGCCAATAATAATGTTATGATGAAATATACAAAACAAGAATTAAAAATGATACACTTGTTTTTATTAAAATGTGAGGGATTCCCTATAAATTAGCTCCATACAACTCCAAATTAGTGTTCAAGATATGTGTATGCCCTTGTAAAATATATTGCCTTTGAACTTGTGCTAAATCTTGTAAAAACATTCTTTTATTTTTTACATGAGAAATGATTAGCTATAAATAAAATTAAAGTTTGAAAAATACTAAGTATTGAAATCAATATAAGATTCTAATCATATCTAATAAAAATAATGGCATATCTTGGAGTTAAATCAACCAAACCATCTCAGAATGTTTTTTTCCTAAAGTCATCATGAATTAAAATGAGGCACCTATCTATTTTTAGCTTTCAATCCACATAGTTGTGTATAATCATGTTTTTTTCTAAACATCAATAGTAATAAGAGTACCAAGATAAATAAGTATGGAATGTGATTTTCCTCATCAATATTCAATAGGAGTGAATAGTAGCGATAAGGTAGATGTAGGATAATGGGGGACAAAAGGGGAGGTTTAAAGTGACACTTTTTTAATGAAAATAACAATAGTTCAACTTGGAGAGAGTTTTAGAGACACTTAGAAAAATAATTTGATAAAATTTTAAGAATATTAATTGTTCCATTCTGAATGTAGTTTATAAATATATGACTATTTGAAATACATGAATGATAAAAGTGTGTGAATTTGATGTATTTATGACAATGGCTTAACACTTTTTGGTGAAAAGACAAGGAAACTACATGTGCCCCTGTCCATATTTATAATACAAAAATTTAAACCTTATCATCAAGATTATCTGACAATGAGAATGTCAATTATGTATAGTATCTACTACAAATATGCTATTTAGAGTCTACCTTGTCCATATTATACAAACTGATATTTGTAAGCTTGTATGGATATACAATATTAAATTTATTATATATCAAACTATTTAAAACTAATGCCAAACAATGGCTACACTAAACACAGTAAAAATAAAGACACCTTAAATTACGAAGGTTAAGGTTACCACCAGATCTGTATGCATAACCAAAGTGACATTTAGGAATCTGCGAACATGGCTACACTAAACACACTAAAAATAGACATGACTTAAATTATGAAGGTTACCACTAGATCTATATGCATATCCAAAGTGACACTTAGGAATCTATGCATTTGATTTCTGCCCCTGCTATAAGGGCGTGATCCATTGGATCTTCATCTAAAGTCAAATCAAATAAAGTGTCTCACTTAAAACCTTTGCTTGGAAGAGATAAAAATAGATTATGAGGTATGTCAATTCACATATGCTTAATGATCATTTGAATTCTTCTTCTCTTTATGATTATAGTGCTTCATTTTTCTTCTCCTAGAGTTTGTAGATGTTGGAGATAAAAATAAATATCAAAGTGTGGTGATTTAAATTTATGAGTAAAATGCCTAGTGTGTGTGATGAATGATCTTGATCGTTTATCTGTAATTTGCCTTTATAATGGTCCATTTTATCCATCCTAGAACTTGTAGACTACCATTCTAGGCTTGTCTACAACCTTATCAGTGCATTCTGATCTTCTCCTCTACTACCTTGCCAAGCCTTTTTTTTGGCCTATTACTCATTTCTAGAAAGGGCATATTCCTTTTCTCTCTCCCACCCCCCCCCCCCCATGTTTCCCACCTAAATGAGAATATCTCTATTTACTTTTGTTAACATTGAAGGTAAAAACAGTTCTATGCTATGTATAGTTCTCTAGCATTTGCCATCAATAAAAGCAAAAAAAAATAATGTTATTTGAAATCAAGTTGAGTGTCTCTTTTCTGTCATTTATATTTGCATTTAAAAAAAAATTCTAGGTTACAAGTTTTGCCTATATTTTTAGGTCCTAGGAAAAAAATAAGTGTTTTGTAAATGCGAGATATAGATATTTATCTATACTCTTAACCATTGATATGTCATTAAATTGGACATCAAAAAGTCCTGAAATTGATCTCATAACCTAAGTTAGTTTTAGTTTTATTTAGAAATAGTGTAATACCTTCATCTTATCTCTAATACATGATTTAGCTTAGTTATTTGTGTGAGATGAATCTTTGTTATGTGCATATGTCATTAAAAAAAAAGAGTTTTAGTAAGTGTAATACCCTCACCTTGCTTCTAATACATAATTTTGTTTAGTTACTTGTTATGTGTATACGTCATTTAAAAAATAATTATTATTATTATATAATAAAAATATTTATCTTTAAAAAAAATAAAATTATTATTATGTGATAATAATATTTATCTTTTAAAAAAAGTTTTAATTCTATTTACCAATAGTGTAATACCTTCATCCACCTCAAATGTAAAAAAAATCTTCCTTATTTGTGAGCGATGAATCATGTTACATGCATAATTTACAGAAAAAGAAAATGTATTTTATACTTTCAATACTAAATAATAGAAATATTTATCTACACTCTTTACCAAAGATTGGAGCAAAGTGCATTGCCAACTATCTCATAAGCCAAAGGATTTTGTCTCGAATTGTCTTAAGTAATAAAGTGTAATGCTACGGGACATTTGGTTTTATTTGGTGATAGTGTAGGGCTGAATGAAGAAAGATGATAAGTTTAAATTTGTATTTCATATGATTTTAGTTTGTATTGGTTGTTTAATAATAATTATTTTGTTTGGAAAAAAATAAAATTATAAAATGTGATTTTTTTTGGTTATTTATAATTGGACAAAGTAATTTGGGTTACATATTAATCAAAATAAAAATAAAAATATTATAAAAATATTATTATTTAAAATATTTAGTAAGTTTATGTTATAAGAAATAAGAAACGAAGAAATGTAAAAATAACGGAAATGTAACAAGCATAAGTTATGTATAGAAAACAGATTTTATTACATATAATTTTTATAAAAATTCATTTAAATTAAACCTTCAAACATTAAATATTAATAAAATTAGAAAAAAATAAACAAAATTAATTTTCTAGTAGTGTTGAGGTGATTAGGACTTGGCTAGTTAAAAACATATTTGCATTAAAAATTTAGGCTTCAATGATTTATATCGTACCATTGGTAGTGAAAAGTAGGTTTGTGTTAGTGTGAGCACACAATGTATCAAAAATGGTAGTCTTTGCATGTTTTATCACTAGTAAATTTAGATTATGTTAACTCAACATGTGTTTATTTTTTTCAAATTAAATAGTTTATAAACTTTAAATACTTCGATCATTCACCTTTTTGTTTTTAATGACAATTAGTGTTGTGGTTACCATTTCAATATGTATTAATGTGAAATAAGAACAACACATTACGTTTCTTGCTATAAAATAATAAATTAATATACAAAATTTAATGATTTGCTTATACATTACTAATTTGATTAACATGAAAATTTAATAAAATTAAAATTCAAACTTGTCATGAAACATACTCTAAAACCTATAAAATAAAAATATTATATAACAAAAATGATTGAACCATAATTACTTTTATTACCATTTTGATGTTAATTTTAAAAACATAAAATTACAATAATTTTTCTATAACTACTCACATGTAAACTTGTGAAGATTGGAAAAATATTTTTAAAACTACATAATAAAAATATTTATCTTTACTCTTTAATCAAAATATTTATCTATAATCTTTACCATGCCACTGCCAATAAGTTAGAGTGAAGTGTCAATGGCAACTATCTCATAAGCCAAGTTGTTTCCAACTATCTTGATTAATAGTGGACTATTAAATTAATTAAATAGTTTTACTTGATAAAAATGTAATAGCTCTTCTATCCAGCCATTCCACCAAGTGCCTTAATATCCTCCAAGGAAGAACAACCTTACACATTCTGTTTTATTAGAAGGCACAAACTATAGGTAGGTGCCATTACTACAACCCATTGATTTCAGCATTGACATATTTCCTACAACATTTTCCCAATCAATCTAGCCTTAACACTAATTTAACACCAATCGAAAATCAACATGGTGTCATTTGTCCCAATACCAACAATATGAATTTGGACCCATCTTCTTGGTATCTACCAGTAGATGAACTATTTCATCTTCCCTCGGTATATACTAATCTAAAATATTTTACTCGAAAAAATGTAAGCAATGTTCTAGAATTTCGTTTGTATTTTACCTCCTCATAATTTTTAAGACAATTCTTTCATTCTAACGTTTAGATTGTAAATTATTCTGAATTACATGAAAATTGAGATACTTCTTCAAAACTTATTCTTGTTAATTATTATATTAAAATTAAAATAATGATTAGATATAATTTTATTTATTTTATTACACTTAATTATATTTACAAATAAATTTGTTATAATTTAATTTAGATATATTTATTTATGTAGTATAATATGTTGTGGGACATATATAGTATAATATATTGTAGGACATATATATATATTTTGCCAAAGCAAAGTTGCAATAATAACTTCCTCTTTACTATTGACAAGTTCTTCAACTTTAAATATTAAAATAAACATTACTGAACATACCATTTTCTCTTATTTAACTTGACATTGTCAACGTTAAAAACTCTCTTATAAAATCATTTATATCTTACATTAACATCATAGATCATAAAAGTGGTCTTTATATTACTATCCTAACATACACTAAATTAAATTAATGTATATTATTTTTATTAAATTTGTGCGTAAATTTTATAATTTATTAAATAGTACAAAAATATTATAATTAATAATTATCCTATTCAAATTAAGTAATGGAGAAAATAATAATTCAGCACAGTGGTCTTCCAGTTTTTTCTTGGAAATTGCTATAGCACATCTCTGTGCATTACATTTACCACTACTTTGAATTTTCCACCTCAATTACAATGTTCGTATGATATTGTCTTATCCTCATTCATTTGTTTTTTAATGTAGCCATACATTTAAGTTGAAAATTCAAGATTCCAAATTGAATTGGAAAATACGGTAAGTTTTGATTCTTTGTGGCCACAATGTCGGATGCAACTTTCCTGTAACCATCACCCACAGAACCACATATTGCCTGCAATTCGTTGCACTTTCTTAGTAGCTACAATACAGCCAGGGCGATGTCTTTTGTCAACAGGTTATGCAGTTGGTTTGGAAATTGGACGTAAGCAGGGCGTAACTTTCTTAGTAGTTTCCCAAACGACGCAACTTCGTCCACCAAAAGTGAATGTGTTATTCAAACCAGTCCTATCACCGCGTTTTCTGGAACCTACGTAGAGGAGACGTCAATGACGTAACCCAGAAACCAGTGGGAGATGCGGATTTGAGTGATGTTTTTTAAGCCCGTCATGCACGCGCAATTTCCTTCCTTAACTGCAATTTGGTTCAACACGCAACGAAAACGAAGGTACACAGAAGGTTCTCGTGGGGTACAATATGGTCCATGCCATTCCGCGTTGAAAGTGACAGAGCCAAGCCAAAGGAAAGGAAAAGAATGTATTTTTTAATTACTCCTAGCATTTCATTCATTGTCTTAGAGTCTGATTGTATTGATGTTTGTGATGAGTGCAGCGACACAGGAATACACAGTAATCCATAGAAAATGTGCTTCAATCTTCGGAGATCGAAGCAAAATAGTACACCATCGAATCTGGCAGCATCTAAGATTCGGAATGGAAATGGGGAGGGAAAAAGTAGGGTTTGGGATAATCATACCGTCATTCATAACCGAACTGAGGATGCCATTGTCCTTCGTGATATGCATAGATATGTATGGAGGAAGGTCAGAATGGAACTGCAGCCAGACGAGGGAAAACCGATAAGTATAAAGGCACCCAGTACATACTTCAGGTTGGGAGCTATGCTTAAGGTGGATGATAGACCTGAAAAGGATCTAAACATCTTCATTGAAGCCGATCAGCTAATGGGTGGGAAGCACTTTTCTATTTGCAAGGATCCCACTGGTAGCTATTCTCTAGAGGAGCAATAGCAATCATTTGTTGCCTAAATATATTAGGGTTTACATTAGGTTGGAGATTTTTCCTTGTAAAAGCTTTTAAATTTGTGAATTCACGTCATTATGTCCAAAATGTGTATATATTTGGGATGTCATGCTATTTTCAACACTGTTATAAGTAGCAATTGCTCCTCATTGCTACTTAAACGATGGGCAGGGGGAAATGATCTTACAATCGAAGAACAAACAACATTGACCATATTTTCAATATTTTATTTTTGGAGTTCATTTTGTTTTCTCCCATTTTTTATTTTTTTTAAAAGCAGTTCATGTTGTTTAAGGTGTTCATGTTGTACGCATTTTCTTCCAAGCAATGAAAAGCAAGGAATAAATGATTTTTACAATTGAATTTTAACACACTGAATCTTTTTATATAAAAACTTAAGAAATATATTAAAGTAGGTGAATTATGAGCGAAATTGTAAAATTTCCTACTAATAAATGTATATGTTAAAATTTTAAAAGTAACTTTTTTTTTCTAAATATAATTATTTACTAAATTAAAATTTAGAAAATTTGTAATAAAATAATAAATTGGGGAAAATAACTATTAAAAACTATCTTAGATTTTAAAATTGTTCTTTGCATTATTTTTTTCTTTACCATTCTTCTTCTTTGAAAAGTGGATTTACATCAAAATGCAATACATTGACCCCATAAACAATGCATTAGATCTAGTTGTACTTTGATAAAACAACGAAATTATATTTAATTTAATAATAAATATGTTCAGAATCAATAATAAATGATAAGAGATAGGTTTAGAACAATATCTGATTTGTCATGAATAAAGGGACAATAATTTAAAACAAACAACAAAATACATATTTAGAAAGTGAGATGAACAAAACCCCAAAAAATCATGGCAAATAAAGGCAATTGTTTAGCATGCTAGAAATGGAAGGATACTTCCAAACATGTTAGGAAAGATAAGATACATTTTAATTTTTTGAATTTCATTTTCAAAACCTCATTTGCTTACTCTATGGCTCTAAAATCCTCTCTCGCTTTCCCTACATTCTGTGTAGATCTTTGGGAAATAGATCTCCTTCTCCTCAACCCCAACAACTCATCTTAGACCAATAAACAATGGGGGAATCAATGACGGGTATGTGTTATCCATCGATTATTATCAAGCCCCTAGTCTAGAGAAAATTTGGAAAACATCATTTGATGCACATCAATAAGAAATTTTTGGTTGTAAGTCGTAATCCTATATTACATTTTATGATTACATGAACAAGTGGCATAAAATAATGAACTACGTGAAAAATTTAATGTTTGACCCTTACTTGTCACTTTCGCTTATAACTCTTAGTATGTCTCATTAATTTTATAAATACACTAATGTAGCTTTGTATTTATAGACTTCTCAAATTCAAGTTATGGACCAAATTGGCCCATGAGTTGACAAATAAATTTTAGGAAAAGCTAAAAAATAGAATCAAAAGGTACATGCAACCGAGAATAGGGGTCATAGGTGTCCACTCTAGAACTATATAGTATATAGTCATGGTGAACTAGAATTGTGTAGTACACAGTTCTAGGCAGTAGGCCCAAAACCATTAAAAAAACAAGGATGGAAGAAAAATAGGGGACTTAGAAGGGAAGAGAACAAAAAACCCTGGACACTGAGAAGAACATGCTTTAAGAAGAGCCTAAAATGAATCAATAATCAAAAAATACACAAGTTCACTAAATCAATGTAATTTGACAACCAAAATAACCTATAGATAAAAAATAAGTGTTTATAATATAATGTATTTATTTGATATGTGTGTATGCATACATATCAAAGTAAAATAAACTATAGGCACCCAAATTTGGCACAAAACCCTTATTCATGTATTTTATTCCTAATTTAAATTAATTTATAAACTTATACATATTAATCTATCTATAGGATGGCCTTAACCCCACATGAGTATCTATTTGGTCTATTAAGCCTTAAAAACATCCTAATACTTATCTAAAAGGCATCAGTTAGTGTATTTGAATTACTTATCACCTATTATCCAGTCTTACCTTAAGAGCTGAGCCCTATTTATATCTTGGACCAACTTGTGGTTGTATGGGCCTATATTGGATAGGCTTGTATCCCTACAAATTTGTCTCTTTTATTTTTGTGGGTCTTTTTACCCATTTTCCTTTAACTTATGCCTTAACCCTTCTCGTTTGCGCTTTAAAAAGTTGGCTATTATGCATGATATCATATTATAAATACACGACCTTGTCAAGCCATTTGGGTAATTAAGAATTTAGAGGAGAGTCAATATAAAGAGAGAGTATCTGTTACACCAAGCATTAAGCCTAGAGCCAAGATTCTCAATTTATGTTTTGATTCACAATACCACATAGTTGCAATAATTATCCATATCAATCTTTCCACATAATCCCTTATGACAAAGGATGTTAATTAAATTATAGTAGTTACATTGATCATTTATAGTGAAGAGAAGGTTTAAACCTTACTCATGTTATTCCATCCACACACCATAGAACTATGTAGAGGTTTGATTCTGAGCATGCAAAATACATAGTTACAACATTGCTTCAATGGTTTGGCCGATTCCATTATTATTATTTTGTTTTGGAGTGTGAAAGATAGGTCAAAAAAAAGATTTTAGTCATACAACATATTCTACTCTACACATCTATGAAGTGAAAGTATAATCAAAATCATAAAAGTGCAAGACATGGGCACCAAAAAAAACCAAACTTTGAAATCCTATTATAAGTAGAAGTGAATTCTTTGGGATGTCATGCTATTTTGAACATTGTTAAAGTAGAAATTACTCCTCAAGGTTGAGAAATGATGGATAGGGGGAAATGGTTTCACAATCAAAGAAAAAAGAACATTGACCATGTTTTCAATATTTTATTTTTGGAGCTCTTTTTTTTTTTCTTTCTTTTCTTTTTTGGATTATAAAGTTGTTCATGTTGTATACATTTTCTTTCAAGCAATTAAGAGTAAGGAATGAACTATTTTTACAATTAAATTTTAACACAACAAATCTTTTTATATAAAAATTTAGGAAATGTATTAAGGTAAGCCAAATATGAGGGAAAATGTAAAATTTACTATTAATAAATGTATATTTTAAAAATTTAAAAGTGTTTTTTAATTTAGTTGTTAATGAATTTAAAATTTAGAAAATTTATAATAAAATAATAAATTGGGGAAAATGGCTCTTAAAAACTATCTTGAAGTGATTGTTCTTTGAATTATGTTTTTCTTTGTCATTCTTCTTCTTATTTTTAAAGTGGGTTTACATTAAAATGTGTTGCCAACACATTGACCCTATAAACAATGCAATTAGATATATATTTACTTTGATAAAATGATGAAATCATATTTATTTTATTACTAAATATGTTTACAATCAATAATAAATGATAAGACATGGGTTTAGAATGATATTTGATTTATCATAAATATGGGGACAATCATTAGAAATAAATAACAAAATATATCTTAAAAAGTGATGAACAAAATCCAAAAAATTCAAGGTGAACAAATGCAATTTTTCAGCTTGTCAAAAGTGGGAGGACACTTCCATAAATGTTAGGAAATATAAGAATTTTTTTAAATATTTGAATTTTGTTTTCAAAATCTCATTTGCTTTCTCTATATCTCTAAAAACCTCTTACTTTCCCTCTATTCTATGTAGATCTCTGGGAAACATATCTCCTTCTGCAAGCCTAACTAGTCATTGGAGACCAATAAAAAATGGTGGAATCAATGAGGGGTATGTCTTATATGTCAATTATTATCAAGTCCTACTCTAGATAAAAATGTGAAAAATATCATTTGATGCACATCAGTAAGATTTTTTTGATTGTAAGCCCTAATCCTATATGACTTTCTATGATAGCAAGAACAAGTGGCATAATAAAATGAACTAAGTGAAATATTTAATGTTTGACCCTTGATTTTCACATTCACTTATAACTCTTAGCATGTCTCATTAACATTTTCTATATGCACTAATGTAGCTTTGTATTTATAGACTTCTCAAATTCAAATTATGGACCACATTAATGCATGAGCCAATAAATAAATGGTAGGAAAAGATAAAAATAGAAGCACGAGGTATGAGACACCAAAAATAGGGGTCATAAGAGTCTATTCTATAACTATATAGTATATATTCATGGTGACCTAAAACTGTATAGTGCACAGTTATGGGCATCATGCCCAAAACCTTTAAAGAAGTAGAGGAAAGAGGAATAGGGGAGTTAGAGGGGGAAACGAAAAATAAGACATGAAAACTAGGAAGAACATGTTAATAAGAGCCTAATATGAACCAATAATTGACAAACACACAAGTTCACTAGATCAATGTAATTTGACAACCAAAATAACCTACAGATAAAAAATAAGTGTTTTTAATATAATGTCCTTCTTTGATATGTGTGCATGCATATATATTAGGTAAAAAAACTATAGATGTACCCAAATTTGGCACAAAAACCTTATTTATGTGATTTATTCCTAATTTTAAGTATTTGATAAAATTCTACATATTAATCTATTTATAGGATGGACCTGTTGATGCCTATAAGTGTACCACAGTGGTTCTTAGTGTTTAGAGAACACTTCTCATTTTAGAATTCTAAGAATTTAGAGCATGAGTAGTAGGTTGTGGCAACTTGGTGTTACCTATGGTGGAATAATGACAAAATAATGTATGAGTGTTCCAAAAAAATAATAATCAGTGATGGTTGGGAGCCATCATGGTCTGTTCTTTGTTAATTATGAAAGATCTATGTTAATTCTTGGTGAATCATGGTCCAATTTAAGATACAAACTAATCTATATAGATATTAATAATGAAATCTAAGCTACAGTGATCTGGTGTAAAACAAGAGCAAAGAGAGGGTAAGGCAAGAAAGAAATAAGTGATTGTTGATCTTGAACTCAAATATCATGACAAAGTTTCAATTACAACTAAACCTACATTTAATCAATATATGATGCAAAATAACAAAGTTCAAATTTCACCACACACTAGGCATATTCCTAAGGATGATATGAAATTATACAAGTAAGAACTAGATTTCACTTTAAAGGTTTGTTAACAGACTCAAATAACATTAGCACATCTGAATATGGAAAAAATAAAATGAAGAAAATCTAAGATCATTTAACTAATTTATCACAAGCATGAATTAGAAACCTTGTATCATAGATGCAAATTCAGAATTTAAAGAAACTATTCAAACTTAAGCATCATAATTAAAAAATGAGAGAAGGAGCTATGTTAACAATTGACACATTCAATCTAGATATTCTTTTTTAGAATTCCTTAATTTAATTAATTTCTTAAAGTATACAAATTTTCTCAAAATTTCTCTCTCTTTACAAATGGAAATACATGTCTTTTTATAGAAAGACAAGGTAATACACTAGTCAGTTATAAGATACAACTATACAAAAGATAAGGATAATTATCCTTCTTTAGAAAGCTCTAAAATACACTTGTTTTTTAAAATTGGAATGACCTAAGGTCAATATGTTAACAAACTAGAATATGCCTTACAAAATAATATTCCCTTTTTTTTAAAATATTACAATGGTTCATAAAATGGAATATTAACTACTGGGTGGGTCCATTGTTGAAGGGTCCCCTTGTTATTCTTGTAGGAATTCCATTGCCTTCTAATGTTGCTCTTTGATAAGCTTCAGGTCTACAGCTAACTTCATGGAGAAGACTTATTCTTGATCAACTAGGTCATCCAAATTCTGCCATCTCTTAACAAAGATTATTTTATGCTCCTAGCTTCTAATACCTTTTCCTTTTTTGTGAAGAGCATGCCTAGATTTATACTATTATCACTACTAGACTAGCCTTGGATTTTGGTTTTGATTGAATTCATTACTAAAGTGACCTTGTACTTATACTCTGCATCATCAATGATCCCTAGGGCTATAATCTTGGTAGGATTTACTAACATAGTGCTCAAGAGTTTCTCAATCCTAGTGATTAGACCCTTATCATCAACTAGGAGTCTATCTAAATTCCTTATCCATGCACTCAAACTCTGGGTCTTGTCTACTATTATTCCCAATATGGCATTTAGTTGAGCCAAGCTAATTGATTTAAACTTAGGAATCTTGTTCCTAATTAAAATGCCAATGAGATCTCTTATTCCTAATATGACATTTCATTGGGCCACTACCTCGTGTCATTATGTTATTAACCCCTTAGCTACCTCACCTTGTTAGCTCAAGGCATCTTGCCTTAACTTCATTGATTTCAAAGAATTAAACATATCAAAGAATAAAGCTTCAAACATGTCAATAATAACATCAGGGACTAAAAAATGACCTGTCTCCAAGTTTTCTTACTCCTTTTCAAAATTATGGATACTTTTCTTCATTCCTCTAGTCCCAACCTTTGCTTGGAATGACTGGGCCTTGATTAAGCTCTCAACATCCTCTACATAGATGGGATGTTCTCCTGGCTGTTGTCCTTCCACTTGGGTTAGTCTTATAAAAGGTTCAACCTTCTAGAAGGTGAACTCCTTAGCTCCCACCATGGCCTTCTTAGTGGTGACCCTTTCCAATCCAGCTGTCTCTAGATTGAATTGCATCATGGTGATTGGCTCTATAAACTTTAGTGGTTCTCAGACCTCAATTCTTTTGCTTTTGGATGCTCCTGGAGCATCCATTTTCTTTCTCTCTAACCTTGTATTAGCCACAATTATTCTTTCTTCTCCTTCCTTCATTATATCCTTGATCCATGGCTTGATGTCATCATGGACACCTATGTTGATAGCTCTTGTTATGCCCATGATTGGGACAAAGAGGGGATCTTATATAATTTCCCATAGATAAACCAATCAGGGATGATTGGTCCATGAATGGGGAATTCTTCACTGAATAGATTGACCTCACTAATGGGGTGAGTGAGAGTCAATTTGAGCCTTTTTGATCCAACAGGGACCAATGCCATCTCTACCTTCCTCTTTTACTTAGGAGCTACTGGTACTATATCAAGAGCAACCTCTTTTATTTTATCCTCCCTAGGCTCCCCTACTTAGACTTGTGCTTCTTCAATCTATTCCTCTTCCTCGTTAGTTCCATATGCCTCAACAAGATCTTTGAGGGCACCCTCAACTGTTTCATCTGGTTCTAAGGCAATCATGTCTAAATTATCAACTAGAGATGGAGGCCTTTGGGGTAGTACTAAGGACGAGGGTCCCTCTCTAGGTCCCTCTTCCAGCTTTTCCTTTCAATGTCTTCATTCAATTTGTCTCTAGGGTGGTGGCTGCTCCACTTGAGGCTATTCTTGAGGTAACTTGAAAGGTCCAGGTAGTAAATGATATTAGAGAGGATGCATATACCATACCTCTCCTATTGGTTTATCATCACTTACTAACCTATACTCTAGCTTAAATTTGTACCCTTTGAGCCTAGCCAACACTTCTTTAAAGTTATTCACCTTGATGTAAATGGTTTCATGGACATTGAGATAATGCACATATACTAGATTTGGGAGTTGTTTTGCCTTCAAATGATAACTCGCTATATTTTTGGGATCCCACATTTTGAGCTTATCTAATTGGAATCCAAATGAGTCCCTATGTTTGGACATGATTTCCACCTGATTCCAATCTTGTAGCATGGTCCTAATGATTAGAGGAAATGGATGAACAAGGCCCTTCCTCTTTTCTTTACAAACCCCATCAACACCATTGATGAGTTGGGAGGTAATTTCTTGTTCTAATAACTTACTAAGAACATACACAGACAATCTATATGATTGGGACATGATTCCCTCAATTTGGATTACTGTGCAATCTGGATAAAATTAGATATCCCCCATCATCTCTACTTATTTCTTGATCAATTAGTGAACCCTAGGCATGGGATAACCTATGATGGCCTCTACTAGAGCAAGATAGACATAATCACAAATGAATTGCATGTGGTTCCTATATTTAAAGATGTATAATTTTGAATAGTGGTGGGATATGGTGGTTCTACCCTCAGGGGACCAATTTCTAATGTCTAGAAAGCTAATGGAAGCAAGTAGGGCATCTAAAAAGCATGCCATCATATAATATTATTTGGGTGTTTTCATTTTGATAATGATGAATTGATTTCCTAGGAAGACACTAAACAAGTCTCCAATTGGAGGGGTTAGCTTCTCTTCTACCATGAAATATACATAGGCACCTAGGCCTTATTTACATATGTGGTTGATGGGGATCCTGATGCTTTTTTTAATAGGGTCATGATTACCTTTATCCCTTGAACTTGACAACTGGGATTCTACCCTCAAAGTCTCTAAAGACATGGTTCCCTTGGTGCAACCATGGTTTAAGGATGGTATTTAGGTCATGCTTGTTGGTCCACTCCTTGATTTTGGATAGGTCTACATGGGGCTTTGGGAGATTATATTAATTTTTTAAGGCTAGAGGGGAAATGTAGGCTACCTTATTAAAAATTACTTCATGGATGATCCAATCATTATCTATCCTATAGTTTATGAAAATTAAAACAAGCACATCAATACAATGAAGTACCTCTAGTTTTATAATAGTGTAATGAAGGTTGGCCATCTGAACTGCAATTAGGTCATAGTGTTTCCTACTAACCATTATAATTATTTAATCCTCTTTAGTGATGGATTTCAACTCCTTTATGGTGAAGAAAAGTTTAGAACAATTCTTGTTTCCATTATTTAGGGATACAATATCTAATTTAGTGTCCTTGAAGATTCTTCCCTCATTGTCTGTGTACAAATAGAGTTTTTAATCCTCTTTCAACTACTGCATACGAGCTACCATAGCTTATGCTTGAAAATTGTTAACTAATGGATATCAATCAATCTCTGTGATATCTCTTTTATGTTTAAAAACTCAATTAATCTTCTCTTAGATCAAATTGTAACCTTGTGAATCCACTAAGGTTCTTTTTTATGTAAGGTTTAGGGTTTTGAAGATTTAATGGCAAGATATATCTGGACTTCAAATAATACACGCTTTGGATTTGAATTAGACCCTTGCCTTTATACTTTCAAGTTTTTGAGCACATCAGATCTCTTATTTCATCCTTTCCTGTTTATGTGGTGCTTATGTAGCATCAATCTGGACATTTCATGACATTTTTCATAAATGCCTTTGAGTACTAGCCATTGGCATTTAAAATACCTTCTTTTATTTTGTATCATTGGATGTAGATCCTACGATTGGCTGTGAGCCATTGATCATGATTTGAGTCCTTCTTTTTCATTGGTTCTTTTGGTATCGAGCCTCGTAGTTATGCCACTTGGCATCTTTGCATGCCTTCTCGAGCTTTATATCCTATGTCAATATTTTTTTGAATGAGCATTGGCCATGTGGTAAACTCATGGGCCTTTGAAAATTCATCGATGCCTTTGTGCCATTAGATCATCCTTTTTTGGATGAAGTATGTAACATTGGATTCAAGTTAGATTCACATCATTCGATTATCCTTTTGTGATGAAATATGGATCATTGGATCCTTTAAGATACATGGGTTTTAAGTTAACACTTTATTAAGGCAGGGACTTAGGTTAAAACATCTTAGGCTAAGGTTTACTTCATGTTTATTAAACATGAAATAAACTTTAGGCTAAAATGTTTATGCCTAAGTTTTTTGATATTTATATGAAGGGGACCATGGTTAAATATTTTAGGTTAAAGTTTATGTTGTTTTTAATAAACACAAAGTATATTTTAAAATAAAATAGTCATTGAATATGTCTAAAAAGGGGTCAAAATTATATAGTGATCAAATTCCCAATAGAGTTTTATTATATTAATAAACACACTAAAACCTTTGGTTAAAAGCATTTGGCCTAAGTTCTATGTCACAAAGACCCTTTTAAGACAAGAATTAGTATAAGTCTCTAGGCCAAGGTTCACAAAATTTAAACAAGTGTAATGGGGACCTTAAGATATAAATTTAGACTACATCCACTTTTACATATATTTAGATCATAAGAGCATTTCAATATTTGTGTTTAAAGGTTTCCAGTATTTGAGCATCCTTCGAGGGCTTCCATTAGTCTATAAGGTAATTTATGAGCTTCCTAGCAATATTTTGGAGTCTATGTTAGTCTTGATCAAAGTAATTCGTTAGCTTAAATTTAGTGGTCATACAGATGTCAAATTTGTCTTTGTGAACATTGAATGATGGTCATGCAAACATCAAATTTAAGCTAGTAAAGATTTTGGTTTTATGGGCTTAAAGTTGATGGTCACGCAGACGTCAAATATGTCTATGAGGATGTCAAATTATGGTCACATGAACATCAAATTTAAGCTCATTAAACTCCCTCTATTCTAATATAAGGATGCCATATAGTAGCCTCATGGCATTCCGTAGGTCTTTAGAATCATCTCACTTTGTCTGATCAAAGATCATAACGAAGCGAGAGCCATCTGATCATGATCCAAAAAACTGCATGCTATTGTTTTAGTTTAATGTGTAGGACCCATTTAGTTTCAATCCTCAAATGTGAGGATGCCATGTGTTGATCTCATGGGCCTTTCATGATCCTTTTACCTTTCAACTGTGCTTCACTTCATCTGATCATCCTTCCATGATGAAGTATGGATCATTGGATTATGCAAGATACATGGTTTTTAAGTTAAAGCTCAAGTCTTCCTCACTCTATTGGATCTAGCCCTGTGATGAAGCATGGGGTGTTGGATCTATAAAAAGTAAGGAAATTAAGGTAGGACCTAAGGTGACATAAAAGACTTAGGTTAAGGTGTTAAGGCTAAGGTCTTGTTTGTATTAATAAATACAATGGGGCATTGGGATTAAAACTTTAGGCCAAGCTATGAATTAAAGGGACCAAGTTAGGAAATATTAAAAGGGACCCTACAAAACTGACATTAGATAGAGTTAGAAATATAAAGAAATAAAAGGGAGAATTGATAAAGTGGACCAAGAGATTTTAGGCTAACCTTGAGTTGTGTTAAAAAACATGACTTAAAGCTTTAAACATGACAATTATGCTTAAGTGCAAAATAGGTTTTAAAAAGTTCTCACTAATTTAGTTCCCACTAGTATTCAAATTTGAACTAAGGGTTTGCCAGGGTTTTGAAATGTGAATTTATCAAGAAGAACACCATGGAACATGTAAATAAAAGTCATGAAGACCATTCATTAGCAATTTTAGACAAAATTAAAGGAAAATTTAATAAATAAGCTTTCTTTTGATAAAAAATGGATGATCTTAAAATTCTACAAATGATCCTAACATACCATATTTTCATGTTTAACCTTTAGTGTTTCTCAAGGGTCTAAATTTTAAAAAAAGTGGGGGTATGTTGGTCTCAATAAATGGAGAATTCTTTGGGAAACATAGCAATATGTTAAAACCTAGAGACTCTGATTTAGACAAATAATTGGGTCTTCTACTCCAGTTGATCAATATCATTATTTAGATTAGATTATGGTTGAAACAAACCTTGCACTTGCAGGATTAGGGTCAAACATCAAGAGATATCCATATTGTGTGTGTGCTTTGATTTCACTTATTGTTTGCCATGTGGTTCAAGAAATAACTTCTAGGTTTCATGTCCTTAATCATTAACATTGACTTGGATCAAGTTTATATATCCATTAAGAACCATGATTTTTGCTCAGAGAAGGCTTGGGCATTGCTCTACTACTAGCCAAGCATCTATAACCCTGACAGAGATGCCTTTGGCTCCACTCAACGCCTTGCTCCACTGTCAACCAGGCATCTATAGCCCTGGTGGAGATTACAAAAATCACCTATGCTCACAAATATTTTGATTTTGTAATGAATCCTTCCTTTTTTGTATTTTCTTTAGACCTTTATGATTTCAACAAGGTTGGGAACCAAGGTAGCAATATTTTAGGATTTGGTCAAGTGTTTGATTTTTATAGAATCACCTATGGATGCAACCCTTATCCTAGGCAATGATGTTGATTAAATGCTAGTATGGCTATAACATGATAGTTTGATCTCTCATCATACAAGTTCAAATCTTCTTAAAACCAATTTGAGGTCCATACAATGTCTAAAGTTCTTATGAAATAGTTGGTTTCTTATATTGGTCTTTACCTATTTATTCATATTACAACATTAGACTTATATTTCAAAACCATAGTCATCATATGTATGAGGTATATGCCTACATTTATAAATTTTGGGAATTTTCAAGAAAATTGTCTAACTTTGAGCTCAAGATTGTCTAAGAGGACTTATTGCAAAACAAGGAACCAAGCAACATGAAACAAATAGGAAACAAAAAGCAACAAAAATAGGGAAACAAAAATTTAAAAAATATACAAAATATTATATAAAAACAAGGGACATGAAGGAAAGAACTTGAAATAAAGTATCTAGCCTACCTACACTAAGTCTAATCATCTTACAGAGCTTATTTCATGAAAACACTAGGTGGAGTAGAAATGAAGTAGTACTTCAGATATTTCCCATTGGTGGGTAATGTGAAATCTACCCCTTGAAGGTCTCTCAACTTGAAGGTGTTGTTCCCAAGTGTCTCTGTTATTTGATAAGGACCAATCCATAGGGGTGTGAATTTGTCATGTTTCCCCTTTGGTTCAGATGCTTTATCCCATAGGAGGACCAAGTCTTCTTTTTTGAATACCTTTACCTTTGAACTTTTGTCAAACCACCTTTTCACTATGGTCTAATGTCTACTAAAATCAATAAAGGCTTTCTCCATTTCATCTTCCATTTGAATTATGTCTATCAATATAGAGTTGGCAAGCTCTTGGTTTTCTTCCATATATTCCTTGATGAATATGTAGGTAGGTAGCTTAAGAGTGATAAGAAAGATAGGTTCTTGGCCATACACAAATAGAATAGGTGATGCCTTCAAATCTTTTTTAATTCTTATCCTATCTATCCATAATGCATACTTGAGTAACTTGTGTCAAGTCTTGGGTTTATCTTCAATAGACTTCTTGATTACTTTCATCAAATTTTTATTGGTAGACTCTAAGACTCCATTTCCTTTGGGATAATGGTTGGATGAAAACTTTGAAGATGCCATTATCATAAGCCCATTTAGTCATCTCTATGGATGTAAATGTAGTTGTCACATACTAGAGAGACTAGGGTTGTAAGTATAGTACAAAAGTTCTCCTCCAAGAAGTTGATCACTTCCTCAGTCCTACATTGTTTGGTGGTTGCAACTTCAATCCACCTTGTGCAATAATCTATGTTAGTCAAGACATACTTGTGACCTTTAGATGAATTAGGGTTGATGACCTCAACAAAGTCTAACATCCATTGAGTAAAGGGTTTATCAAACATGACTAGTTGTAGAGGCATTGTTGCCTTTAGCTCCTTGGTGATAAAGACTTGACATGAGTGACATTCCCTTACATGTTTGTGAGCATCCTTTAAGATATTTGGCTAATAATAATCAACTTTGAGTATCTTGTGTGTAGTAGTCTTCCCTGATGGGTGTCCATTACCACAATTCTCATGGAAGGTACTCATGATTTGAGTAGCTTCCTCTTTTGAAACACACCTGAGGTAGACTCCCTCAAAGTTTTTTTATATAAGACTCCATTATTGATCAGATAATGGGTTGCCTTTAATCTCAGGGCCCTCTTTTACTCCCTAGATAATCCTACAAGACAAGTACCATTAATTAGTAAATGTATAATTGAATCATACCACTCACTATCTTGAAAGTCATGTTGATATACTTAAATAATACTTAGCCTAGGGTTAGTATTAGAAATCATCTAGATCAGACCTTAGCACCTTACCAATTTTTCTATTTTCATCTCTAATTCATAATCTTGCAAAACTGACATCCACTTATATCTACGTTCTCCCAGCTCATTCTAACTTAACATAAGCTTTGTGGTAGGGTCAAGTAAGATAGCATCCATCTGATTTATAAGGATATAATGCTTGAATTTCTTAACTACCTTAACTAATACATATGTATATTTATTAATCAATGAATAATTTAACTCAACATTCTTAAAATAAGTGCTCATAAAAGCTATTGGGTGATCACACCCATCAATCTTATAAGTTAACACTACATCCATAGTATGGTTAGATGCAAAGGAGTAGAGATAGAAGTCCTTTGAAATCCTTGATATCATTGAATGCCTTCCTAGATTGGAGCTTGGCTAATGGCCTCCTTGATATCATTGAATTCCTTCCTAGATTCTTCATTCCATGTGACCTTGGCATCCTTCTTGAGCATGCCATTTAGTGGCTTAACAATCTCTATAAAGCCATAAATAAACTTTCTTACAAAGTCTATATTACAAAAAAATGACTAACTCTTTTCTACTATTTGGAGGTTCTATTCTAGATATGGCCTCCACTCTTTCAAGATCTATAGAGATCCCATCCTTGGTTATGACATGACCCAATAATTTTCCTTCTGTAACACAAAAGATACTCTTTTTCAAGTTTAAGGAGATCCCATACCTTCTGCATCTCTCAAAAACATGTTGTAATTGCATAAAGTTATCTTCCCTATTTTTAGAAACATTGTTAAATCATCCATATATAATAATACACTTACCAAACAGGCCTTGGAAGGCATGGTCCATAGCCCTTTGAAAATTAGCTCTATCATTGATTAGCCCAAAGGGAATTCTCTTGTAATAAAAGGTTCCCCACTTGGTTGTGAAGGTTATTTTAATCTTGTCTTCTCTATCAACCAACACTTGGTTGTAACTTGAAAAGCCATCAAGAAAAGACATCATAGTTAAACCTAAAACAACTTGAATTACCTAGTCAAGATAAGGAAGAGCATAGTTATCCTTTTCAAATGCTTTGTTTAAGTTATTAAAGTCAATATAGATCCTAATCTCACCATTCTTGTTCCTGATTGGCACCAAATTATCCATCCAAGTAAAATGCATGATGGGGAAGACTATCTTAGCATCTAATAACCTCTTAACCTCCTTAAATATCATTGGTTCTAAGACAAGATTCATTGGTCTTTGTTTTTGTCTAAAGGGATTGTAAATTTATTTAAGGGGTATAATATGCGTAATGACTCTTGGATCAAATATCTTTAAGTCATCATAGGACCAAGATATGACATCCTTATACTTAACAACTCTTTGGCCCTTTTGTTCTCATTGTTGGTATAGGCTTTTCTTATGTTTACTAGTTGGGGCTGACCTTGGTAGCCAAGATCCATTGCATTGTATTCCTTCCAACTCACCTTGGGTATCTTAAGTACCTCATCTAGCTTATCATGATCAAATAGCCTTTCTAAGGCAATTATGTATTTAGGGATTTTATTGTCATTCAACTGAATGACCTTTCCATCAAATTTGTCTTCTTGGATTGTATTTTCATTAGTCTCATCAATGATGTGAGCCTCAAATTCTCCAAAATTAGTCATGAAATCCAATATATATTGATCATCATTAAAGACTTGAAAATGTTTGACATTGTCAAGGACTGAAGGACAAGGTATTAGCTCAATTCTGAAATTGGGTGAGTCTTGGTTGGGCATGAGGTTGGTTGTAGTAGATGCCAACTCATCAGCAGCTTGGTTTTATTCACTAGGGATGGAAACAATGTTAAAGGCATCAAAAGACTTAATGAGATCCCAAACTCTAAACTTATACCTCTTAAGGTATGAGAGATTGCATTGGTATTTGCTTCTTACCTAGTTAACTACTATTTTGGAGTCACCATAAACTAGCAATTCTTTGACTTTGTTCTTCACAATAAATTGTAAGCTTAGGATAAGGGCCTTGTATTCAACAAAATTATTAGTGAAATGGAATTGGAGTCTATAAGAAGCATGTTACTTTATATTAGTAGGATCAATTCAGACAACACCAACACCTAATCTATCCTTACACCTATCACCATCAAAATGTAACTTCCATAGTTTAAGAATAACATGAGTATATATTGGATCACATACCTTGATTATCTCTAGGGTGAAAACCCCTAAGTCTAAGTCAATAATATTCACCCTTTCATTCATAGCATTGTACTCAATGATCATGTGCTTCATCCTTGGCTCTTTTTCAACCTTGATTTGATTTGGAACTCCCTTCCAAGTTAGCCATAATTGTGAGAAATTTGTGGACATGTAGCCATTCAAAGCCTTGGTCCATTCCCTACTTAACAGGATTCCATACACATTAGGAATGCCAACAACCTATATATCAATAAACTGATAAACCCTAGGTTCAGAGGCTAGTTGCATATGAACATTTAAAAGTTTCCAAATTATCTTGACTCTATATTTTTATTGAGTTACAACTCTATCAGACTTAATAGGGGTCAAGCCAAGTTATTTGTATATACCGACTAGCATGATGTCGGTACATGCATTAGAATCCAACAAATAATTATGAAAATTCTTACCAAACATCTTGACAGTGAGCAGGAAAAGGGGAGATTCTACCTTAGCATTGTGTACCATATTAGCATGGTTAGCCTTAGGTGGCTTGTAGGACTTCTTTGACAATGATTCTAGTAGAAGGTCCCTTTGCTCTATGATTTATGTTAGTTCATGTAATGTAATATTAGTCTTTATCTTCTTCATATCCTCAACTATATTATATCCAATTTTATTAGAATAATTAAGGATTTCAATATTAGGTTTAGGAGTACTCCTTTATGGTGGCTCAGGGTTGTTACTTGAAGAAGTGTTTGGAGGAGTTCTAAAGTTTGGAGGCATTGAGGTAGTCAAGGGCTGCCTCTGCTCTCTATTAATCAAGGGATAGGTCTTCTGCAAGATTTTTTTAAAAGCTTAGATCTCTTCAAGGATCTTATCAAGTTCATTTTCCTCTTGAAAAGGAAAATCAAAAGTTTCCACCATGAAGGCTAATATTTATAAGGAAAAAGGATTAAACCTGCACATTAAGCTCATTTTGCAAAAATTGTGTAAAGAATAATAAAGGACATTGATCCTTGTATAAGATAGCTCAAAGATGTGCCCAATTATGCTAATACAGTCTATCTTTATAATTATAAGCTCAAATAAACTTAGATCTATGAAATATATGTCAGTCTTTGATCAAAACAAGTCATCCTAACCTCAAATACCATAGATTTTCAAATCTTAAGCTAAATTTACCAAAATAAGTATCAAATCTCAAATAACTTTGTTTTTTGTCTAAAGGAAGCACAAAGATATGCCATCAATCACAAATATCAACGATCTTTACACTTCTAAGCAAATACTTACTCAAAGTTGTAAAGATAACATCCGTCTTAGACTAAAACACATTAAGACTAACAAAGATTCAAGGATTTCACAAAGATGCCCTCCTTCTAGCACCAACAGAATGCTTCTTGTTGATGCATCTAAGTGTACCATAGGGGTTTTTAGTGTTTAGAGAACACTTCTCATTTTAGAATTCTAGGAATTTAGAGCATGAGTAGGAGGGTGTGGTAACTTGATGTTACCTATGGTAGAATAGCAATAGAATAATCTATGGGTGATGGTTGGGAGCCATCATGGTTTGCTCTTTGTGAATTATGAAATATATATTATAATTCTCAGTGAATCATGGTCCAATTTAAGCTAAAAACTAATTTATATGGATATTGATAATAAAATTTGTTGACCAAATTTGACTTTTAAGTCAAATTGGGGCACCCTAGTAAAAAACTTGGATTTTTAGGTCTATAAGGGGGTATAATATCATGTAATGAGGTGTTTAATAGCTCATTTAATGTTAACTAATATTATATTGGCTTTGGTTAATTAATTGTTATGTCCTTATATCATTTTTGGGTCATTTGAGGGGTCAAAAGGGTGCATTTAATGATTTGTATAGGTTTCCTAGGAAATTTGCAAGTACCAAAACATGATGCCATATCCCATGTGTCATTATATTTATTATATAACTGGCATACCTAAAAATATGGTAGGTTGTTTAGAGAAAAGTCAATTTTCTTAAGGAAAAAGGAAAGATTGGCACTTGTATGAGCTCCTTGGGAAGTGTGCCACTTGGATAATGTTTAAATGTGACTCTTCAGCTTCCCCATGCTCAGTTATACATTATTTTATCTGGAGATGTCATTTATTGCTAAAAACCATTTTGTTTGCTTTTCACCTTTCTAGAAACACAAAAAGTGACTTGCAGGTTTGTACTTGGTACAATCAACACAAGGGGTTTCATGTAGAACACTTTAGGGAGGTTAAATTACACTCAAATACCTTAATTTAAATATAAATATTTTGGAAATTGTTGGCCTTTTATTCATGAGCCATTGCTAACAAGTTGACCTTCCAAATCTTCGTTCTAATATGTACCCCATGGGTTTCTCCTTGGTTTGAGCAATTCTGTACGAACCAATTTGTAAATTTGATGTTAAATTATATTGGCTTCCTCATTTAATTTTTTACATGATTAATTTAATATTTTAATTTGGTTTGATAAGTCTAATAGCTCACTTTGCAAGAAGGTATCTCCAAGAGCAATTTTAGTCATTTCCCCACTTGCAAAAGTTTAAATCACATATAGAGGCTTCATATGAATGGGAAATAGTGTCTTACATGATGAAATGACATGAATGTCACATCCTTATATTTTTTGTCCTCACATCCCCATAGTTTGATCAAAACCCATGCCTCCACCATGTTAGATCAGTTAGTTAGCACTCTGTCTGCTCTATTTTATGGGTATGCAAGTTATTTTCATGTGATAAGGATGTGTTGAAACTATTTTTAAAGTGTCATTAGTGAAAATAATTCATTTGAAGATTTTAATCATGAATTCAAGTTATTTTAGGGTATTTTATCAGCTTATTGTTGCTTCATTCTAAATTTGCTGCCCATATAGAATTCATAATCACTTACAAGGTCTTTGATGATGTCATACTAAAGTATGAGAATGGTGATGAGTGTTACAACATCTTGGTATGGATATAAGTATGCATTGGAATTATTTATGAGAACATATAAAGTGTTCATAAATACAAATTCTTATAGACTTTCAAGTCCTCTTCATAACCTGTGGCAAGAAAGCCCATCTATAGGTGTATCACAGAGGTTTGATGGCTCTTATATGGAGATTTGAAAAATGAAAGAAGATTTATTTGAATTTTTAGTAGGTGAATTGAAAATTTCGGACCTACTTGAAGTATTTGATAGACAAATAGAAGTTAATCCATGTTCAAAAGTGGAAGAGACTGAGTTTAGGGAAATAGTCCCTAAAAAGGGAAAATAGATGTCCAAGGGTCTTTTATGATTATCATATATCATGGTTGATAGAACTTTGAGGAATATAAATGGTTTGGTCTTGTAGCAACATCATATGGTAATTACCTTGCCAAATTTTAGATGGAAAGGATTAGTATAAGATGGTGTTTGAGAGCCCTCAATATGCTAATTAACTCACTAAAATCATGTAGTGATATCTACAGTTTTGAATCCTTAAGTGGCCATTGATTGGCTAAAGAGAAAATAGATAATATTCCATGGTTTGAATGATATTATTGAGTGAGAGGCACAATAAATAATAGGAATATCATGAGGAGAGGGATGGTACACTTTTCTTTTCAACTCTTATGCACTCAGTTCATACACAGGCCACACACACCTACAACCAAGACTTATTTTCCATATCTTTCAAAGGAGGAGTTTAAGTATTGAAGCATTGATATGCCATTGATAGTTAATGAAAGGGATATCAAAGGAGTATGGAAAACATTAGGATAGACTAATATAGATTGTATAAGGTCTTAGGGTAACCTACAGGTGGATGTTCCTTCCATGAATGCATTCCTACAGTTGGTTAACAGTCGTGTCAAGGTGAGAACAAGAAGGTGCTTAAATAAAGCATGAGAATGTTGAAAGTGTCTTGAGATGGTTCATGGAGTTAAATGATAATGTTTAATTTTTAAATGAAGATATATTCACCTATAGGTCCTTACACTCCTCAACACTGTTGACTGTGTTGACAATGACAGGTAGTGAGGTAAAAAGTGTGCCTAGGTGAGGTTTCAAAGCCACTAAAAGTGAAGCAAATGAATCTAAACCATATCCAAGAGTTTTTTAAAAATTAAAATGATTCTCAATCATACTTTCAAGGCCTAAGTATATTCATGAACATCTACAGATAGGGGTCTAATAGATAGAGGTTCATAGTCTTAAAGAGAAGCTTAGTTTGGGAACCCAAGTACATATAAGGGTTATAAGTGAAGAGAACATGATGGGATTGCATATGGACACATTATTCAATGACATGATGGCATATATACACCCTTATAAATACATTCCAATCTTATATAGACTTATTAAGGCCTTAACATCACCTATAACCCTGTATATGGAGATATATGCAGTTAGGAATAGGGTATTCTTGGTGCTAAAAATGTTTGGTGAGTTTTGGAATAGAAAAGGTAGAGAGGTAGCACCAAAATATTATATATGAGTTTTTAAACATTATTTAAATCTTGATTCATGACAAAATAACCTATAGGGGTCAATTCTCAGGTAAAACATAGTCACAGTCAATTATGACTGAGCAGGCATAAATCAAAGAGATTATGAGTGATCCATGAGAGGTCAAAATGGGGAAAAGAGAATATAAAACATTAATAATTATGATTAAAACCTAGATAGTCTCTTGTGATCTCAAATCGATCAAATGGAGGTCCTCCAATCATCAAAACATAGTTCAAAGCACAAACCCTGCACACAATGTTCTTTACATAGTCTGCCATCATGCAATCAAGGGATGATTTTTTCTATAGATAATCCTTTTAACCTAGATAATATTATAAAATATCTATATTTTTTTAGGAAATATGGGAATTACCCCTTGTTTTGTCTCAAATAGGGGGTACTTCCCTTTGTGCATGTACCCTATAGTTTTGGAGATTGTGACAAAAGGATGACCTAGAAGATAGGGAAACTTTGTTGAAAGGTGTGAGAAGTTGGAAAATATATAATAAATAATATAAAACCTTGTTAAAATGGAGGAAACTCAACATGGTGCTCTAAACCACCAAATATAAAAACAACCTGTTAAGTAAGGTTTGAGCCTAGTATCAAATGAAGAGCCATTCATGCCTATAGCCTTAGGTATAATATATAATAATTTTTTAAATGTTTATATGGTTAATATGTAATTTTTTTATCCTTTGGAGGTAGGTATAAAAACAAAAATTCATTGTGTGCTTAAACTTGTAGATAGGTACACTAGGCATGGCTAGGCCTAATGCCTAAATCAAGAGGCAATCACTTTTCCAGCACTAGATATGGGTTATAACCTATGGTAAAATATCCATGGGGTCACCGTAGAGGTTTAAAAAGTTTTTTAGAGTAAAATAAACCTTGGAAAGGGCATTTTTGGCTTAGAAACCAACTTAAGCTTGCAAGAAGGAGAGGGACAAGCTCAATAAGCCATCTTTTGAAGCTCGTATCTTTCATGAGGACATGCATGGGAGACATAAGAGTTATGGTATGTTAGTAGGGGTCTTAAAGGCTAAATTATTTTAAAAAAATTGAAATTTGGACGTCCAACTTTTATGAACCAACCTTAAGAGTGGAAATAAGCCTAAAACCCTTAGAAACCCTTGTTAAGGACCAGTTTGGGAAGATTGAGTTGGAAATATAGTCTAAGATAATATCTAGATCATGAAACCATTTTTACCTTGGAGAGAACTCACCCAGGATACTTCACACCAAGATGCGTTGTACAAAATTATATAGATGGGGGCACAAACAGGGTTTTTCTCACTATTTTGTATGTTGTGAAGGATAAAAGAAGAATTAAGAGATGAAAAAAAGTTTAGATGGAATATTAAGACTTAATATAACTCAAAAAATTAATTTAACTCCATGAAAAAATCCTAAGTACCACAACCAAGTGGTTCAACTCAACCAGTCAAATCTAGCATATTGGACAAGCTAGTGAAGAAGATCAAAAACTTCAAATGAGCTCATTTTAAGGTGTGCATAATGATTATAGGGCCATGATGGGTATTTAAAAGTTTAATTAAATTATTCACATTTATTTTCATGAGAAACTAAAGGCATTTTTGGGGCCAAGTGTGTAGGGTGCATGAAAGGGCAATTTTCTAAATAGCAGGTGATGATGGCTCCTTTTTAGTTGATTCTAGAAGACTAAGAATGAAAAAATTGCATTTAAATTAATTTATTATGTCCCTAAACTTAATTAAAATCATTATAATTTTTCCTAATCAGTTATGGGACGTTTGAATAGAGGCAATCATGAAGGCAGGTTTTCTATGCAAAATGAAGAGTTTTATGCCACTTTGCAAGAGTTTGATGACTTATATTGAAAATTATACTTCCATAAATTCCATGGTTTGAACCATAATCTCCTTAAATTAATAATTAATATATTCTCTTAGCTTTATAAGTGTCCTTGTGACCCTTAGACTTCTTTTCTTCTCTCTCTCTCTCTCTCTCTCTCTCTCTCTCTCTCTCTCTCTCTCTCTCTCTCTCACACACACACACACACACACACACACACACACACACACACATACACACACAAGTTCTATAAGAACTAGCTAATTTAGCATTGTATGAGATGCTCCACCTATTTATGGTGAATACCTGATAATTTTTATACCTTTTTATCAATAAAATTAGTATTTTTTACCTCTTCCATGATTTCTCATAGTGTGCTTTAATTAAATGTTGAATTTGCTTAGTGAAAACTATGGATTCCTTAGCGAGTTGTCACATTCTCTCACCTATTTTCAGCTTCTTCTTGTAGGGCATGTGATGTGTTCAAATAAATGTCAAAGTTTAATTGAGTTAGTATATTAATTATTACCCCTCAAGGCCTCTTGTCTATTCATCCTAGATTTTCACATTCATCCATAACCCCACAATGTAACCTTGATGCAAGAAGACAGATTGGAGAGTGTATGTTTAGTTATCCTTTAATTTCAAGTGTAATATGAATATGGTTGGGTGTCATCAATTAATTTGGTATATCACCTCCCTTATATTAGTTTGATTTTAGTTCTCTCTCTCCCTTTTCACCCCCCATAGTTAATGGTAGTTGCAATTCTAAGTGATACATCAAGGGAGCTAGTCCTATCTAGAGACTCACCTCATTCCTTAGGCTACCCATAAGACTAGAGGTGATTTCATTATGCCATTTGGATGAGGAAATCTTTGCATATCCTCAAAGGATGAAAATCCAAGTGAAAAAAAAATCTAAGATATAATTATCTGGTGTAAAAAAGGAACAAAGAGAAAGGTAAGGAAAGAAAAAAATAAGTGATTGTTGATCTTGAACTCAAATATGATGACAAAGTTTCAATTACAACTGAACCTGCATTTAACCAGTGTATGATGCAAAATATCAAAGATCAAATTTTACCACAGACTAGGCATATTCTTAAGGATGATATGAAATTATATAAGGACTAGATTTCACTTTAAGGGTTTGTTACCAGACTCAAATAGCATTAACACATCTGAATATGAAACAAATCTAAGATACTTTAACCAATTTAGCACAAAAATAAATTAGAAACCTTATATCATAGATGAAAATTTAGAATTCAAAGAAACTATTCAAACTTAAGCATCAAAATCAATTATTGAGAGAAGGATCTATGTTAACAATTGACACATTCAAATTGGACAATCTTTTTTAAATTCCTTGATTGCATTAATTGATTAAAGTATACAAATTTGATCAAAATTTCTCTCTTTAAAAATGGTAATACATGCCTTTTTATATAAAGAAAAGGTATTACTCCATTCATTTATAAGATATAATTGTACAAAAGATAAGGACAGTTTTCCTTCTTTAAAAAGCTCTAGAATACACTTATTTTTCAAAATTGGACTGACCTAAGGGCAAAATGCTAGAAAACTAGCATATGCCTTAAAAAATAATATTCCCTATTTTTAAATATTACAATGGTTCATAGAAAGGAATATTAACTATTGGGTGGACCCATTATTGAAGGTTCCCCTTGTTGTTCCTGTAGGAATTCTTTTGCTTTACTAATGTTGTTCTCTGATAAGCTTAAGGACTACAGTTGGCTTCATGAGGCAGACTTCTTCTTGATCAGATAGGTCATCCAAATATCTATCATCTCTGGCCATAGATTCTTTTATGCTCCTAGCTTTCGTAATCTTTTCCTCTGTCATGAAGATCATGCCTAGACTTCTGCTATTATCACTACTAGACTGGACTTGGCTTTTGCTTTTGATTGACTACATTATCAAAGTGACCCTGTGCTTATATTCTACATCATTAATGATCCCTAGTGTTATAGTCTTAGTAGGATTTGCCAACATAGTGCCCAGGAACTTCTCAATCCTAGTGATTAGACCCTTATCATCAACTAAGAGTCTATCTAAAATCCTTGTCCATGCACTCAGACTCTGGACCTTATCTACTATTATTCCCAATATGGAATTCAGATGAGCCAAGTTAATAGATTTGAACTTAGGAATATTGTTCCTAATCAAAATGTAATGAGATATCTTATCTAGCCTCTACCTCCTACCATTCTATTACTAAACCCATAGCTACCTCACCTTGTTGGCTCAAGGCATCCTGCCTTAGCTTCATTGATTTCAAAGAATTAAACATATCAAAGAATGAAGCTTTAAACATGTCAATAATAACATTAGGCACTAATAAAATGGCCTATGTCTACAAGTTTTCTTTTTTGCTTTTCCAAATTATTGATCCTTTGCTTCATTCCTCTAATCCCAACCTTTACTTGGGCTAACTGGGCCTTGATTAAACTCTCGACATCCTTTACATGGATGGGATGTTCTCTTGGCTATTGTCCTTCCACTAGGGTTAATCTTACAAAATGTTCAACCTTTTGGATGGCTAACTCCTCAGATCCCACCATGGCTTTCCCAGTGGTGACCCTTTCCAATCCATCTATCTCTAGATTGAATTACACTATGGTGACTAGCTCTGTGAACTTTGGAGGTTCTGGGACCTCAATTCCTATGCTACTAGATGCTCTCAAAGAATCCATTTTATTTCTCTCTAGCCCTATAATGGCCACAATTATTATTTTTTATTTTTCCTTCATTATAATCCATGGCTTGATGTCATCATGTACATCTATGTTGACAACTCTTGTTAATGCCCATGAGTGGGATAAAGAGGGGATCTTATTTAATTTCCCATAGGTAAACCAATCAGGAATGATTGGTCTATGAATGGGGAATTCTTCACTAAATAGATTGACCTCACTAGTGGGGTGACTGAGAGTTAATTTGGGACTTTTTGATCTAATATAGACTAATGTCATCTCTACCTTCCTCTTTTCCTTTTGAGCTACTAGGATTTTATCAAGAACAACCTCTTTTCCTTTGTCTTCCCCAGGCTCCCCTACTTAGACTAGTGATTATTCAATTTGTCCCTTTTCCTCATCAGTGTCTTATGCCTTAGCAAGATCTCTGAAGGTACCCTCAACTATTTCATCTAGTTTTAGGGCAATCATGTCTAAATGCTCAACTAGAGATGGAGTCCTTTGGGATAGTGCTAAGGATGAGGGTCCCTCTTGAGGTCTCTCTTCTAGATCTTACTTTCCATGTCCTTACTCAATTTGTCTATGGGGTGGTGGTTTCTCCACTTGAGGCTATTCTTGAGGTGGCTTGGAAGGTTCAGGCAATAAATGATATTAGAGAGGATGCATCTGCCATACCTCTCTTGTTGTTTTATCATTACTTACTAACCTATGCTCTAGTTTAATGTTGTACCCTTTGAGCCTAGCCAACACTTCTTCAAATTTATTTACCTCTATGTAAATGGTGTCATGGACACTAAGATGATGCACATATACTGGTTTTGAGAGTTTTTTCACCTTCAAATGATCACCCACTATATTTTTTGGATCCCACATTTTGAGCTCATCTAATTGGAATCCAAATGAGTCCCTATGTTTTGGACATGATTTGCACCTACTTCCAATCCTATAGCATGTTCTTTCCAATGATTAGAGGAAAGGGATGAAGAAGGCCCTTCTTCTTTTCTTTACAAACCCCATCAACACCATTGATGAGTTGGGAGGTAAATTATTGTTCTACTAATTTATTAGGAATATACACAAACAATCTGTAAGGTTGGGATATGGTTCCCTCAATTTAGATTACTATACAATCTAGATAAAACCAGATATCCCCCATCATATCTACATATTTCTTGATCAATGGGTGAACCCTAGGCATGGGATAATATGTGATGGCTTCTACCAGAGGAGGATAGACATAGTCATAGATGAATTGCATGTGGTTCATGTTGACTAAATTTGACTTTTTGGTCAAATTGGGTACCCCTAGTAAAAAACTTAATTTTTAGGCCTATAATGGGGTATAATTTATTTTAATGAGGTGTTTCATAGGTCATTTGACATTAATTAATGTTGTACTAACTTTAGTCAATTAGTTTCTAGGTCTATTTATCATTTTAGGTTATTTTAAGGGTTAAAATAGTGCATTTAATTCTTTGTACAAGTTTATTGGGAAATTTTAAAGTGTAAAAAGGTTATGTCATGCTACATGTGTCCCTATAAGTCTTAGGAAACTGAAAAAACTAAAAATTTGCATCTTCATTTAGAGAAAGGTCAGTTTTCTTAAAGAAAAGGAAGAAAAGGACACTTGTATGGATCCTTGGGAAGTGTGACACATGAGATAAGGTCATGGAACATATATCCATCTTCATAACACTAATATCTATGCTTGGTTTTATTTGGAACATCCATTTTGATGCCAAAACTATTTTGCACCTCTTTTGTTTTTTTGAATAGATTGAAGTGACACTCAAGTTTTTGCTTGGTATGAACATCACAAAGGGTTTTAGGTAAAAATATTTTGAGAGGTTATTTCAAACCTAGGGACCTTAAAATGCATATAATAATTTTTATAATGTCAACTATGCTTCATGAAACATCCATTTGAAGTGGACTGTGAAAATCTACTTACTTAATCATGCACCCTATCAGGTTTCCCTTGGTTTGAATAGATATGTACAAACCAATTGTTCATATTTTATATAGAGTATTTTTCCTATGTCCACTCATGTCTCATATTCTTGGTTTCAATTTTTAGTTTTCTTTGATGAGGAATTCATCTCAAATTTGTAGACTAGGGCATTCTATGTTGATGAGCAGATTCCCATTATTTTATGAGTTTTCATGCATTATGGATGGTTATAATGGGTTGTGTTAATCCCATGTACATGTTTTAAATATTATATTTTCTCTCTTTACATATAAAAATATTTTTCTCCAAGCAATATTCATATTTTGTATGCATGGACTACACATACACATGGTCTGCTATTAAAGTGTGCATATACAGGTGGTTGCAAAAGAAAATTACATTGAATCAAGGAGTCTTGAACTGGCTTAAAGGTTTTAATTATGAAAAGTTAACTCTTGGACAGTTGGAAATATTTTTGGCATATGCACAAGACCCAAAACAATGCTTATTCCCTACAATATCATGTTTGTTGCCTATATGAGCAAAGACCACCCACAGGGGGTAATGGTAAAGAGATGGAAATAACATGTTGAAACATTGAAACATGATTGGAAAGCCTATTTGAAGTCATAACATGTGAATTCATCATGGTAGACTCATATAAATTGTCTAGAGGGCAAGTTCAAGTGTGCAAGCATGTTTGAGGATAAGCTAACTAAATTTGAGACATGGACCCTAAAAAATACAAACAGAGGCCTAAGAGGTTTTTAAAAACCTCATACAACATGCTCTTAAGGTGATCCAAGCACCTAAATTGGAAAACCATGTATCCCCTACATAGTTCTATCACCTTGCAGAGGATAGAAGATAGAGGATTGGGGGAAGATAGTTGTAAAGAACCCCAAAATTGCCTAAGAAACTACTAAAAGCAATCAATCATATCTACAGTGGAAGCTTTAAAGTGACTTACTTTTCAAACTTAAAATGCCAATCATGATAACACATAACAATGGTTCTAAATATTTAAAATGGAAATCATAAACTAAAATATCATTTTAACAAAGTGATCTATTGTGCTTAGCATCTAAACACATCTACATTTCGTACAAACCACTAAACACTCACCTATAGCCTCAAACAGATAGAGACATAAAAATGATGTCTTGGTTTTTTTTGAAGACATATATGTAGATTATAATCATAATTAGGTACTTTTTGACCTTGAGGAGGTTCAAGATAAGTCCTAAATATATCATGACCAGGTTGAATGAGCAAATGTTCACCTATAGGTTAGGTAAATAGGGTATTTAGGAAGTGGGTAAAAGGTAGTGATTTAAATGATGTTTATGATACCCAAAGTGAGTAAATAAGTTCAAATCCTTATAAAATGATGATGGAGACTTTAATAAACGTTTTCAAGCATTGAATTTAGAACTCAAATATGCATTGACTCTTATAGATAGGGTAGACCTAAGACATCTCAGTCAAGGAATAGTTTGATACTCAGTTTTGACTTGAAGGGAATATGAGGCCCAAAAGGGTGTTTGGGTGGTTAGAGAAACATGTATTCACCTACATTAATGTCATGATGACTTCATAAATTTTAAACAAGAGAGAGAGACAAGGCTAAGTAGGGTCAATTGCAAGGAGTCTCCATCAGTAGGTAGTAAGGGGCTTAAGTGTGTCCAAAGGGTGCAAGTAATGCCAAATGAGGGAGTATGACCTTGAATTTTGGTAAATAACCTCATTATGACATAATATTTTTTTAAAAACCTTCATTTTTCCTTGAATAATGGACTAACATATCTTTGTTCTATCTCAGAGGTAGAGCACACTTGACGAACAAGAACCTTGTAGTTTTGAAGGAAGATCATAAAATATTGAATAAAGGTTGATTGTACACATTGAAGATTTTTTGAGATTTGGAACACATACATACCAATATGTATAACACTTCACATAATTAAGGAACTCATCAGGATGCTCCAAACCATTGAAGTTGCAAGTAGACCTAGTAAGCAAGGAATAGGATTAATGCCCAAATGAGGAGTCATATGCAATTCTAGCCCTAGATAAGAATTTAAACTAATTAGAATATGTTAATTGTGGAAATATAGATGTGTTCGAACTATTGATAAGTATTTAAATCTTTAGGAGGTCATTTTTGGACCTTGAAGTACAAATAGGCATACTAGGCACACTAAGACCTAGTGTCCAAATGGGGAGTCTTACATACTTATAGCAAGAGATAAGCTTCATAACATGTTGAGACATGTTTTTTGGGACAATAAAGAGGTGGAAAATCTTTTGGAGTAAAGAGAAAACATCAAGAGATCCTTTTTTGAGCCCAAAACTACTTAGACTTGTGCAAAATAGTGAAAACAAGCTCGATAGGAGAATTTTTAATGCTCATATATTTCATGAGGAATTGCATGGGTGCCAAAGGAGTTAATGGAGGTTATCAAAGGTCTTTAAGGCCATATTTTTGTAATTTATTATCAGTTTGGATTCCAAACCTTTATGAACCAACCTTAAGAGTGAAAACAAGCCTAAAACCCTAATAAACCCTTAGCTAAGACCAGTTTGTGAAAATGGAGTTGGTTAGATGATAGAATGGAATATTTTTCTCATAAAACCTATTTTTTGTTGAATAGAACTCATCCAAGCTCCTTCCCATGATAGATAGTTGTACGAACTTGTACGGATGGGGGAAGAAACATGATTTTTCTCACTATTTTATGTGTTTTTCAGGTTGTAAGAAGTTTCAAGAGATACAAAGAACATGGATGAAAATATTGAGATTAAAATAACTCCCCATGTAATTTTAATTCCTTGAAAATGTTATTAAGTTCCTTAAATAGGTGTTTCAACTTAGCCAATCAAATATGGCATATTGCACAAGCTAGAGAGAAGTGTGAAAACTTCAAGTGGATGGAATTTTAAGGTTCCATTGATGCTTCCAAGTCCATGAACGGTCTTTAAAATTTACACTCATTCCATCCCATGGATTTAAATGATCAAATAAAGCTAAATTGGAAGCCAAGTGTGCAAGGTGCATGGAAGGGCATTTTGTAGAACTATAGATAATGATGGATCTTTTCTATTTGATTCCATAAGACCAAGGATTCAACCAATGGATGGAGAGTCATATATAATGTCCCTAACTTTAATTAAAACAATTATAATTAGTATTCATCACTTATGGGATGTCCAAATAAGGGAAATCATTAAAGGCAATTTTTCTATGCAAAATGAGGAGTTTCTTGCCACTTTTCTTCAAGTTTGTGGCTTGGATTGACACTTGTTGCTCTTATCCATGCATGGTTAGACCCATATCCTCTTCTAATTCATGTATAACTTATTTTATCATCTTTAAAAGTGTCTTTGTGACCCTTGGACTTCTCTTTTTCTCTCTCTCTCTTAAACACTATAAGAGTTGGCCATTTTGGCATTATATGGGATGCTCCACCTAGGTACGGTGAAGCCTTGATCATTTTTATACATTTTGATCAATAAAATGACTAAGTTTTACCTCTTCATGACTATTAATAAGTGTGTTCCACTTGAATTATTAATCTTATTTAGTGAAGACTATGGATTCCTAGCATGTGGTCTCATTCTTTCACCTTGTTTGCAGTTAGAAAACTTCTTTTTACAGGGCATGTGAAGTGTTTTAGGAGATGTGAAATGTTGAATGAGTTAGTATTTTAATTAGTGATTTTCAAGGCCTTTTATCTAGTCCTCCTAGATTTTCATGTTCACCCATGACCTCACAATGTAACATTAATGTGAAAAGAGGAAGATTGAAGGAGTGTATGTTTTAGTTTGTTTCTTGGTCTCAAGTGTAGAATGCAATTAGTTAGAAGTCATAAAATTAATTTGGTGTATCACCTCCTTAGTTTATATTTGATTTCAGTTATCTCTCTCCCTTTTCACCCCCAAAAGTTAGTATTAGGTTCAATTCTAAGTGGTACACCAAGGGAACTAACCCTATCTAGAGACTCACCTCATTCCTTAGGCTGCCCATAAGCCTAGAGGAGATTCCATTGTGCCACTTGGATGAGGAGAGCCTTGTCATCTCCTAAAAGGGTGAAAATTCAAGTTATAATAATTTTTGGCATGTCTAGTGGAACTCTTGTTCTAAGAGATTGAGAGATCTTTGGTGTTGTCTCTTAATAATCTGCCTTTGGAGGCATCTATCAAAGCATCAATGGTGACTCCACATATACATCATCTGGTCAATCAGCCTAGTTATTCCATTTGAAGATTGTTTATAACCTTTCTTTGTGTTCTACTTCCCAATAAATTTTCATGGATGACCTTGGATTTGAGTTTTTTTCTCTACAAGTTGGTGAAACATATCCATCTTGTCTCATTCCCTATCAATATAAACAAGTTCTTGGTCAATCTTTTTATGATCATTATCAATCGCAATATGACCATATTCAGCCCTATCATGATTTTTATCAGTCTTATAACTAGCCTTATAAATGTTTTACCCCTTTTATTCAACCTAGTCCTTTCTTTAATCAACTTATGTCCAACTTCAAGAAATCACTTTTGGGCTATGAGAGATACATGTTGGATCTTGACACACAAAGAAGATGTGGTAGAGAAGTTCCTAATCATGTCATTTAAAAGGTAAGAAATGCATTGGAGTTAGTAAAGAGAGAATGGGTACTTATTGAGAGAGCCAATTGGTAAAAGCTCACAAGTGAGATGCTTGATGTGAGTTGTTTAGTCTCTTCCTTAGAGGATAGGCTATAAGTTCATGAAAGGCAACCTCACCATAACTATTAGCATTCATATACATTTTTCCAAGTTTCATACAAGCCATAAATGACCCCTACTCATGAGCCAAATCAAACCCATAAAAGTCATCCTTTTCTATATCAGTTGGAGGATAGAGTTAAAAGAAGAAATCATGTGTTTGAGGTAGATCTTGCTAGGCAAATTGAGTTGGAAAATATGCATTTACAATAGTCAATGTTGACAAAAAAAGAAGTGGATTTCAAGCCTTCATTTCCATCTCACATTTCATCCTCACCACCTTAAAAAGAGACTCATAATCCCAATGTCCTAAGTTGGAACAAAATAGTGGAGTCATGGGGAAAGAAGGAGGAGAAAAGTCTTGATCAAGAGTGTGAAATTGAGAAGACATCTAATCCTAATATCATAAGCTAGAGAAAAATAGTAGAGTCATGGGGAAAGAAAGAATATGGAAGCATTGTCAAAGAGTGTGAAGTGTAAAATGGATTTGATCTTTTAAAATCCCCTCCTACCCTTCCTCAAAAATCATCTTGTGTTCCATGGCAGCCCTCATGTACTCCTTTTCCTCATGATGATTATTATAAGCTTCAAGAGAGACTTTTCCAAGAGAACTTAGCCAAGTAAATAGAGGAGCTAGAGACAAAAATGAAGCTACTAAGTCAAGGTGTGATGGAAGGTTTAGACCAAAGATAAGACCCTATGCCTAAACACATGCCATTTCCCCTCCCTCAAGAGTTTCCCAAAGAGCTTCCTACCTTGCATCCTCAATCTGATTTGGAGTTATGTGTGCCACCTCCACAAAATAGTTCATCTTGTCCTTACCCCATTACCCTTTCCCTTGATGGACTAGTGGTATGGGAACCAAAGGAGGATCATTGGGTTGATAAAGAAAGATAACTCTTGATTGAAGAAAACCTACCTCCTTGGTAGCCTCATTGGGCTAGATCACATGATTTCAAGATGGCTAGTCTTGGCATCACCATGAAGGAGGTTGAAGATCTTGTAGCCCTTCACAAAAGAGATCAGATTATGATAGTTGAAGTTCAATTTGAAATCCCTCAAGAGGTCTTAAGTGAGGAAGATAAGGTAAGCGCTTGTTTTGAATCTCTTTGCTTGGTTGATGATGAAGAATGTTTTATTTGTGTTAAATAACCTATCTTGAGAGAAGTAAGTGAAGAGGAAAATGCTCAATTCATGGTTGATAAATAAGACCTCATGAGTTTTTATGAGTAAGAAATCACCATAGGGACTCCCTTTGGTGAAAAAAAGGGAAATTTATAAGATTTTACCTCCATTTTTGAAGTGGAATGTACTATCAAGAAAGGAGAACACTTTCAAGCCATCCCTCAAGAAGTGTTAGTCTTGAGAGAGTCTCATGGGATCAAGATAGAGGAATTAGCACTTGAAGATGACCTAATCAAAGATGAAGAAAATGTGACTTCTTATGTGGATATTTTAGATTGGTTTGATAAGGAAGGATGTCTTCCCTTTTCCAAAGAGGAAGAAATGATCATCAACAATTTCATCATTTTGAAAGACACCATGGATGAACATGGACAAGTTATCAATCAGTCGTTAGATGACTTATTTAAATGAGGAAGGTTATACTCCTCTTTAAAAAGGCTATGAGCTGGTCAAAGATGGAGAAGGCAACATTGGTACACAAGTAATTATGAAAAGGAATCTCATTCTTTCAAATCTATCCTTTCAAGAAGCATATGCATTTGATGATGATATGTTTGGAGTCATCAAGATGGGATGTCATCTTATCAATTAGTTGGGAGAAACATATCAGCTCTTGAAGAATGAAATAAACTCCTATTGGCTCAATCTTCTAAGGAACATGAAATTAATCCTCTTGAAGCCATGCCTACTAAGGATATACAAGTTGATCATGAGATGAAGAGTGGGCATCAACATGAAGTGTTTGAACATGATCAAGAGGAATATATTTACATTGGTGACATATTTAAGGATGACCTACTTGAGATTAGATCAAATTAAGTGTCAAAGAAGAGATCTGGTCCACAAAGCATTCAATCCAAAGAGAAACATGCTTGGCACTATGTTTCATCTCACTATGAAGATGATTTAAGAAGTTTTCCTTTTGATTCAGGAAAAGAAGTATGCTTAGTTGCTAGTTGTGTATAATAGGTTGTTTCCTAATTCCACTAAGTGCTTATGCACATGTGTGTGCCTTATGTGTTTGTTTTCTTTATTGTGTGTGTCCTTTTCCTTTGTGTGGTTGAGGTAGTCATAGTTGTCTTATTTTGATCAAATTGGTAGTAAATGGTCAAAGTTGTCTTGTGTGTCTTAGTCCTTAGATGACTTCATAAGCCCAATGGATTGATAAGGCTACTAGTCTAGTTAGTATAGCACGCATACTAACCCTATAAGTCACCAATTTATTGACCAAATTTGACTTTTAGGTCTAATTGGGGCTCCTATAGTACAAAAATTTATTTTAGGCTTATAAGGGGGTATAATTTATTGTCATGAGGTGTTTTATAGGCCATTTGACATAAATTAATGTTGTACTAGCTTTGGTCAACTAGTTTCTAATTCCATTTATCATTTTGGGTCATTTTAAGGGTCAAAATAGTGCATTTTATGCTTTTTACAAGTTTAGTTAGAAATATGCAAGTGTAAAAATGTGATGTCATGCTCCACGTGTCCCTATAAGTCTTAGACAACTGAAAAAACTAAAAATTTATAGGTTCAATGATAGAAAGGTCAACTTTCTCAAATAAAAGGACACTTGTATGACTCCTTGGGAAGTGTGACACTTGGGGGAAGGTCATGAAATGTATCTCCATCTTCCTAACACTCATATATATTATTGGTTTTATATGAAACACCCATTTTGATGCCAAAATTATTCTACACCTCTTTTGTTTTTTTGGACAGATTAAATTGACACTCAAGTTTTTTATTGGTACAAATAACACAAAGTGTTTTAGGTCAAACACTTTTGGTAGGTTATTATAAAATTATTTAAATTAAAATCCATATAATAATTTTGAGAAATGATCAACTGTGCTTCATGAACCATCCATTTGAAGTGGACTGTGTAAATTTGCTTGCTCATCCTTGCACCCTATCAGTTTTCCCTTAGATTGAACAAATCTATACAAACTAGTTACTCATATTTACTCCAAAGGATGTTGGATATGTTACATATTATATCACTTTTTTTTTTTTCAAGTTATAGTTTTATTTTATGAGGAATTCATCTCAAATTTGTAGACTAGTGCATTTTGTGTTGATGAGCAGGTTCCCATTATTTTCTAAGTTTCCATGCTTTTTGGATGGTTATAAGAGGTTGTGTTAATACCATGTACATGTTTGAAATATAATATTGTCTCTCTCCCCATATTAAAACCTATTTATCCAAGAAATATTCATAGTTTGTATGCATGGACTACACATACACATGGTCTGCCATTGAAGTGTGCATATACAGGTGGTTGCAAAACAAAATTACATTGAATCAAGGAGCCTTAAACTAATTTAAAAGTTTCCATTATGAAAATTAAAATCTTGGATAATTTTAAATAATCTTAGCATATTCACAAGACCTAAAATAATGCTTATTCCTTGCAATATCATGTTTGTTGCTTGTATGATCAAAGACCACCTACAGGGGCTAATGGCAGAGAGATGGAGATAACATGTTGAAGCATAGAAACATGTTGAAGTCATAGCATGTGAATTCATCATGGTATACTCATAAAAAGTGTCTAGAGATAAATTTAAAGTGTGGAAGCATGTTTAAGGACAAACTGACTAAATTAGAGACACAGTCCATAAAAAGTGCAAATAGAGGCCTAAGAGGTTTTTGAAAACCTCATTCAACATGATCTTAAGGTGATCCAAGAACCTAAAATGGTAAACCATGTATCCCATACATATTTATATTACTTTGTAAAGGGTAAGAGGTAGAGGACTAGGGGAAGATAGTTGTAAAGACCCCAAAAGTTGCCTAAGAAGCTACTGAAAGCAATCGGTCATATCTATAATAAAAGCTTCAAAGTGACTTACTTTTAAAAGTTACAAAGCCAATGATGATAATTAATAAAAATGGTTATAAATATTTCAAATGTAATTCATAAACTAAAATATCATTTTAAAGAAGTGATCTATTGTGCTCAACATCCAAGCACATCTACATTCTGTACAAACCACTAAACACTCAACTATAACTTCAAACAAAAAAAGACATAGACATGATGTTTTGGTTTTGTTTGAAGACATATATGTAGATTAAAATCATAATAAGTTAATTTTTGGCCTTAAGGGGATTTAATATAAGTCCTAAATATATCATGCCCAGGTTGAATGAGCAAATGTTCACCTACAGGTCAGGGAAATAGGGTATTCAGGAAGTGGGTAAAAGGTAGTGATTTCAATGATGCTAATGATACCCAAAGTGATAAAATGAGTTAAAATCCTTGTAAAATTATGATGGATACTTCAATAATAATTTTAAATCATTAAATTTAGAACTCAAACATGCATTAACTCATACAAATAGGGTAGATCTAGGGCATCTCAGTAAAGGACTAGTTTGATACTCAGTTTTGACTTGAAGGGCATATGAGTCCTAAAAGGGTGTTTGGGTGGTAATAAAAACATGTATTCACATACATTAAGGTCATGATGACTTCATAAATTTCAAACAAGAGAGAGACAAGGCCGAGCAGGGTCAGTTGCAAGGAGTCTCAGTCAGTTGGCAGTAAGGGGCTTAAGTCTGTCCAAAAAGTGTAAGTAATACCAAATGAGGGAGTCTGACCTTGCCCTTTGGTAAAAAAACTCATTATGACATAATATAAATTTAAAAACCTTATTTTTTTCCTTTAATAATGGAGTAGCATCTCTTTGTTTTGTCTCAAAGGCAAAACACTCTTGAGGAACAAGAACCCTATAATTTTGAAGGAAGATGGTAAAAGAGTGAATAAAGGTTGATTGTATACCTTGAAGAGTTTTTTAGAGTTGTAAAACATACATAAAAATATGGATAACACTTCACATAATTATGGAAATCATCAGGATGCTCTAAACCATTGAAGTTGCAGGTAGACTTATTAAGCAAGGAATAGGCCTAATGCCCAAATGAGGAGTCATATGTAATTTTAGCCCTAGATAAGCATTTCAACTAATTGGAATATGTTCATTAGTCCAATATAGATGTGTTTTAACTACTAAGAAGCAAGGAAATCTTCAAGAGGTCATTTTTGGACCTTGAAGTACAAATAGACATACTAGGCACACTAAGACCTAGTGTCCAAATGGGGAGTCTTCCATACTTATAGCAAGAGATAAGCTTGGTAACATGTTGAGACATGTTTTTTGGGATGATATAGAGGTGGTAAATCTTTTAGAGTGAAGATAAAAAATTAATAGATCCTTTTTTGAGCCCAAAACTACTCAAACTTATGCAAAATAGTGAAAACAAGCTCGATAGGAGAAGTTCCAATGCTCATATCTTTCATGAGGCATTGCATGTGTGCCAAAGGAGTTAGGGGAGGTTAGTATAGGTATTTAATTCCATATTTTTGTAATTTTTTAGTAGGTTGGATGTCAGACCTTTATGAACCAACCTTGAGAGTGAAAATAAGCCTAAAACCCTACTAAACCCTCAACCAGGACCATTTTCTGAAAATGGAGTTGGTTAGCTAAAAAAATGGAATATTTTTCTCATGAAACATATTTTATGTTGAATATGACTCACCCAAGATCCTTCCCATGCCATCTAGCTATATGGAATTATAAGGATGGGGGCAAAAATAAGGATTTTCTCACTATTTTGTGTGTTTTTTAGGTTGTAAAATTTTTAAAGAGATTCAAATCACATGGATGAAAATATTGAGAATTAAATTAATTACCCATTTAAGTTTAATTCCTTTAAAATTTTCCTAAGTGACTCAAATAGGTGTTTCAACTCAGCCAGTCAAATCTAGCATATTGCACAAGCTAGAGAGAAGTGTGAAAACTTCAAGTGGATGGAATTTTAAGGTGACCCTGATGATTCCAAGTCCATAGAGGGTATTAAAAATTGTCACTCACTCCCTCCCATGGATTTTCATGATGATCTAAAGCCAAATTGTAATCCAAGTGTGTAAGGTGCATCAAAGGGAAATTTTTAGGACTATAGATAATGATGGCTTCTTTCCAATTGATTATTTAATATTAGGGATAAAAAAATACATGGAGAGGAATATATAGTGTCCCTACCTTGCATTACAACCATTATAACTAGTATTCATCAGTTATGGGATGTCCAAACAAAGGCAATCATGAAGGCAATTTTTCTATGTAAAATGAGGAGTTTCTTGCCACTTTTCTTCAAGTTAGTGACTTAGATTGACACTTATTGCTCTTATCCTTGAATGGTTCAACCCATATACTCTTATCATTTATGGACAACTAATTTTCTCTTTACAAGTGTCTTTGTGACCCTTGGACTTATCTCTCTCTCTCTCTCTCTCTCTCTCTCTCTCTCTCTCTCTCTCTCTCTCTCTCTCTCTCTCTCTCTCTCTCTCTCTCTCTCTCTCTCTCTCTCTCTCTCTCTCTCTCTCTCTCTCTCTCTCTCAAACTCTATAAGAGTTGGTCATTTTGGCATTATATGGGATGCTCCACCTGAGTATGGTGAAGCCCTTCTCATTTGTATACCTTTTTATCAATAAAATTATTAAGTGTTACATATTCATTACTATTCATAAGTGTGGTCCACTTGAATGATGAATCTTATTTAGTGAAGAATATGGATTCCTAGCATGTGGTATCATTCTTTCACCTTGTTTGCATTTAGAAAACTTCTTCTTGTAGGGCATGTGAAGTGTTTTAGGAGATGTGAAATGTTGAGTGAGTTAGTATTTTAATTAATTCCATTCAAGGCCTCCTATCTAGTCCTCCTATATTTTCATGTTCACCCATGACCTCATAATGTAACATTGATGTGAGAAGAGGAAGATTGAAGGTGTATGTTTTAGTTTGTTTCTTAGTCTCAAGTGTAGAATGCAATTGGTTGGAAGCCATCAAATTTATTTGGTGTATCACCTCCTTAGTTTAGATTTGATTTTAGTTATATCTCTCCATTTTCACCCCCAAAATTTAGTATTAGGTATAATCTTAAGGGGTACATCAAGGGAGATAATCCTATCTAGAGACTCACCTCATTCCTTAGGCTACCCACAAGCCTAGAGGTGATTACATTGTGCCACTTGGATGAGGAGAGCCTTGTCATATCCTAAAATGGTGAAAATCCAATTGAAAATAGTTCCTATATTCAAAGATGTGCAATTTTGAATAGTGGTGGGAAATGGTGGTTTTGCCCTCAGGGGACCAATTTTTGATGCTTGGGAATATGATGGAAGCAAGTAAGGTATCTAGAAAGAATGACATCATATAAAATTGTTTGGTTGTCTTCCTTTTAATAGAAGTGAATTGATTTCTTAGGAAGACACTAATCAAGTCTCCAATTAGAGGGGTGAGCTTCTATTATACTATGAAATATACATAGGGGATCCAGGTCTTGTTTACATATGTGGTTGAGGGGGCTCCTGATGCTCTATTTAATAGGGTCATGATTACCTTGATCCCTTCTCTGAAATGAAAAAATAGGATTCTACCCTCAAAGTCTCTGAAGACATGGTTCCCTTAGTGTAGCCATGGTTTGAAGATGGTATCTAGGTCATGCTTGATGGTTCACTCCTTGATTTTGGATAGGTCTACATGGGGTTTTGGGATATTATAGTACTTTTCAAAGGCCAAAGGGGAAATATAGGCCACTTTTTTATAAATTACTTCATAGATGATCCAATCATTTTATATCCTACAGTCTATAAAAATTGGAGCAAGCACATCAATATAATGGATTACCTCTGGTTTTACAATAGCATAATGAAGGCCAACCATATGAACTGTGACCAGGTCATAGTGTTTCCTACTAACCATGGTAATTATTTTTTCCTCCTTAGTGATTAGTTTTATCTCCTCTATGATAAAGAAGCATTTAGATCAATTCTTTTTTCCATTTTTTAGGGCTACAACATCCAATTCAGTGTCCTTAAATATTCTTTCCTCATTGTCCATGGACATATAGAGTTTTATATCTTCTTTCAACTACTGCCTGCGAGCTATCATGGCTTATACTTACAAATTATTCACTAATGGATATTAATCAGTCCTTATGATATCTCTTTTATTCTTAAAAATTTAATTAATCTTCTCTCATATCAAATTTTAACCAAATGAATCCACTTAGGTTCTCTTTTATGCAGGGTTTAAGGTTTTGGAGCTTTAATGGTAAGATGTATTTGGAATTTGGCTTATACTACCTTGGATTTGATTTGGACCTTTGCCTTTATACTTTCATGTTTTCAAGCACACAAGATCTCTTATTTCATCCTTTTTTTCTTGCATGGTGCTTATGTGGCATCGATATAGACCTTTCATGGCATTTTTCATAAATGCATTTGAGCGCTAGCCATTGGCATTTAAAATGCCTTCTTTTATTTCACATCATCGAATGAAGATCCTATGATTGAATATGAGTCATTGAGCATGACTTAGGTCCTTGTTTGTGATTGGTTCTTTTGGTATTGAGCCTTATAATTGTGCCACTTGGCATCTTTGTGTGCTTTCTTGAGCTATGTATCCTGTGTCAGTATTTTTTTTGAATGAGCATTGACCATGTGGTTAACTCAAAGGACTTTGAAAATTCATCGGTACCTTCATGCCATTGGATCATCCTTTTCATGATGAAGCATGGATCATTGGATGTAAGTTATCTTTGCACCATTTAATCATCCTTCTACGATGAAGGACATATTGTTGGATCCTATGAGATACACGGGTTTTAAGTTAGCACTTTATTAAAGTAGAGACTTAGGTTAAAACATCTTAGACTAATGTTTAATTTATTTTTATTAAACACAAAATAAAATTTAGGTTAAAGTGTTTATGCCTAAGTTTTTTGATATTTATACGAAGGGGGCCCTAGCTAAATATTTTAGGTCAAAGTTTATGTTGTGTTTAATAAACACAATCTATATTTTGAACTAAAATAGTCATTAAATATCTCCAAAAAGGGATCAAAATGATATAGTGATCAACTGCCCAATAGAGTTTTATTGTATTAATAAACACACTAAAACCTTTCATTAAAAGCATTTGGTCTAAGTTATACATCACAAAGGCTCTCTTGAAATAGTTCTTCGTATAAGTCTTTGACCTAAGGTTCATGACATTTTAAAGCAAAATTACAATGGGGAGCTTAAGACACATACTTAGACTAAGCTCATTCCTACATGTATTTAGACTTATGAGATCATTTTAATATTTGTAGATTAAATATTTACAATGTTTGATCATTAGAATAAGTCTTTGGCCTAAGGTTCATGACCTTTTGGAGTACATTTTAATCTTAAGCAAAATAATTCATTAGCTTAAATTTGATGATCTCATAGACATCAAATACATCCTCATAGATGTCAAATGATGGTCATGGGAACATCAATTTTAATCTCATGAAGTTCTTGGATTTGATGGTCTTAAGGTTGATGGTTGCATGGGCATCAAATACATCCTTTTGGATGTCAAATGATGTTCATTTGAATGCCAATTTTAATCTCATCAAATTCCTATGTCTTAATACGAGAGTGTCACTTGGCACCTCCTTAGGGTTTCCCATGATCTTGGACTCAATTCACTCCATTAGATCAAGATCTATGATGAATTGAGAGCTATCCAATCATGATCTAAGAGATTTCTATGGGATGATTGGTCCCTTTTAACATGTGGTCCCCTTCACTTTTAACATTCAAATGTGATAATGTCATGTGGTATCTCAACAGAGCACAAATTGTTAGATCATGTGAGTTGCATGCTTTTTAAGTCAAGACCAGGCCTTGCGATGAAGCATGGGTCATTAGATATGCAAAGATGCACATAAATTAAGTCAAATCTTGGGACTAAAGTAAATAATTAAGCTAAAGTTTAAGGTTAAGGTCCTGTTCATATTAATAAATAAGGTAGGGCTTTGGGATTAAAGCTTTAGGCTTAACTATGAATTAAAGGGACCAAGTTAGGAAATATTAAAAGGGACCCTAAAAAAATGACATTAGACCTAATTAAAAATATAAAGAACTTAAAAGGGGAAATAATAAAGGGGACCAAGAATTTTTAGGCTAAGTCTGAGTTTTGTTAAGAAACATGACATAAGATTTAAACATGGCAATTGTGCTTAAGTCCAAAATAGGTTTTAAAAGCTTCCCACCAATATTCAAATTCAAACTAAGCATTTACCAAGGTTTTGAAATGTGAGTTTTTTAGGAACAACACCATGGAACCTACAACTAAAATATATGAAGAACATTTATTACTAATGTTAGATAAAATTAAAGCAAAACATAATAAGTAAACTTACCTTTGATAAAGTGGATGATCTTCAAATTATACAGATAATCCTAACATGCCATATTTTCATGTTTAACCTTCAAGGTTTCTCAAAGCTCCCAATTTTCAAAAAAATGGGGATATGTTGGTCTCAACAGGACTTAACTCCACATGAGTAAATATTTGGTCCATTAAGCCTAAAACATCCCAATACTTATCCAAAAGGTATCAGTTAGTGTATTTGAATCATTTATCACCTATTATCTATCCCTACCTTGAGAGATAAGCCCTACTTATATCCTAGACCAACCTGTACTTGTATGGGCCTATCTTGGATAAGCTTGTACCCCCACAAATTTGTCTCCTTTATTTTTGTGGGTCTTTCTACCCATTTTCCTTTGACTTATGCCTTAACCCTTCCCATTTTAATTTTTAAAAGTTGGTTATTATGCATGATATAATACTATAAATACAAGCCCTTGCTAGCCACTTGGGTAATCAAGAATCTTGAGGAGAGTCAATAGAAAGAGAGAGTATCTATTACACCAAGGGCCAAGCCTAGATCCAAGCTTCTCCATTCATGATTTAATTCACAATATGACATGCTTGTAACAATTATCCATCTCAGACTCTCTACATAATCCCTTGTTCTAAAAGATGGTAATTAAATTGTAGTAATTACATTAATGAATTCCAAGGAAGAGAAGTTTTAAACCCTTATGTTATTTCATCCACACACCATAGAACTATGTGGAGTTTTGATTTTGAGCATGTGAGATACATAGTTAAAACATTTATTCGATGGTTTGATCGACTCCATTATTATTTTGTTTTGAAGTGTGAAATATAAGTCAAAGGAATGATTCAGTCACAACATATTCTACCCTACACATCTACCAAGTGAAATTATAATTAAAATCTAGAAAGTACAACATATGGGCACCAAGAAAACGAAACTTTGAAACCCTATATAGATAGGCTTAGTGAAACATAGATAGGATTGGAACCAAAAATATGGGATATGAACATCAAACTTGCTATTGTTTGGCATGTACAAGACATTATTATAAAGTTATGGGCTCATCTCAAAGCACAGTGCAAGTCTATAAATTTAGCAACAAGTCAAACATAGTCAAAATATAATGTCAAATTTAAAGAAGATTCAAAGTGTTACATGTGTTTTGTAACATCTTTGTGATTTCACTACAATGATTCAACTTATGTTTGTAATAGTTGAGTTTTTTTTATATTTATCAATCTTAATTAGGTCTAAATTGTGTATTTTATTTGTGTATATCCAGATCTAGTTATTTTGATTTTATTTATTCTTACTTTGTGTAAAAACTAAAATTAAACCACCATTTTATTAATTTTAGGCATATGTCTAAGAATATTAACTTATAATATCGCCATTTATGGTTTTATACTTGATAAAATTGGGTTCCAATATTTATATTAATGGTTTTTAATTAAAAATATATCAGTTTCCAAGATTGTTATTATTGGTTTTAACTAGTATAACAATGGATTCCAATATAAATATTATTAGATTCCAATTTAGGTGTGGAATCATATTCTAATTATTTATTAATTGTTTTTCCACTATAACTTCAACTTTGACAACATCTGTTGTCAGTTTTTTTTGTGCTCCTGAATAGTGGAGCAGATATATGATGAGAAGAGAAGATATGGCCAAGCTAAGTGACGTGGAGAGGGAGACAACATAGTTTATGAAGCAAAACATAAGATATATAACCACCAAAATATTCCAAGACCTTAGGAAACATGATAATTATAATATTTCACTACTTAAAAGGGCCAAAGAAAAGTCTCCAAACAAGAATGTGAAGAGTCTCCAAACAAGAATGCAAAGAATCTCCAAAGAGAGAACATCCTAAAGGAGGAGGTAGAACATAACCATTTCATAAAACATGCACAAGTAAATTTATCAGGGCATCCAAAGAAGGTATCTAAGAGATGATTATTCCATTATATTTGTTTTAATAAAGTACTAATAATAGAAATGTGGTATGTCTATAAATTTAATGAATATAAAACGTGAGTATCAAGTCCCAAATGATATTAAACTAGTGTATCAAGGCTATCCACATTATAATAGTGATAATTGGTGTAGCCTAATCATGAGAGGCACTTCATAGTAATATATGACTCTATCTCAAACTTTATACTATTTTTGTACATATAGTTTTAATTGCAATACATATTGCAAGATTGTAAGTTAGTATTAATAAATTACACAAAAGATATATTAACTATGAGCATATCTAAATATGGAAAAACAACAATAAAATTTAGTTTTGAAATAAGAATATGATAGAAATTATACATGGAAAGATGATCACCAAAACATGTGATGTGATGTGTGTGTGTGTGTGTGTGTGTGTGTGTGTGTGTGTGTGTGTGTGTGTGTGTGTGTGTGTGTGTGTGTGTGTGTGTGTGTTCATAAAATACATAAAGGCATACAAAAAAAGAACATAATGTAATGTCAATTGAATGCCATATAGGTATATAATGCCAATAAAACATATATTTCCATATAGGCATACCAAAAAATTACATCATCTAACAACATAATAGAATGTCAAGTGAATATCTTATACACATATAATGCCAAAAACTCATATATTACTATATAAGAATACAAACAAGTAAATCATTTAAGACATCCTATTAATCAAATAGTTTCCCTCTTTTTCCTTCCTTGAAGAAGACTCTCCCTGGGATGCCCTACTCATAGATGGATATCCCTTCAAAGTTTTAGATTATTCCAAGGTATAACTACAGGTCCCTCTTATGCTCATAGCTCACTTTTAGCTGGAATTGTTTAAATAAAAATATGATTAAAAAATTACAAACTATAAATGCAACCAAGTTCAAAAATGAATTTTAAACTAGAATACAAAAATGATTTAAACATGCAGTTACTACAATCTCATGGTCATGCTCAATCTATGTCTGATGCTCAATAGGTTCAGTGATTGGTCAAGATGCATGAACATGGATGTGAAATGGGAAGCAAACATAAGAAGGTTTCCTACTAATCATCCGAATGGGACTATCAAATGTCATATGAAAACCCTACATACACAATATATTCACATAAGTTATATTTACCCAAGTATGTATATAATTATTAAAATAAATCTAATTTTTATAATTCAAAATTATAAGTAAACATGTACCTTAGTAAGTTCCTGTGCATATAACATTATAGTAATAATGTTTGTGTCTATCTCTACTCATAGAGATAGAGTAGTGTCTACTATGATGATCAACTGAATAAACAACCTTACTTAGTTTTCTAGAGGACTTAACTTATTACATATCATGCATGATTCATGCAAGGGAACAAACTTGAGGATTTAAATGATAATTAGTGGTATAATAGGTAGCAATGTAAATATTGAGTACTTAAAAACCACTATAAATAAGAGATGATAATCAATAAAAAGGTAAAGCATTAAAAGAAGTTTGAAAAGGTGAAGGAAAACCAGCAATATGATTAAAATAAATAGGAGGAAGAATATAATTTCATTATAAAATAGAAGGAGACTATCTAGAAGATTGATCATTATTAGGTTATAGATTTTCTCTCTATATATTTCAACACATCTCACACATATAATTTGTATTCCCATCACTATCATTCATATTTTAATTTGAACATGTATGATTTTTAATATATATATATATATATATATATATATATATATAAACATGTACATAGAGTATAATATTAACTCGAAATTTTACCTTCTTATATGTAAACAGTGTCCTAGTAACATTGACAGATGATGTAGGATGGATGGTCCACAAGATGGATATGCATAGGTAAACATCAGTTGACTAAGATCCAAAAATGTAGTTTGGGATTATGAATATGTAGTCATAGTATCCTTATATAACATAAAAATTACACATTTATTATTCAATTTATGTGTAAATTAATTGTTAGCTTTTAAGTACAAATATAACCTAAATTTAACATGACATCTATATAAAACATACCTACATGTGTATAGTGACTAATGTGTGCACACCAAATTTACATGCCAAAAAATCATCATTCATGAGTATATCATCTAAGACATAAAAATCATCACCATATTACTTTGAAGGTCTAATGCATATAGCACCACAACATCTACAATGGTGAGGTTAGGTACGCATACTAGGTGGAGTATTTGTAGCATAGGTCTTAGAAAGCCTACTTGTATGTTAAATGAGTGTATCAATAAGTGAACTATGCACATATAAAGTGTAAATATCCATGAAATCCTTCACCACAAAAGGGATCTCATGTTTAAATATATTTTGGGTAAGGATCCTTGTATGTTGATTAGGCACAAGACATGCACCTAGTTGATCATCTGCATAGCCTTTCCCTCAGCCCTTAAATTCAACATAATCAAAATAGTTGGGAATCTAATTTAGGACAAACTTATAATAGATTTTTATCAAAAAATATAATGGGACCTCATGGTTGTTACATGGTGGGTAATCAAACACCATCCACCATTGGTTCCAGAAATTATTTTTAATCAAAGTGTGTTGGTAACGATGGATTGGGAAATGTTTAGTGGTTATTAGAAAAGGTGTATTGGTTTTTGGGCTCAATGAATAATTCACACACTAGGTATTTTTATATTTATTTTTCCTTCACCTCACATGCTAACAATATGTCAAACTAGTAATCCCTACGTCTATCCTTATACGATGTCTGTTTATTAATTTAACTTATTATCGAGTCAATTTGACCTAATACTAACTCTAGGTTTAATGTATCTAATTTTTCTCACCAAATTAACTTGTTTAATTATGCCTAATATCATATAATATCAACATTTAATCCCTATGTCCCATATTAACATCACCTCTTTAAGCCCTTAATTAATTAGTCCTAACTACATGATTTACCCCGCTCTCCACATATTCATATTTCCTAATATTTAAAATTGACCCACTTTCTAATCACATGCCACCCAAAAGAAAGTCTGTATATTTCCAATCTCTATAACTTTATCCCTTCTCAAGTTTGAAATTTAGGAGCTAAAATTCCCTTCCATTTCCTTTTAACACCTCCATAAATGCAAGGGTCATCCCAAGCATTTAGATAAGGAATGAATGCAAGCCTATGCAACCTCCATCACTCTCCTCTATGCATCTAGAGTTGGAATGAGCCTATGTTGTCAAAATCATCTCCCAAATATTCATTAGCATTATATTTTTGAGCTTGTCATACTTGGCAATCTTACATCTCATTTTAGATTTTAATTTATTGATTTGGTGTACAAGCAACATTATGGAGTCTTGGAAACGAGATCAAAAGGGAAGAAGATGATGGTAAGGTTATTCTAATTACTTTCTCTTTCAAATTCTTTATATTTGATGATTATCTTGAGTTTGGATTGATTAAGAATTATCTTGCAACTTTAATCCATTTTTGTCCAAATTTTGGGTAATACATTCTAGTGACCACAGTGGGAGTCCTCTTCTTATGCTAACATTCTTGTATCTTAACTATGATTATTCAACTTTATAGGTCAGATTGAAGTAATATTAGTGGCTTAACATTTTAAATTACCTATTCATAATGATCTCCAGGTTTTGGTTTTTTAGCTATATATATGTTAACGAATATAAAAATGTTTTTCTTTTTTATTCTAACATAAAACTAATTATAGGGTTTCTTGTTTTGTTAATAAATTACTAGTGTCTTGTATATACACTTAATAATTTATATATTTTAGAGTTATGCATGATGTTAATAGTATATATATTTATTTTTAACTTAGTAATTTGTACTCTAATCATACTTTTGCCAAGTTGCCACTTATTATTTACCAACAAATCACATTCCTTTGTGATTTTTTTAGTGTCCTATGTCTACTTTCATAGTTTGCATACAACCCTTACTAAAGCATGTTTGACAAAAATTTACCTACATTCTAAGATGTCTAGACCTTATTTTGAAGTTTGCAGGATGGGAAGACTCTTATAAAGAGTGTTGTGTCTAACTTTACACCTATAAATTTTTTATGTTTACATGCATATCCAGTAATAATCATCATCTATAAAACTCTTTCCTTCAAAGCATACTTCTTGGAGACATTTTGTCAAGTAGACCATGGGCATTCTCTATATCTTATTTTTCCCCATTTGTTGAGGCATTTTGTCAAACAATTAAAGGATTTTATGTGACTCCACATTTGGTGCATCCAACTACAAATATCTGATAAAAATATCTTTTTAATTATAAATGGATCATCCCATCTTATGCCTTTTTATAATCACAATGCTTCATTTTTAAGAATTTGATAAACAATTGATAGACCCTATGTCTGCTTCCACCTTATGCATATATCTATTAAGGTGGCTTCTCAAAATTCTACATCACTCCTATATAAGGTCTCAAGATTTAAGCCCCCTCCTCAACATGCATAGAGCTAACACCCTATTTTTTTTAAAACAATTCTTTGCCACCTTCTAAACCCTTTAAAACAAATAGGTATTAACAACCAAAACTAAATCCATACCACCAGAACAATCAACCATTATCAAATTTTAAGATATTTCAAGTGGAAACTTCTAAGTGTCAGAGGATGGATGAGTGTGGAAGTCTTCCACAAACTTTTAATGATTGATGTTTAATGCCCCTAGATTATCTAGCTAAATATGTGAATTTTCTCCCTGCAAGTTGAATGGTCTTTTGTCATTCTTTCAAATAGTTCACATGCCCTATTTTAGCCTCTATGTGACTTTTTACTTGCATTAAGTGGTGGTTTTATGGCTCAAGTGATAAAAAATTCATTTTGTGGGGTTTCAAACCTTGACTAAATTGATTGGGTTAGCTATATGTTGATACTACACAAAACACCCATCTGTTACAAAAGAAATTTCATCTAGTATCTCTAGATTTAGGATCCAAAAATGATAATCTTGGAAATACTTCTTCCTCTGAATACCCATCACAAATCAAAGTGATAAACAACTTCTTCAAGTATAGGCATGAAAACCATTTTCCTTGAGTGTTCCATGTTTCTAGTTCCCTTTGAATCATCTTTGCCAACCACTCTTGATGTATTCTGCTGATCCTTCAAGTATGATAAATTTATGTGTTAGACTCTGTCCCTCATATATTGATCTCCGCCTTGGCAATCCCACCTTCTAAACTTGTAATTTTAGCTTAAAATTCTATGGGATTTGAAACAAACCATCCATCAATCATGCCATGCCCAAAAGAAGGATTTCACCTATGTGAAGATAGGGTTAGGGTTTTTGATTATAAAAAGGTTTAAATTTAAATTTATTGATAAGATGTTGGATAGGATCTAACACCCATCTGTTCCATAAAATAATATTAATATTGCCTTTCATTAGGTGTCTCAATTGGTTATTAGGTTAAACACTAGCTACCATGCTAGCTGTAGAAAATCTCCATTTTTGAAATATACTTTGAGATGTGTCAACATCAATATTAATCATAATGCCTTTTGAAATATTTCAACTGCTCATTTAATTTGGCTTATTTTTTCTAGATTTATTTTGATTTTTCATAATCGGTTGGCAAAATGGTCATATAAATCCTTATTTGTGTTTTTAAATACTTGGTAAAAAAAGAGGAAGAAGAAAAATGGAAATTTTAGTCTAGCTATTCATAGACGTCAAAAGAATCAAACTTGTCTACACTATTAACAATTTTTCCTTGTAGGTTTCTAAAACTGTTAACTTGTGTGCTTAATAGAATGATTAGTCAAAGGTTAAAATTGATCAAATTATTAATCATTTGTTTTTCAGGTCGATCAGTCCCAAAATTAGCTAAAACATTATTTTTAGTCATTTATTTGATTTTTCTTATCAGCACACTTATTTGATGTGTGCATCTATGTCTCATCAGTCCAAGGCAAAAAAATTAAAGTTACTAGTGACATTTTTATTGTTAGGCATACAATCAATGAGAAGGCGGCTGAATCAATGGTGACAAATAATCCAATTCAATTTCCAAACCCTTCAAACACTTAGCATTCAATACAACTATTCATGAAGCATACAAGATGTTTAGAATAATGAACAATAAAGATAATGAAATATCATACACACAACACAATATTTATGTGGGAAACTCTCTTCGGGAATAAAACCCACTCTCAATCCTACAAACACATGGACTAATTGTCATATAAGATGATCACAAACATGAGACTGGTTAAGTCCTTATGACCAAAATTTAGTGAAACACTTGTTTCACAAGGAGTACCTACCCTTAGGTTGATCAAGTCATTTTGACCACTGATTGGTCAAGTAATTTTGACTATTTTTATAGAAACACCTATTTCACAAGGAGAACCTACCCCTAAGATGATCGAGTCCTTCTAACCACCTGTTGGTCAAGTCCTTATGACTTAGATGTTGAGAACCCTCATGTATATTTAGCTACGCTCAGCCTCATGACTTGAAACTTAGACCATAAAAACTTGGGACTAATGTGATCACACCCATATGACCAACTCCCCCTAAATCATCCATACATGGTAATGGTGATGTCAACAAAATTTCTACTTAGAGTTTTCTATCATAAATCCAACTATGCCAAGATAAACATAATAAAAAACTAAATGAATACATGTACTTCCACAAGATATCCAATCATCATTTATGTTTGATATGACCCCTCAAACATGATCAATACTTCATAACCATCCCTTATCATGCCAAAACTAAAGATCAACCATGCCTACTTCAAGCATACTAGGACAAACGCACTACACACTTTGTCATTAACACTTAGATTATCAAGACACTTCATCCACTCACCTAAACACCTCCATGACATCACTGACATCTCCAAAATTTATAGGGTTGATTATCAAATCTATCAATTTTAAAACTACTAAACCATTTTCTTGTAGGATGAATGCTCAAAGATCGCTTATCTTAAACTACCAATCTTTTGTTTTGTAGGTTGACTAGTCCCATAATAGGTTCAAATTTTATTTTTTTGGTTATTGATTTAATTAGAATAGCAAACCCACATAATTTAATTAGTTAGTAAATATTTTTTTTGCATGTTTGAGTGTCACCTAAGGGATACAATGGTGCATGCTCTCCTCCTTGCATACTTGTGATAATTCCTAGAGGATAGAAAACCACCAATAAACCCTCCCCATTTTTATTTCTAGTGTGTAATGCAACTATGGAATTGACATACACATGCTTACCATTAGTATTTAGGGGTTGATAACATGTATTTCATCACCACACATTAGACCATACTCCATATTCCAATGGAGTATAAATATCAAGACAACTGTCATTAGGTACTAAAGTGAAATTATTCATAAAGGGTTCTATGGAGTGAGAGGCATTATGGCTCCAATACACAAAGTGGTAGATATCATCCTAAATCGATTTGGGCCCCACCATAATTAGTGTATATCGAGGAATCCCTTAGTGAACCTATATAAACCTAGAATAATACCTTTAGCCATAATAGGTGACTTGTTACTAGAGTCAATATTAGCTCCCATAGTGACCATTATGTGAAAAACAAGCTTGAGAGGGTTTGGGAGAATACGTAATGGGTCACCATACTATATCCTCACCATCAAATCCATTAGATAGTGTAGTCATTGAGTTACACTCCTAAAGTTAGTTTACTAGTCATAGGCTTATGGTTTGCCTTATTTGTTTGAGGGTTATGGAAGACCAATGTTATTTTCAAACCTTATAGCTTACACACTCAAACCCATACATCTACTTGGCCTCTAAGTTATACACTCATTCAAATCATACTCATCATACCCCTAATCATCAATTGATCACCATAGACTTTTCTTGATCTCAAATCATCATTAATCCCTCCAATATCCCCATATACCCTTCATCACATAATCTTATATCCACTCCATTTTAAGCAACTTAGTCTATGTCTTTAGCTAGTCTGGAGTCATACTTACATCTTGCCATCCTATCTAAATCCTTAGTATATTATCCTTTTGTTTGATTTTATACTCAATTGATACTCTATTTACTACCTATTACTCTACCAATTTTGGACCTAGCACCTAGTCATCTTTAAATCTAGTCATCTTGTCTATTTATAGCCAATACCCATCTAAGTCATCACATTGTTGGTTTAAAACTAGGCACTAGTTGAAACACATATTTTTACTAGTTTAAATTCTAACATTGTTAATACAGTGATAGAACCTGTCATATTGTTAATTTAAAATTTGACCCCAATTTGACATCACAATCCCTTTTAGTCTATCTTGTCCTTGCCCATTACCCATCATACTAGCTCAATCATTCAGACTTCCCTTTTTCTTAAGGATGATATTTTACCCAACACCACAATCCACCTTCATATCATCTATCTTTCATCAACCATCCATCCACCATCATGGATTCGGACCCTGCCTTAGTTGAGAAATACCTCTTTTCTAACAAGGATGCATACCTTTTGCAACTCCTTGAGATGGGTGTTCATCTTCCCAATGACTTTGAATCTATATAACTAAATTTATTTACACCACAAACATCACATTTCCTTCCTCAAAAACATCCCCCTACATCTAATATTTATGTTAACCAATCCCAATCCACTTCCCCATACATTAGCTATGATACTTCTCATGAATTTCCTTATCTTACTAGAAAATGGGAACTAATATTGATAACTATGTCCCATGCATATTCATCTCCCAAATCACTACCATCAAATGTCTCCACTCTTGAGTCTAACATCATTGAAAACTAATATACCCTACTCCCACTATCTTTGGAGGTCCTCTTTTAGAAACTTTTTGATGCTGACATGATTGGCTACCCATAAAAAAACACTAGATTGGACAAAACCCAAACCTTCATGGTATCGTGTGGATCAATTTTGTCTATACCATTTAGTCTCTAGATATTCCATTTATCTATCACTCTTTCAGAGATTATGTTCAAATCCTAATCGACAATGGTAACCTTGAAATAGAGGGTTCATCCAATGAGGTCACATCTAGATATGAGTAAAAAGAGGTATGCCAAAAGCATGGTCAAGTTCTTTCCCACACTTGTTCATCCCCTAAGTCACTATAATCAAACACTACCACCCTTCAGTCTAACAACATCGATAAGAAATATACTCCACTCCCAATACCTATAGAAGCCCTATTTTGGAAACTAGAGTCCATAGACATGATCGATTATCCATAGGCAAAACCTCTAAACTTGTCTAAAACTAAACCCTCATGGTATTAATCAGACTAGTTTTTTCTATATAAAATAGCTTTCAGGCATTACACTTATAGATGTCACTCTTTTAGGTATTATGTCCAAAACTTAATTGATAATGGTGACATTGAAATTGAGAATGAATCTAATGCATCCACACCTAAGAGTAAATAAGAGGGGGTATGCCAAGAGACAATTCTTAACCAAGATCAAGATTATTCCATCCTCAACTAAGGTCATGACCCTAATCCTTTCCATACCACAACCATCCCTCATTGAACCATCCCTATATCTTATTCACATTAAATCCCCCATTTTCACAAATCCATTCACAAACCCATGGTAAATAAGGTACTTTAAAATAATGATGTTATTCAACATTCCCACTTTATGGCTAGAATTAAACAATCATCTATCAGTAACATTACCACATCATCATCCAAGTCAAAATCTGTATGGTCATCAGACTCTAGGACATGCGTACCTTCAATATCTAAATTGAAATGGGACTCCTTGTCTAACATCCCAAAAGTAGAAGATTATAGTCAGAACAAAAATAGTGATTAAGAAGATTTAATTTAATTCCAAGGTACCAAAAGACTAGTTTTTATAAGGATCAAATCCAATAATCAATTAATAAATCTAAATAATCAAGTCGGTTATGATTGAAAAGTAATCTATCAAATTCAAGAAGATTTTCATAATCAGCCAAGTCCAAAAGCATCATCCCTTAGTGAAAATATCATCGAGGTGCCATGGCATCATCCTAGTCATAATATTCATCCTCTCAAGTCTAAAGTCAAATATCCTTGGTAAATCCCTGTCATAGGCACCATGCGATAATAAAAATCCAATCAAGTCATTAAACCAAGAAGTCATCATGGCACTAATTACCATAAAAATCAAACAAGTCAAAAGTAATCTTGTTGATCATCATTCTAATATTTTGATCGATGAGCAAATAAGTCAAATAGTCTTGGATTCCTTAACCAATGGTGTGTGAAACTATTGAATCCCATTTCCACTCTCCTTTTAGTCATATTATCCATCATAACCATGTCATTCATTTACATCTTATACCCCACCATCAAAATCATAACATACTCCCATCCATACCACACCTTAAGTCCTTGGTAAGCATTGTCTCTCATAGGGGTAATGAATACACCTAGTGTAAATATTAGGAAAATATAAATCAAGATTCAACAAAGGTCACAAAGTCATTAATACATCCAACAATGTCAATGGCATGTTACTCACAATGGGAATCTCTAGAATAGTTGTTGGATAAGTATTGAGAAATAATATACATCTTTCATCTTGTCTGTCTCCAATAAATTGAGATGCTAATAAAAGTCAAAAAGTCAAAAAAAAATCATTCATCCAATGGTGAAAACTAGTCTTTTTTGGCACCTTGGGTAAGTACCATGGTGAAACTCATTTTTGGCATCATGGTAAATAATAAATGTTGTTTTTAGGTACCTTGACACTTGGGATCAAGCATCTTACTTCATCTATTTAGTCACATTCATTATTTCCACCCCATTTTAATCCACCATTTCATCCTATCTCGACCATGGCCATAGGAGTGAAAGGTGTCTTGATACATGTTATTATCATATTCTTAACATATCCTTATTAGTAACATTCAAAGGACTATATAACTGGTTCCCTTGCATTGTGGCCCTTGGATATTCATAATCCATCCCCCATCATCCCTTATCATCATTTACACACCATCCAAGATATTTCATCAACATTCCTCAACCTAGTTGCTAGACTTGGTATTTCATTTTCTAATAACCTCTCTTTAATAAAAAAATTTCCCCAAAAATCTAAAAATTATTGAAATTCAAAAAATACAAAAATATTCCCCATTGTCTTGTCCCATGTATCATCTTCATCCAATCTCATCCCATGTCTCTTTATCCAAACTTGGGAAACACTTAGTCTAAATTGAGCTACTTATGGCATAGTCTTACACCTATATACCTTCAAACAGAGGTCAATGTGCGAGTTTATTAGCTCTTATACTTACATCAACAACATGATCAAGCACATCCATCCTTTTCCATCCACTCATGATACACATACCTCTATCTATCTCCTTTATTCCTCCCACACACCTTCACTTAAACAACAGGCAAGACACTATTTGTTCAATGTATATATATTATTTTGTGTGTATGTGTTTGCTATTGCATATGTTTTTGCTTTTTCTTTGGCTCCATGTATTTTGTTTCATAATCAATGTTTGTATTATTTTAATATAATATATATTTTAGAGGTGTAATGAATGAGAATGCTATGATGACACCTAAAACTAAAATGATGATTCTAGGTGTCCTTGATGATGCAAAGTTTACTATTTTCCCCTTTTATACTTATGCACTTTGGAAAAACTTATACCCCAATTACTATACATCTGGGTTTAACATTGCCTTGTGCTATATTAATAGGGATTGCATAACCTACATGGATCAAGATGTTTTCATTCTATTTTATTCACTAATTCCACTAACAAAAACATATAAACTTAGTCGTATCCCTAACGTAGGAGGATCACACTTAGCCATACCATGAAACCAAAAACCATTTTAACTTATCCCTGGTTGATCTTGTTATACCCACTATCCAACCACCTCACTTATGTTCCATAGATCCTACATCTACCAATTCCCTTTGAGGATAATACTATCTTAAATAATGAAATTTCCCATAGAAACAACACACACTAGACAGAGTCAATTCTTGCACCACCTCCCTCATTCCACTGGTTTCATCATCATGTTGCCCTCATGTAGGTTATGCTAACTCTTAACACCCTTTCATGTCTCCCCAATAAAATAAAGGTATGCCTATGCACATCTTCTCACTTGATACCTTATACATCAAAATCGACACATCCTACATTGTAGTTGGGACCTCAGCGCTTTTGATTGCTATTTTTGTAATATCACTTCCAAAATGTGCATCACTTAATACAGAGTGTGAAAAACCTGCATGTTCACTTCATAGATCTACTCTTATGGTGGAGTTGGCCTATATTATAACATTTTTGGAGTATCGAACCACCTTCACTTCACCACTTACATGAATGAATGAAAAAAAATTCACTACACAATATCCTTGCATCCCCAAGTGTTATATAACACCCATACCCTATGATTCATAGTAGTGCTTGATAGGCCCTACAAATTAGATAGGCCAAAAATTAATCCTTGATCCCTCACCACAATGTCACCACTCACCTAGTGTTGTTAAATAATATTTTTGCCACCCTCAACATACTTAACCCCATGAATTATGACCCCACATACACTCAATAATTACCTTATAGACCATTAAATATCACCTCATAATCATTCCATGACATATTAATACCCATCCTATTTTTATCCATTATTATCATCAACATCGTATACATGATCTCATCGTACGACCTTATATTTATGTTAAACATAACCATGATTTCAAACAATCACATAACCATACAACACATATAGAATAACTTTTATCATCATCATCATCATTTTGTACATAAAAATTACATTTTCCATTATTGTCCATAACATCATTTATTCCATAATTACATACATTTACTCATTATTATCCTATTACATATGATCCTAGTTCTATGCCCATGATTTATCATGACCTACCTCCCATCCTATGGTGGTGGCCTTGGTGAAGGACGAACTAATTAACCTGATGACCTAGAACTCGATAACTTCTTAGATCAATTGATTACCCTATATGATGGATCCCTTTGCCCTACTAGCACTACCTACTCATACAGGATATCCAATATTGTGTCTCTCAAGACATCCTTACCACCTGATCCATCACATCTCCTAACCCCAGTGCATCTAATAATATCTTATCCATATTATCTCCATTGAAAAAAAACTTGTGCCTTTAACTCTCTCAACTCCAATCATGCTTATAGTTGCATATGATCAGCCCGCATCCACTCCACCTATTTTTATAGAACCCCAATATATTTCTCCCATAATTTCACTTGCTCCAGTAATGATGTTACCTAAGCCAGTACATCCACCATTTTTATATCTCCTTGAATGATTTGACCCTGCAAGATTGCCACTTGTCATTATAATCCTATTATCTCCCTTTGAGTGATTACTAATCAACATGAATAATCACCAATGCCCCTATTATTTTTGTTTATTCTCACATGAATCTATAGTTGGTATACAATCTTTAACCATTTTCCACTTATCCATCTTCTCAACCATCATGATGCACTTATTGCCACCATTATCCTCTCTAGATCTCGATCCCCCTATAACACAAAAACAATTACCAGTCAAATAGTGTTTTTCCATTTCATTGCTTAAACAACATCCCAACCCCTTCCCAAAAATTAGATACTCCTCACCTACAACCTATCATCCCATGTCCCCTATTCCCCTAATGTGTTTTTCCTAACCCTTCCCAACTATGGCCTCTTATGTCATCATGCCCAACACACAAAAAGCCCTTCCTATGGACTCCCAATCCCCATAATTGATGGATCCCATTACTCCTATAGCTCTTATATAATACCTTATACCCCTCAAACATGTGTATTTCTTATTCTCATGTGTGTGACCTATAAACCATCCCCTTGGATTATCCCCACATTTCTATCCACGATCTCCCCCACCACAACACCCATTCCCAAAACCCTATATCACCATGCACTTATTAATACCAATGTACATACACAATAAAACCCACAATAAATCCATACCTAGTTTTTGTGCTCACTTTATTGTTGATCCTCCTACTCATCCTCCTCACTATTCCATGCACGTAGACTTTATACCATCCACCTAAACCATAACCTCCCTCTCACAACACACTACACTAATTTGGCCTTTCTCTTTTCTTTTCATGCCCCATGTCTATAGTCCACCTTTTAGTATCTTTTCATCATTTTATTAACTACATCTAATATTTATTAAGTGGTGGTTGTGCTTCCACTACATTCTTCACTAGTAACCATGTTTTCCTCCTCTGGGTCACTAAGCACGACACCTATGATGATGTCCTCAGTGCCCTTCAAGGATTCCTAGTATAAAGGTATGAAAACAAATGATGCATACACATACCTATGAAGAGATTTAATAGGCTCTTCAAACCCTACCAGACATCTTGGTTATCCTCCTCATCACATAGCAATGATGGCCACTTGTATATCCAATTCACGTAGGTTTTAACTTTGCTAGATTTGATAAAACTAGGCTCATAGTGATGATGGAATTTTGCCAAAAATCCTATTTAACTCCTGATAGAGGTCCCCCTCTTAAAAATTGGCTCCTAGCGATAAATATTACCACTCCACTCCTACTTCCCATTTTTCTACCTCACATTGGTATCCTGGAAACATTCCTTGCCTCTTCCAATGAAACCACCTCATTTGTATCCACTCCATTTTTTTGTGCCTCCCTCTTATTTTGACTTCCTATTTATCCATTTTTCTCACTCAAAAATTATTACTCCCAATACATATGGGATTATTCCACTCATACCACCCCTTTGACTTTTATCCTTCTTCACTAAACCTCATCTCTTACCCAATCTTGAATTACAATAACACTCATATATCCTCAATTTAAGACCTGTAGGTATCCTAAGAATGTGTCCTTTCTTGAGATATGTCAAAATATCATCAATCTCTTTGTCATAGTTGATTTCCCCTTGGGATGTGTTGATAATTATGATACCACCATATATTTTCCCTATGCATTCATCTTTACTAGGGACATCATTGATACCTATTGGGGTCAACCAACAATAGATTACACTTGTGAAAGCAATAAATGTGGAATTAAATCAGATAGACAAGTAACTAGAATGATAAACAGCAAGAACAAGAGATACAAGAAACCACCCTGAAAACTTGTATTAACAAACTCTTTACAAAAGGAATACAATTGAAGAAACTTCTTCCACACCTCTCCTAGATGTATAGATCTCTCACTAGATCTCTATTCCTCAAGAGCTCTCTCTCTCAAGAACAATCAACTCCAACAAGCCTGGATTGATTCAATTCCGTATTGTTCTTCAACATACCAATTCTACAAAAATTCACAATAACTACCATAAGCTAGGAAGATCTAATTCTACATATAGAATTAGGAGACTTGAGCATGCACTTACAACAAACAGTTAAGCCACTTGAACAAGGGCTCTAAAAATAATATTACTAATAATAGAGACGTGAGCTTAAGACTACAACTCAAACTCATCATGCAAACACTCGCTTCTGTCCTTGGAAATAGCTTTCTGGACGCACAGGTAACCGATGTCGGTTCCTGCTGCTTGCTTGTGACCACCGTCGGCCGATCCTCTGCCGATGTTGGTGCCTTTGCAACTGCACCTTGCCCACATCGATCGCTCCTGACCGACGTCGGTGTCTGTGTAGACCCAAAATTGATAAGGTATGCTCCTTGGTGAAGCTTTTAGCTCCACACCATAACAATCTCCCACTTGGAGATAAACAGCTGCACCAGTACCTATACAGCAACATCTTCTAGCTCCTCCATCTTCAACTCAATCATGAAGACCAACAAAAGTTGAATGAAGATTCAACTTCTCCTTTATAACTAGCTTGGTTAACATATCAGCAGGATTCCTATCTGTATGGATCTTCTCCAGCTTCAACTCACCATCTTCCAATACCTGTCGTATGAAATGGTACCTTAGCTGTATGTGCTTTGTTCTTGAATGAAAGGCTAAATTTTTAGCCAAATGGATTGCACTCTGACTGTCACTATACAATCTGCAACTCTCATGCTCCCTACCAAGCTCATCCATGAACCGTGTCATCCATATCATCTCTTTGCTAGCCTCTGTGGCTGCAATATACTCTGCTTCTGTAGTTGACAAGGCAACAACCTTCTGCAACTTAGATATCTAGCTAACCGCCGTTCCACCTATAGTGAAAACATAACCTGTAGTGCTCCTCTTGCCATCCAAATCACCTGCCATATCTGAATCTACATAACCATGTAGATAAGTATCTGAACCTCCATAGCACAAGTGCCTACTGTTGGTTCCTCTCAGATATCTAAGGATCTACTGAACTGCTTTCCAATGTTCCTTACCTAGATTGGCCATATACTTACTTACCACTCCCACTGCTTGGGCAATATCTGGTCTAGTACACACCATTGCATACATAAAACTCCCTACTGTGGAAGAATATGAAACCTTACTCATGTACTCTACCTCATCATATGAATTAGGACATTGTTCTTTACTCAACTTAAAATGTCCAGCCAAAGGTGTGCTTACCGGTTTAACATCCTGCATATTGAACCGTTTCAACACCTTGTCCACATAATCTTCTTAAGACAATATCAACCTGTGATTTTTCCTGTCTCTCTTAATGCTCATGCCAAGGATTTTCTTTGTTGCTCCCAAATCCTTCATAGCAAACGTTTGAGCTAATTTCACTTTAAGCTCAGAGATATCTTGCATGTGTGATCCTGCAACCAGCATATCATCTACATACAACAATAGAATAATATATCTACCGTTATCAAATCTATTGAAATATACGCAATGGTCAGATTGACACCTACTGTAGCCATGCTTAGTCATAAACCTATCAAATTTTAAGTACCATTGCCTAGGAGCTTGCTTCAGGCCATACAAGCTTTTCTTCAATCTGCACACAAACTTCTCCTTACCCTTGACCTCAAATCCTTCTGGTTGTTCCATATATATTTCCTCATCCAAATCTCCATGAAGAAATGTTGTCTTAACATCTAGCTGCTCAAGATGCAAATCCTCAAAAGCAACCAAAGACAATACAACCCTTATAGAAGTCATTTTAACAACAGGAGAAAAAATCTCACCAAAGTCAATACCTGGCTTTTGTGCAAATCCTTTTACCACCAATCTGGCCTTATATCTCATCTGTCCATTCTCACCTTCTTTCAACCTGTAGGTCCATCTATTCTTGAGTGTTCTCTTACCAGCTGGCAATTCAACCAAATCCCATGTTTGGTCCTCTCTTGGGGACTCCAACTCCTCAACCATGCCACGCTCCCACTGACTCTTGGACTCCACCTGTATTGCTTCTTCAAAACTCTTTGGTTCTCCACCATCAGTTAGCAATAGGTAAAATAAAGAGGGAGAATATCTAATTGGAGGCTTACTCACCCTTTCTGACCTCCTGATGGGTGTTTGAGACTCGTTCACAACACGCTGTCCACCCAAATTCTCTGACAGTGACCGACCTCGATCACCTCCAGACCTGTTACTGACTGATGCCAGTTCTATCTGAACAACCTCAGTGCCTGTCCTGTTGACGTCGGTCTCTGTACGGCTGACGCCAGTTTCTGTACTACCGACGTCAGTTCCTACCCTACCGACGTCGGTCTCTATGTTTTCCTGCAAGTGATTATTTCTTTTTCCTGCGAGCTCATATTGGACTTTCACCTCGTCCAATTCACCATTGCTCTGCTCAGATTGATTCAGTTTCCTTAGCTGATCACAATACATCACTCTTTCATTGAAAACAACATCACAGCTCCTGATTACCTTGTTAGTTTCTAGATTCCACAATCTGTAACCAAAATCATCTGAGCCATAGCCAATAAACGTGCACCTCATAGACTTAGCATCAAGCTTCTTTCTATTTTCTTTATCTATGTGCACAAAGGCTTCACAACCAAAAAATTTGAGATATGAGAGATCAACCTTTTTAGCTGTCCATGCCTCTTCTGGAATACCACCATCTAGAGCTATAAAGGGTCCTCTGTTAATCAGGTACACTGCAGTGTCAACAGCTTGTGCCCAAAACTGTAAGGGCAAACCAACATGCAATCTCATACATTTTGCACACTCCATTATTGTCCTGTTCATCCTTTCAGCAATTCCATTCTACTGAGGTGTCCTTGGAACCGTCCTTTGCTTGCGGATTCCATGCATATAACAATAATCTCTGAACTTATAACTGCAGAACTCACTGCCATTGTCAGATCTTAGGCACTTTAATCTTTTACCTGTTTCATTCTCAACCATAGCTTTCCAAATCTTAAAAGTTTCAAATACATCAAATTTTCTTCTAATATAATAGATCCATACTTTCCTTGTAGCATCATCTATGAAAGATACATAGTACTATGATCCTCCAATGGAAGCAACCTGAGCCGGTCCCCACACGTCTATGTGAATAAGCTGTAACTTATGTCTCTTCTTAGTAGACCCAGTCTTGAGAAAACTAACCCTTTTCTGTTTTCCAAATACATAGTGCTCACAAAACTCTAGATCTATGCCTTTTAAATCTGAAATCATACCTTTGGACTTAAGAATTGACATCCCCTTCTCACTCATGTGGCCAAGCCTTGAGTGCCACAATTAAGCATCCACATTTGAAGTAGATAATACAGAAAGAGATTTGTTAGTAACACAATTACACAAATAGAGAGTACCTTCTCTCTTACCTCTGGCCATAACAAGTGCACCCTTGGTCACCTTCCAATATTCTGCTGTGAGAGTTACTGTACAACCCTCATCCCCTAACTTTCCTACAGAAATCAAATTTCTCTTCAAGCTAGGAACATGCATCACATCTCTCAACACCCATGTGTTGCTATTCTGCATCTTCAGCTGCACTTTACCTTTGCCAATTATTTTACAGGGCTCATCATCCCCTAGATACACTATTCCAAAATCTCCATGGATATAGTCACTAAAATATTCCCTGTTAGGGGTAGCATGAAAAGATGCACCAAAATCTAACACCCAAGATTCTATATTATTATGCAGAGAGAAAATTAAAGCATCTTGTGCAATACCTGCAACCTTGGCTTCTTCCTTTCCTTCGTGTTGATTGCCCTCCTTAGGCTTTGACCAACAATCTCTACTTATGTGCCCCATCTTTCCACAATTCCAGCATTGTGGCCTTTTGCCATTTCTAGATTTAGATCTGCCTTTCCCCTTAGATTTGGATCTTGATCTGCCTTTCTTGCTCTTCTCTTTCTGCCTTCCCCTGCTCTCAAAACTTAAAGCATTCCCAGATGCCTCTCCTGTGCTTTTCCTACAAATTTCTTCATTCAAGATAACACTAACAACATCCTCTACTTTCAAAATATTTGATGCAGATGCAGTATTACTTACTGCCATTACTAAGCCATGCCAACTTTTAGGCAAAGAACATAATATCAAAAGAGCTTTTATTTCATCATCAAATACTATATTGACTGAACTTAATTGATTCACAATTCCATTGAAATCATTCAGATGAGTAGAAACAGATCCACCTTCATTCATATGCAAAAAAAATTACTGCTTCATAAGATATACCTTATTAGAAGCTGAGGGTTTTTCATAAAAATTTGCTAATGTAGTCATCAACTCTACCGTAGCTTTGCCTGTGATAAATTGGATATCACAATGGATGCTAGACTCAGTCTTATAAACCCAGAGCCTTTCTGTCAAGAACTTCCCATTCTTCATCCTCCATGTCTTTGGGCTTCTTTGCAACACCACCTAACGGTAAGTAGAGATCTTTCTGATACAGATAATCCTCTATTTTGCATTCTCCAATGTTGGTAATTTTTGCCATTAAACTTTTTCATTCTCAATTTACTTTCATCTGCCATTGCTTCTCCCACTCAAATAGAAATCCCTGCAGAAACCCCTGTGAGAACCTGTATTCAATACGCACTATATAGATCTGAACCACCTGTTAGTGCACCTGAGCTCTGATACCACTTGTTGGTATCAACTCTTGAACCTGCAACCAAGGCTCTGATACCACTTGTTGGGGATCAACCAACAATAGATTACACTTGTGAAAGCAATAAATGTGGAATTAAATCAGATAGACAAGTAACTAGAATGATAAACAGTAAGAACAAGAGATACAAGAAACCACCCTGAAAACTTGTATTAAAAAACTCTTTACAAAAGGAATACAATTGAAGAAACTTCTTTCTTCCACACCTCTCCTAGATGTATAGATCTCTCACTAGATCTCTATTCCTCAAGAGCTCTCTCTCTCAAGAACAATCAACTCCAACAAGCCTGGATTGATTCAATTCCATACTCTTCTTCAACATACCAATTCTACAAAAATTCACAATAACTACCATAAGCTAGGAAGATCTAATTCTACATATAGAATTAGGAGACTTGAGCATGCACTTACAATAAATAGTTAAGCCACTTGAACAAGGGCTCTAAAAATAATATTACTAATAATAGAGACACGAGCTTAAGACTACAACTCAAACTCATCATGCAAACACTCGCTTCTATCCTCAGAAATAGCTTTCTGGACGCACAGGTAACCGACGTCGGTTCCTACTGCTTGCCTGTGACCGCTGTCGGCCGATCCTCTACCGACGTCGGTGCCTCTGCAACTTCACCTTGCCGACGTCGGTCACTCTTGACTGACGCCGGTGTCTGTGTAGACCCAAAACTGATAAGGTATGCTCCTTGGTGAAGCTTTTAGCTCTACACCCTAACAATACCATCATAATATAGCTCATCAATTGAAAACACTTGACTTCATTCTCCCTGTTATTTATATTCACTTCCTTTATTCCTCATCAAGTTTCATGTTCCTCACATCATTCTTCCCCTTTTGGTATAACTACATCAGCCTGAGGTCTCTTGAGACTATGTAGGCAACACTTGATCAGCCATGATGCCCAAGGACATCTTGACCACACTAACCACTTCTTCCCTTTCATATCTTTGGTCACTCAATCACATTATTTTTCTTTTCTCCACTCATTCTTACTCTCACTAGACACACACTATGAGATACACCTACCATTACAATTATAATTGTCTTATTTTGGCCTCATGCCCACCCAACATATGTCCTTATTTGGGATACATTGAAATTTTTTGGTCTCTATCATTATGTAACATAGATCTCCTTGGCATGCATCCTTTTTTGGGATACATCAAAAGCATGTGGCCTACTTCATAAATTTGTTTAGTCTGTGTTTCTCCCTTGCATGCATACTTGATTGGGATATGTCAAAAATATTACATCCCATTCATCGCATTTAGGATTGTATCTCTCCATTGTATGTGTCCTTGCTTGGGATACATTGAAAGCTTACAACCTCTTGTCTTATCATTCTTTTTTTATGGTTGATTCCCTTAAGTATCTGTTGATAGCTATGAAATTGTCATCTTCACTCTCTTTTCATATGTCTTTGCCATGGGTATTGTCAATGTGTAGCTCACTCCTCATGTTAATTTCGTCTTCTTCCTTGTTGATCTCACATCTAGCATTCCCTTGTTTATTCGCACACCACACCTACATTTCATCTTGTTGAGTGGTCATCTATCTCATTCTTATCAACACGTCCCCTCAATGTAGCATCTTATGTCCCCTAATTTACTACCACTTATCCATGATTATCTTTCTTGTTTGAAAGACCATTACTTCTAATCACAATGCTCTTTCAAAAAGGGGAAAAATGTATGCATCTAATTCTGTTCACTAATGAACTTGTTTAATTATGCTTAATAGCATCCAATATCAACATTTAATCCCTATATTTGATATTAATATCACCTTTTCAATCCCTTAATTAATTAATCCTAACTACATGATTTACCCTACTCTCCTCATATTCATATTTACTAATATGCTAATTATTAATTCACCTCACTTTTTGCATAATTCATAATATTCTAAATTCACCCACTTTATAATCATATGCCCCCAAAAATAAATTCTAAAGATCTTTAATCTCTATAACTTCTCATCAAATTTGAAATTTGGGAGGGGAATTTCCCCTCCATTTCCTTTTAACACCTCTATAAATGCAATGGGCATTCCAAGCATTTGGACAAGCTATGAATGCAAGCCTATATTTCCTCCATCACTCTCCTCCATACATATAGAGTTAGAATTAGCCTAAGCTTTCAAGACCATCTCCCAATTAGTGATTAACATTATAGTCTTGATCTTGTCATACTTGGCAATCTTACATCTCATTTTCGGTTTCAAGTTATTGGTTCAGTCTAAAAATGATATTATAGAGTCTTATAAAGGAGATCAAAAGGGAGTACAAGATGATGGTAAGTTTGTTTTGATTGCTTCCTCTTTAAAATTCTTTCCATTTAATTATTATCTTGAGTTTAGATTGATTAAGAGTTATGTTACAACTTTAATCCATTTTTGTCCAAATTCTAGGTGATACAAGGGTATTGGACAAATAGGTGTGATGGGTGTTGGTTGATGTGGGGTCCCTCGGTATCCTAACTTAAGGGATCTTGTGGAAATGTAGGAGGAATAAGAGGGTTAGGCAGAGGGTTAGGAGGATGGTTAGCATGTTATTCTCTTATAGTGGGATGAACTTTTAAAAAAGAATAAGATTTAGCAATTAAAAATGTAAATAAAAAATTGCCAAAATTTAGTCTTAATAGGTTTAGTTTTTGATTACTTACCTCCCCTCTATGATGACATTGCTAATTTGGTGAGGTATCAGGTGATCCAAGTGTGTTTTTATCCTCTTTCAAGTTGAATTCAAACATGGTTTAATAAAGAGAAGTGCAGAACAAGTAGGAAAATGAAAATAAAATAGGTGTACCTATAGGTTGGGCCTTTTTTTTGTGGTTTCAATAACATGTACATGTTATGTTTCCCTAACGTATAAAAATATTGAGCCTAAATTTAAATAATGAATATGTTTTATGGCCATAAAATGTATATGTTATGGATATATGTCCCCTAACTCCATGCACATCACTGTATATAGGTCAATACTACAACTATGCCATTAGCACAAATCAAGTATGAAATTAAACAAGAACATTAAATGATTCATTCCTAATATGTACAAAATAGGAAATTAAACATTCCTACTAGATTAAATAGGCTTAAATGCTTTTGGCCATAATACTTAGGAAGTGGCAAGTCTAACCTATTGCATTTGGACTTAGTAATCCACTACAAGTCAAAGTAACTCTAAGTATTTACACAATCACTTAGTAAAATTGTTCCTTAATCCACAAGGTAATCCCTACGTTTACCTAACCTATTCATCCTGATAGTAACTTAGCAACCATTGATCTCTATAAAAAAAAAAAAAATTGATCTTTGAAAAGTGAAAAATGGAAAATGTATGACATTAGTGCCCCATACCATTTATTCAAGGTGATATCTTGCTCACACTTTTTTGAGGATTTTACACATAATTTATAGTCTCATGATTTTATATCACAAAGGCATAATAATTGTTCAATATTATTTTTATATTTTAACAAATAAATGTAGAAATGCCATAGATCATAAACTTAAAAAGACTAGCCACTAAACATTGTTTTCTATACATACAATTTGAAGCAAAGATTGATATAATTTTATTAAGGATCAATAAAATATTTTGAAATTTTATTTCAAGTTTATTACTTGTAAATTTTAGTGTCGCTATATGAGATATCAACTATCAAAAAATAATTTTCATAATATATATATAGTAAATTATTTGGAGAATGAATTAGGGATCTCATCCTAATCCCATCACATCCCATTTTAATTATGACAATGAATCTATTTTCAAATACTTATCATATTCATATCATAACCATATTTCTACTATAAACATAATTCATTTACCAAGTTCAAACTATTCATGGTTTCCCAATACATATTCATAGTATAATTATAGTTCATAGTTCCTACTTAATATTTATATCATATATTTCTAATTTTATATTCACATATACTTATTTTCAAATATCAGTTACCACCATATATTTTATAATCGAGTTTCAATTCTTAATTATAATTTTCACCTAGTTTTTATTCTATTACACAAATCTTTAGAAAATAAAATATGAAATGGTATAAATAAAGTTTATATTAATATTTGGATTATGTTTTCTCCAATAAAAAAAGTATGAAAAAAAATGTGGACAAATAAACATACCACTCCATCTCCACCACTCCCATCTCCATGGTTTATAAAAGGGTTGTGAATTTCCAAAACAATTTAGAGTCAAGATATTTTAATATTATATAAATATATATTTTATAAACTATTTATCTAAATAAAGTGAGAGGTGACAAAGTTTGGGAAAATATTTTGATAATTACAATAGAAAAATTATGGGGTGAAGATAATGGAAGTCTCAAGAGGTCCTAAATAAAAATATTCAATTGCCTCATCTTTAAAATATATATTAATATAATGATTTTAAATATTTGTCAGGAGACACCCATCTATGCATACAAATATTTTTATAACATAAAATGCATGTGACAGGTCTTAAAAGAAAGAGATCCGCCATTTTTTTCAATTCACTGGTAATATTAAGTTGAAATTCTATAATGCTAACTTAAAAACTTAAAAGATCATATATTTTCAAACTACCATCCATCCATGTTGCATCTATCCAAGGTATCAAAACCATACTACAAGTTCCCCTAACTCTTTGAACTATATTTATGTACCCAAACCAATTAAAAGTGTCCTCTAAGAGTTCACAAAAAATGGTTTTCCCTACTCTACAATATTTTTTCATAACCCATCCATTCTCAGAGTTGGAATATTTCCATACATGCCTCTATGCATTTAATTATTAGTTATCTAGGTGGGTTAGAGTTTTCCAACTTCTATCAAACGTATTGTTTCTATCAAGGAAATTCGGCTCTGCCTGTTGTTTCACCAAATTTTGTCACTTCTCATTATCTTATTTGTTTCAGATATTGAATGGTATATCAATAAAATATTAATAAGTTTTAAAATATTAATATTATTATAATATTAAAGTAGGTTTATTTTATTAGAAAAGTTAATGAGAGTATATAATAAATATTATAATCCAACACTGTTGACTAAAGATACTTTTATTAGTATGCACTAATTTGAGTGATAAATGTGATAAAAAAACAAGGGCAATTTCTAGGATAGGGTTTAAATAAACAATATAGTTAAAAGGTTATTTAACCCTAAAATATACACCATAAAGTAATAATATTAAGAACTCATGAATCCATATACTTCTATAGATACATGTATTTCTCTTTGAAGGCTATTACAATTTACTACTTCCACTTTAAAATTTTCCTTTTATAATTTATAATAAATTTTACCAATATTTATAAACTTCACTACATTATTTAAAAATAAATTTCACTACTTGTTTTATTAAATCTTAAACCACATTATTTTTATTATTTAATCTCTATTATATGATTTTTATTCTTTAATAGATAAAATAAATGATGAGGTTTAAGTGGATATCTAACACTATTGTTTATTTTTAAACCATTATATTTTTCTCATGCATTATTTCTAACTGAGACTTCATTTTTAAAGGTTGCAAGATTTTTTAATAACTTTTTAAATTATAAAAGACTCACAAATAGAAATATAAGGAAAACTTGTGTCAACTTTCCTCATAATTTTAGAAAACAAATGCATTACCTAATATGCCATATAATGCTTCACAACAATTTTAATTACATGCACAAAGATATTAAATAAAATTTAGAACATGAAGGTTTAAAGAGTTTGATGTTTGATACTTGGTGTTCAATGATGATAACATGCAAAACAAAGTAACTAAACAAGTTAAAATCTTAATAGAACTGTCTACTCATCCCCAAGGGTATTGGAAATTCCTAATGCATTTTCACTACCAATGAAAGTTATCATAACTATATACAATGTGCCCTCTCTATTGTCTTCATAAATCACATCGATCAATCTCTCCCTGACGATACCCTGCTCCTTTTAGTAGAGGAAACTTACACTATAACCACACACTCAACAAAACCTGTCAAGTGATTAAATGAGATTAATAATATAAATGTCAAATTATTTTGAGAAATATAAAAAATAAAAGTGTGTTAAAACTATTTGAAGTAAAAAATATAAGTGTGGCATTGCCATTTCATGCTATTATATTTTACCAAGTAAAATTTAATTTGAAATTGTATAAGAAATCAATCATTGATGTCATTCAATATAAATAGTTTCAACTCATTTGGCATTAGTGTTTATAAGTAAGTGAATTTTTCTTGATGCTTAACCATTTCAAAATAAATCAATTCTGATTTGAAAGTTAATAATAATAACCTTAAGAGTTATATTTACATTTAAATCTATACATAAATCCTTTTTGGCATTCGATCAATTAAATTTGATATTAAATCAAATAAATACATCAATTCTATTTGACCTTCAAAATCATTTTAATTATTTTGATGTTATCCCAAATAATCAAAATTGTATAATAGAAGGACATCTAACTAAACATTTTATTTGTTTAAAACATGAAATAAAAACTAATTGAGACCAAATAAATCCATGTGGCTCACAATGGAACTAATTATAATAGAAAATAGGTAAATAGTCTATCAATAAAAATAGGGTGTGACAATGACATGATCATCTCATTTTGTACAATGTCATTTACCACAAAAAAAATGGTTCCTTGTCAAGGCCATTTTTTTACACAAATTTTTACCTAGTTTATGTAAATTTCTATATCAAATCTCAATAATGAAGATTTTATAAATAACTAAAAAAAAACCCTAGTAGGAGATCTTCCTTGTTGAACTTTGAAGTTTATTTTATATGTGGTGTAGCTTTTTGAAATAGTAAACCTTACAAATATAGAATGAGTAATTACTTTTTCCCGGTACATAAAACAATAATTTTTAATTTCAAATAATAATAAACTATTTCAAATATTATAATAAAGTGAAAAATAACATCTTAAAATTGATGGTTATTTCCTCCTTCAACTAGTGAGTAGATCTGATGGCTACTTTCTCCTTCGATTATTGGTGAAACAAAGGGATGGATAAATTCTCCTTTAAGTGGTGACAAAACTAAGGCATAGATATGCTCTCCTTCAACTAGTGTAAAAATCAAGACATGACTTCTTTCTCATGTGATTTCTATCGAATCCAAGTTTGGGGTTTGTTTTTCTGTTTAAATATACATGCTAAGAATAATATAAACATTTAATTGACCAAAAAATGTTGTATATGCATTTTTCAAAAGTAAATTATAGGGATTGTAAAGGGTAAATGACATGTTTTTTTCTAAGGTTATAATTCTACACCTTATTACTGCTATACATTTTGTGTTTGAACTTTTTTGGCTAAAGATAACTAGGGTTAAGTCCTAGACTAGAAAAAATTATAATGAAAAATCATTCCAAAAAATCATGAGAACCAAAAGTTAAGAAAGAAAAATGCCTAATATCAATACAAGGAAAATTAAATCCACCCAAATACACCATAAAAGGATGTGGTTGATTCCTATATTCTAAGGCCCACCAAATCTCAGTCAGTAGAGAATAAAAAATAGATACATAAAGTCTATTGACCATTACAAAAGGAAAAATATGTAGTCTTTTATTAAACTGATAGTTTAAACATAGAAATATGTTAGATTTTTATTTTTCCAAAGTCAAACAAGGTGATATGGAAAATTACACAGGCCATTTTAGACAACCTGTATATACAATTTCATCAAAAATAGGAGATGCAAACCAGAGAACTAGTCATCAACAAAAATTACATGAACAAGGTCAACTCCCTGTCCAAGACTACCAATAAACCAAAATTTTTATTTTGTAGGCTTAATAAAGGAAGGTGGAGGAGGGTATCATTATGGTAGAGTGAAAATGGCCTCCACAGATAGTTAGATACCTAAAAGTTCCTTGATGTTTGTTTACCCATGGTTAAGATCCCCTATTCTATCCAAGGAAAAATGATGATGAAATAAATATATCCCTATAAAACCCACAACAAATTTGATATAAAAAATTCCCTCATATAGGGAAAAGGATGCCATGATATTGGTGATCATGTTTGCATAGTTAAGAGTATGATCCAGGTCAAACAAATTTATCCTATCAATCATGTGCTTAAGTTCTAGTTTTAAATCATCCTCTTTAACATTAACCCATGTTATTCCACCCTTAATAAGTTTTTGACCCATACCTACAAGGGAGGTATCTTATATTGAAAGCCATCATATTCATGAACCTACTTTATCACCCATTTCGTGCACACATTCAAGGATTTGAATACAAAATATCCATCATTGGTAGGGAAAAAACTAAGAAAGAAATATTATCCTTCAATTCTTCAGCGCTTGCATTATAGGCATGGGATACATAAAAGAAGAACAAAAGTAGCCACCCCCTTCCTAGAAATAAATTGAAGAATAAAGACCCTACCCAATTATTCTCACTAGGTGTTGGAATCCATGTACATGAGTTTGTAGAAAAGATTAACTAAGACATAAACCTTAACTATGAGCACTTCCTCGTGCACCACACAACCCATGTATTGTGCCTATAATTTTAGTAAAATTAACAAATAGGCATAAATTATAAGATAAATATAGCTATTACTTACTAGAAACACCTCCCTTTTCACACTGTTATCTTCATTTGACATGGTATATACACAAACAATTAAGAATTATATTTTACGTTTAACATAACATTACATTTGAGTATGATAATAATTTTTGTATGAACCTAGTGGTCACTATTTCTCAATGAGATGATTATTTTTAGCACCTTAATCACTTCGTTTATATACATGTAAACACCTATTTTTTTACAATAACATTTTCCATTAATTCTTTGTCATGATTTTACACACTTGGTCCATTTTTATATATTTAGGTATTTTCTTATGCCTTCAACCCACATTAGAGTCTATTCAGCCTTGATTCATCTATATTTCCTCATAAACATCTCATATCTAAATTAGTTTTCAACACTAGGATCCCAATCAACCGTCCTTAACTAAGCTTGGTATCTATTATGTGGTTTCTTTAACCTTTAGATCATAATCAATGGTATACTAATTTTTTTATAGTTAGAAATGACCCTCCATTAATTTTGACCATCATCCTTTTGTGGGTGCTTTCCACCTTTGAGTTATTCTTCATGCTTGGATTTTATGTTATCAATATCTTCTATGGTCGGCCTTTTTGTGAAATATTCTAGACTACCTTATATATACAAATATATGCTTAATCATATCATAATATATCTTATCAACCTAATCTCTTACAAGCCATTTTCCTAACTCAAAATCAACATGACTTATAAATATGTTTGCACATTTTTCCAAGAATCATGCACATTAAACCTGAATTGCATGAATATCAATCCAAGTATTGTGCCATCACATCTTGTGCCAAATTATGGTAACATCAAAGAATATATTTGCATTTATTATCTAGGGAGAGGAGGTGAAGTATTTTTTATCATTAGATTGTGATTCAGTCATAAGTATTATAACTACATAGAAAAATAACTATAAATGTGCAAGATCTATATGTGAAACTTCTCAAGAGGTTTCCATGTCCAACTAACTATCACCAACTATTTTTTGCATAGATTGTTGAGGAGTATTTCATTATCAAAGGAGAAACAAATCATATTATTATTTTTATCAGATTAGAAAATTGAAGTTAGAATCTATCTCAACATCAATATGTACAACTACCTATAAAATTAAATAACCTAAAACAATATAACAAAAATAATCAACCATAAAAGGACACAATATTCCACCTTTTGATTCTATCTTGACATAATATGCCACTTTCTAATTCTATCTTGGAAAAAATTGGCCCTCTGCCTATTTTTAATCTTGAAGAGATCAAAGTCATATTCTCAAGATATATTTTATGCTAATTTTAGACATTTATCCTAGTTACATAAATCAACTATAGTGCCCATGTGTTTTTGTTTCAATATACTTCTCTTTTTTCATTATTGTTGTATGTTCAATCATTTCATTACACTATTAATAATCTACTTCAACACTAGTAAATCTTCAAACTTTTAATTTAATATATAACTATATGTTTCCACTCATGCCCTTGTTTATAATTTGTTGTGCATAGTATATTCCACATTAAGACCCAAATAGTTAAAACATTTTGGTGAACCTAACATGAATTGAATGCACAACATTTATATGTGTAAGTGTATGTATATTTATATCTAAAAAAACAAACTCACATCTATAGTTGTGTCTTTTTATATATTCACATCAATACCACCAATTTTTATTTTTACTTTTAGGGGTAAATTTCACATGCATAAAAGATTAAAAAACTACATAAGGGAAATCTATAGAAATACATAAAACTATAGTAGTCAGATATTCCCTGATGCCTAAATATATAATAACTCTAATATGAAATGGTCAAACAAGAAAAAACAATGGAAAGAGAAAAATAAGAAAGAATAAAAACACCTAGGGACTATAGCTAAATTCTAGAACTGGGAGTAAAGTCTAAAACTAGAATAGAAGTTGTCCTAAGAAATTGATCATGATTTACTAAAGGGTAATAATTGGTGAAGGTTAGATTTTGTCTAAGATAAAATTAATAGGTGGTATATTATGTTCCTCTAAGGCCAATTGTGTCTTTTGTGCCTTTTCAAGTTTTGTAACTTTCTAGGTAGCTATACAATCTCATGCTAATTTGGATTTTGACTTTGCTTCATTGATTTGATGAATAGAATGATTTAATTTGATTCTACCTTGATATTGACCTAATTCTCAATAATATAATAATAAAATAGTATGTACTATTTAGTTGGCCCAATAAGCCTCTTAAGTAATTTCATATAAATATACTATATGCTTGTGATTAGGGATATATGCAATTAAATTTATTGTGAGTGAATCCCAACCCAATGAGAGAAGTGACTTCTAAATCATATCTTTACATGATAAAATTTAACTATATGGTTTTTTATGACATTATTTATCCATAATATGTGTTAGCATAAGATATGTTATTTTTGGTATGATGTAACATTAACATGTAGGTTCCTTGGATAAATGTATAGAACTCTTGATAAATCTTGATGATTTTATGTTAGGATAATGACATGTAAGATATCAAGTTCTAGTATAACTTATGAAATGACTAAGGGTATATTTGTATATATAGGAATTTTTTAAAATAGGCCAACCCTAGAAGATTATGATAAGAGATATTCATGGTGTAGGGAATCAGACCAAGGCATAAATGACCCACAAAATGTTTAAGTTTATAATCGTTAGAGGGTTGATTTTGACCTAAAGGGAAGAAAGGCTAAGAATAGATACCAAGCTGAATAAATGATGTTTGAATCAAATTCTAGTACATAAAATTAACATATGTGAGGTGTTATTGAGGAAACATATATGAATCAAGCCCAAAGAGACTCTAATGTGGGTTGAATGTGATAAAAAATAATACAAATGCACACAAATGGACCAAGTGTTAAAATGCATGAAAATGATGCAATGTAAAATGGTCTTGTATAAAAATTGGGTACCTACATATTTCCCCACTTTGATATGTGTGTGTGTAAATACATGTGTGTCAAAGTAAAAAAAATGAAACATTTAACTAAACATTACCTATGGGATGAAAGGATAAAGAATCTAGATTCTTTGGCTAGGATTTAATCACATTTTGATGCATCTAGGTAAATTTGGAATGTACTTTCAAATAACCATGAATGCATGAAAGTAGTAAATATCTAGACATATCTATAAAAATATAGTGATAGAAATAAAAATTAAAAAATGATCATATGAATGAATATATCTGGTGGTACATGAACCATGTTTTCAATCTTGAGAATGTATTGGGTACTAAGATATTAAATCTAAGCACTAGCACATTTAAAATAGAACTTTAAAATTTAATATCTTTTAGAGTGAATCATAAAAAATAAAGTCCTCTTCTTGATTAGAAAAGTATATATTTCATGCCTCTTGGTCTATCTTGGTTTTATTTTTGTTCATTTGTCATTTGAAAAATCAAGGTTGTAGGAATATATTGATATATGTTCCCATTTTGAAGTTAGGGTTATAATATCTATTTGTATAAATCACTCATCTCAAAATAAAGTGTTATGGTAATAACATGTTATCAAATGGGTGAGTGCATAAAGTTTGAGGGCTAAAAAGTGGACACTTTCTATATTTAACATGATTTTAACATTTATGCGTACATGGTTTCTAAAAGTGTGTATGCAGCCTTGGATCATAGGCTTGGTGATTACCATGCCTAAACTACTTATATGGTTTTATTTTTTAAAACTACATATGCATTTATGTTGTTATAAGTAAAAAAATCATGTACTCATTCCTTAATATATACATTACTTACACAATTAACCCTAAACCTAAAAACTAAAAACTAATACCTTAAATTGTAAACCCTAAACTAATTAGGTTCACATGGCTCAATTTGGTCCAAATTACATCACTAATTGCCCAAATTGACTAATTGACTCAACATCTGATGGCATTGGGGCTAATTAAGCCCAATATCACATTATGTAGTCATAAATAGGTTTAACAAGCTCAAATTAGCCCTAATTACATTTACGATTAGACCTTATACCCTAAATTGTAAACCTTAAACCCTAAACCCTAATCCCTAAGCTCTAAACCCTAAACCTTAAACCAATTGATTTAACACAAATTAACATCCTTTAGAGCAATAATTAGGCTTACATGGCTCAATTTGGCCCAAATTATATTACCAATTACCCTAATTAACTAATTTTTTCAATCTATAATGAAAATAGGGTTAATTGAGATTTTATAATCACAAATAGGTTTAACACAATGAAATTTTCCCTAATTGCCTTCATGATTGGATGATATACCCTAAACCTTCAGCCCTAATCCCTAAACCTTAAACCCTAAACCAATCAATTTAGCCCTAATTAATATCCTTCAGAGTAAATATTAGGTTCATAAGGATCAATTTGGCCCAAATCACATCGTTGATTCCCCAATTGACCAATTGACATAATTTGTGATGGCATTGGGCCAATTGATCCCAAAATCACATTATGTAGTCATAAATAGATTTAATGAGCTCAAATTGGCATCAATTACCTTCATAATTAGATCATATCTACCCTAAACCCTAAACCCTAAGCTCTAAGTCCCATACCTTAAACCCTAAATTAAAAACCCTAAACCTTAAACCAATTGATTTAGCCCTAATAAATATATTTTAGAGTAAGAATTAGGTTCATGATGCTCAATTTGGCCTAAATTACATCATTGTTTACCCAAATTGACTAATTAGCTCAATCTATGATGAAATTAGGGTAAATTGAGCCCAAAATCATATTTTATAGTCACAAATATGTTCAACAAGCTCAAATTGGCCCATTACCTTTGTGGTTGGACCCTATACCCTATGCCTTAAATCCTAAACCCTAAATAATAATCTCTAAATACTAAATCAATCTATTTAGCCCTAATTAACATATTTTAGAGTAAGAATTAGATTTAGATGGATCAATTTGGCCTAAATCACATCATTGATTTTTGTAATTGACTAATTGGCTCAATATGTGATGACATTGGGGCTAATTGAGCCCAAAATCATGTTCAATAGCCATAAATAATTTCAAGATCTTAAATTAGCCCTAATTTCCTTCATGATTAGATTTTATACCCTATACCCAAACCAATCAATTTATCCCCAATTAACATCTTTTAAAGTAAGAATTCTGATCATAAGGCTCAATTCAGCCCAAATTACATCACTTATTACCCCAACTAACTAATTTTCTTAATCTATGATGACATTAGGGATAATTAAGCCCAAATTCACATTATATATTCATAAATAGGTTCAACAAGCTGAAATTGGCCCTAATTACCTTCATAATTAGACCTTATAACCTAAACCATAAACCATAAACCCTAAGATATAAGCCCTAAATGATAAACCCTAAATCCTAAAACAATCTATTTATCCTCAATTTACATCCTTTAGAGTAAGAATTAGGTTTACATGGATCAGTCTGGCCCTAACCACATCACTAGTTGCTCTAATTGACTAATTAGCTTAATCTATGAGGATATTAGGGATAATTGAGACCAAATCACATTTTATAGTCACAAATAGGTTCAACAAGCTCAAATTGGCCTCAATTACCTTTGAGATTAGACCCCATATACTTTAAACCCTAAGACTTAAACCATAGATTGTAAACCATAAACCCTAAACCAATTGATTTTGCCCTAGTAAACATTTTGAGTAAGAATTAGGTTCATAAGGATCAATTTGGCCCAAATCACATCATTAATTTCCCTAATTGACTAATTGGATCAATTTATGATGGTATTGGGGTAAATTGAGCCTAGAATCACATTATCTTGTCATGAATAGGTTCAATGATCTCAAATTGGCCCTTATTACCTATTTACCAATTTTTACCCCCAAGTAAAAATGGTCAATCCCTATAGGTTTAAAATTTTCATAGGGATATTAAAAAAGTTATATCGTCTTGCAATGTCTTGTAATGGTCTTCATGTGATCACATCAGTCATTGATTATCTTTCTTGGAGGTTTAGTCTCATATGTACTTGTATAGTCCTAAAGGTCATTTATGAGTAATGGTGTTCTCAAGTGTGTTAAATGTCATCACATGGTATTGATTCATTATAAAAGGTTTTTTATATGCCTTGGATGTCATATATTTATCTATTAATCTTTTATTATGTTGAAACACATTATAAAGTCATTTTAGTCACCTTTTGGGCTAATTTGAAGGATTTGTACACACCATTTCCAAGTAAAAATGTTAAAATAAGTGTCATAGAGTAAATAATGTCATAAAAATGTCATATAATAGTTATATACTTAAAAAATTGTAGTTTAATGCCTAAAATGAGAAAAATACTCCTTTACAGGCACTTATGTGCATTTGTATAGCCTTAAGAGATCTACTTATAAGTGAAAATAGTTTCAAAGAGTTTATTTAGATTCCATAGGTTAGTTTCAAGATTGGAATAAAGTTTTAGGTCATAAAAGTGCAAATCTCTCTCTCTCTCTCTCTCTCTCTCTCTCTCTCTCTCTCTCTCTCTCTCTCTCTCTCTCTCTCTCTCTCTCTCTCTCTCTCTCTCTCTCTCTCTCTCTCTCTCTCTCTCTCTCTCTCTCTCTCTCTCTCTCTCTTCCATGCCTGCCTTCACAAGCTCAAAAAGGCAAAATTCAAATGCATCGTACGATCAGGGGAGATAAAGCTAGAGGATGAAATTTTGGTAATGGTAGAGGTCCTAGTAATATTTAATTTAGTGGAATTGGTTTGAAGATTTATGGCCCATCCTTTATGAACAATCATTAAGACGGTAAATATGTCACTATGCCTTGTCCATTCAAGCAGGATCTAATGTTGTTTTTGTTTCTTCACCTCAGAATTTGATGGAGGAGAATTTTTTTGGGATGTTTTTAGAGGGAAACTTAATCCTTTGAATTTTGATTTCATTAAGAAACTCAACCTTATGATATGTCTTCAACAAGAGGAGAAATATGTCTCAAGAATATGAATCATATCAACCTACTACAAGTGTTTTGGTTGGTTTGAGATGTTTTCACTTTTAGAATTTAAAAGAGACTCAGTGTTCATGGAAAAAAATTCATTATTTAATGATTCATGTACCCTCTCTTGAGAAGTAAATCCTTACAAATGATCCTTCAAGAGATACCAGGTATCTTGCTCTTTGGAAGCAGGGTCTATGCATAAATGATCTTGTACAGGTCTAAATGCCAAGTTTGGTCCAATTAGCAATGAACATAAATGATAAATAATGAGAATAGAAATATTAAAATTTGGAAGGTCAAGTTAATGAGCATGAGGCTCATAAACACCCTCCAATAATAATTGAGATAAGTTCACTCACCAACAAGTCTACAGACCTGTTGGTGAATACTCACAAGGTTTAGGATTCATGTTGAGGTGTTCAATCCATGGATAAATGTGATACATGAATGTGACTTTGATAGACCCAATTATATCATTAATAATCATGAATGAGTGAAGAAACTCCACCTTCTATGCACAAGCCTTGTATATAAGCTAACCTTCTATAGGCATGTATGTACAAAATGAGTAATTTGATATTGTGTGGTGATAAGATATATATATATATATATATATATATATATATATATATATATGTATGTATGTATGTATGTATGTATGTATGTATGTATGTATGTGACTATTCAAGTAGATGATAATAAATTATCAAGATTCGACATAATTTAAAGGTTTTTAAGACTCAAGGAAGTTGTTCTTAACAATCTATGCAAGAAAAAATATAGACTTATAGGTCCTCATTTTGGAATAAAACCAATTGTCTTGAGAAGAAGGCAGATGTGGAATCATGACTCATTTTAGATAAGAATGAGAGGAATCACAAATCAATAAATATCTAAGTTATTTGAGATTCGAATGAGGTTCAAGAATAAAGGGTATGCATCCTTACTACTCATACATAGGTTTGTATATGGAGATAAGAAGGCAAGGTCTGAAAATGTAACAAAAGGATAATGGACTCTATAAGATAGTGAGAAAAGAACTTCAAATAAATTTTATATACTTTTAACGTTCAATTATAGAGTTGAGAAGATTAATTCTAAGGCTCATATTTAAACTCTTCTCCAATGACCACCTATAGTCACACTTTGAGAAAGTGCAAGGAATAGTTGTGTTTGTGAAAGTGAAGGATTTTGGGAAACTTAAAAAGGCTCTATACTATCAATAGTACAACAAAATCATTAATAGGTTTAATGATTTGTAATTGAATTCCTAAAACCCACAAATTCCCTCAGACTATCCTAATCACCACCTATAGGTTTCTTATGTAAGACTTTGGAATACTCTTCATCTAAGATCTCTCTAATAAGCCATTACCACAGTGATGAAGCTAAAGCATTTCATAAAGAATAAATCAACTATATTCCACAAATAGAGTATATAATGCTAATATTCTTTGTTATATTACAATAGTTTGGTGAAGAGGAATATATAGAAGGAGTAGGGGGAGTTAACTCATAGGAGATCTCATGGTGACATTGAGTGTAACTCATTATGGAACTCATAAGATAACTTACAGTGACACTTACTTGAACTCCAAGTGTAAATCTAAGTGAAACTGACCCTCTTACCCACTTACGCCTAAGTAAGCTAAAGCTAAATGTGTAAGGATAATCCATTTAATAAATAAATAAAATAATAAATATCCTACACTAACACCCCCCTTAAGCGTAGCTAAACTGGGAGGAAAATAAAAATGGGTCCCCACAAAAAGGCTTGATGAGGTACCCATGTATAATTCAACTCTAAAAAAAGTGGAGTAAAAGGAGAAAACCTAGTGGGGAAAACTCCCCCCACCCCGCAAAAAAAAATAGAGACAAATAAAATAAGGTAGGACTAAAAATCCCCCAAATATGATGTTGAAGTAGTCTGCACTCCAAATATTTGAAATTCATAAAGGAACTCAATCTACATGAGTGGTCTGAATCCACTACTAAATCATAAAGACCCATTGACACTGGGTTTCACCAGAATAACTCCAATCAAGAAGACTATCAACAGTGCTAAAAGTACAAAAGAGTATTACATGTGCAGGGAATGCTCAACACCAAAGAAGTAGGAAGAAGTTACAAACAACTATTGAAGGAAGACTAATGTAATTCTAAAATAAGAACCTTTTCTAAAGATTAGGATCAGTAAGACAAAACTACACAAGTTCCCCCAATAGCACTACTCAAATAATGATCAAATGGTAAACCAAGGCACAATCCAAAATTTGAATATACAGATGGTACATAAATTTTCATGAGTGACCCCAGTGACACTACTCAACCATTGCATGGAAAAATACAAGTCAAAAATAAAGGTTCTAATAGTCTAAATAAATTGATCAATTAAAGATGGAAGGTCACCTCTACAAAATAGGAATGCAAGATTTTTTATATGATATATGCCCCATCTCACCAAAATGCATGGGTAACCACCTGCTATATTTGCCTAGCATAGGAATAAAAAATAGATGCATAGCTCATTCTAAATTGAAACCAAATAAGCATTAATACCAATATTATGATACCCCCCATAATGCTGAGAAGGGAGAGATATGGTAGGTCGACTAAAACTATGTGTCAGAATGTAGTGCATGCAGAAGAACTAGCTACATCAAATAAGGCATGAAGAAGTACCAACAAATAAAAAAGGGTGTGAAAACACAAGGCACACTCACATGAAAGTAGACAAGATTTTGATTGGAAATAAGAAATTTCATGCAACAAACCTCCCATGGAACTTTATAAAGTAGTGTGAGTACAATAATGTTCTAATAAATAATAGATGAAAATAAGGAAGACACTAGGATTCAACAAAATAGCTCTAAACAAGGAGATTATTGACCTATCAAGGAAGCTATAAAGTATCATGAAAGATTCTCTAAAAAATAAGGGAGTGAAAAAGTGTCTCCATAGAAGAAGGCAAGGCACTAAAAATGGGGCCTTGATGGAGACATGACACAAACTACAAATGTGTCAAGGTGTCAATGCACAAACTAGAATAGAGCATGTTGTGGGATGATGAAAGAGTGTGGTAAATGGTGAAAAAGCCATCATGTATGCAAAAACACACCTAAAATGATCAACTATTAAAACTAACAACCTACAAGTGCATGCTCAAAATAGGGATGTCAAACACAACCGAAAAAGCATCCATATGTGAGTAATGGCTACAGAAAGTAGTATGATCCATAGTATAGGAAACCCCCTAAATATGGTACTTTATAAGATTAGTGAATTTATAATAATAATAATAATATGACCAATGGGTGTGAAATTATAAATAAGGCACTTTTACAAAAAGTGGCACTCAAATTTGAGTTATTGAATAAAATTTATGAATAATAACATTTCTTGTCATTAATGACCTATTTAATGAACTTGTACATAAAAGTTTTAAAAAACCCAACCAAACAATGGGTAAGGTAGTCATCCAGCCACTTTTTAGAACTAGAATTGAGAGCCTAACCTCTTCCAAGGCAATGCTAGATCTTTAATCAATTTACCCACTCACCCATGTGCATTTTATGTAGAAATAATGTTGTTTAGAGGGTAATTAACAAAAAAAAAAAAAAAATGACTTAAAAAAATATTTAGTCACAAATTAGAGTAAAGGTGGATAGTTTTGAACTATAAACCTCTCCAAAGTCAATGTAAGGCCTTAACCGATGCATCAATGCACCCTTATGTGAATCTCAATGAAGAAATTTCTACTTGAAGCCAAAATAACAAAATCAAATTATTTTAAAACAATAAAACATGCATGATTTAGATTTTAGGTTTAGGGTAGAAGAATTTTGTTTTATTTTTTTGGAGAGTTAGGATGCCACATAAAGGAAAGTAAACTCAACATGATGGAGAAATCAAGGGATTGGGTGTTGCAATTAGAGGTTTAACTGCTTGAATCAACCAAGGTTTGATTTAAAAAACTCAAAACATAGCTATTGTAAATTTGTAACCAACAAGGGGAGCCATCGGTCTCTTGTTTCTATTAATGAAATACCATTAACATATCACAAATCATAAAAGGATGTATTTGTGTGACCATGTGAAACATGACAAGTTCAGGCTGAAGATGCATCTATGCTCCAAGAGTTAGTATAAAATGATGCCAACATGTTGGAGCTCATTTTCCATGTCCAGGCCATTGAAAAATTACATGTTGAGGTTGAAAAGCTATGGGGGAAGATTGCAGTGAAAAGTGAGAGTGCTTATGAGGAACAAAATAGTCATGAGTGGGATATAATGGTGAAGCATGCACCGATTGGGTGGCAAGCATTTATAGAAGGGTTTACAGCAAGGCTTCATAAAAGGAAATATTTTCAATAGTCTGCCCAAATCCATTGATGATAACTCTTTAAAAATCAATGGTAGATTCTTATTGATGTTGGATTATTACTCTTTCCATCCAAAAATAGAAATAACATGTTTATAATACCCTAAGGATGGCTAAAGATGAATAGAAGACCACATAGAATTAGAACCATATCCACCAATGTTAGCTACAAGTTTGTGGCTGATGATGTTAGTAATGTGGTCAGCTAGTAAATGTTGAATAGAATTATGCTTAGGAAAAAAGAAATATTTTTTTCAAATGGATCAAATATGAATATCCTTCAAAAAATGACTATTAACTATGAAAAAATGGATACAAGATGCTAAATAATGACACATATGGAGAGCCCAATAGAATTCAAAATTCCAACGCTTCAATTTAATGTTGAATTAAATCAACATTAAGCTAAAACAAATGTTGGTAACTAAAAAATAAAAAAAATGTTGTTAGATATGGAGAGTTGTACGAGCCAAAAAAATAATAACATGGCCAAAGAGAGACTAGATTCAAAAAAGATAAAACTGTAAAAGGAACTATACAACCAACACAACAATAGATCCAAAAGTATGGCTGATGCTAAGTAATGGTAACTTGAAGGAGGCTCTATTACTATGTAAGAGTTTGGATTACTCTTCATCCAAGATCTCTCCAATAAGCCATTACTGTAGTGATGAAGCTAATGGATTGCACATAGAATAAATCAACTATATTCCACAAATAGATTATACAATGATGTTATTGTCTATTATATTAAAATATCCTAGTGAAGAGGAATACATAGAAGTAGGGGGATTTAACTCATAGGAGAACTCATGGTCACACTGAGTGTAACTCATTATGGAACTCATAGGAGAACTTACAGTGGCACTTAGTTGAACTTTAGTTGGAACTCTGAGTGAAAATCGCCCTCTTACCCACTCACAACTAAGAAAGCTAAAACTAAATGTGTAGGGATAATCCATTTAATAAATAAATGGAATGATAAATATCCTACACTAACAACTTAGACAAGTAGGTTGGTTATGGGATTGAATAGAATATAAAGTTTCAAAGGGTTAGTAAAATTTTAGGAACTCTTAATATTATGATTTAAGTGTTTAATGACTTGTATAAAGTTTTAAACTCCTAAGACACAATCAAGATCCCAAGAACTGACACCTACAGGCTGGCCTAGGCAAGACAAGGTATTTCCAAGTTTTAGAAGAGAGTGCCACCTACTGTCAATGATATGGGAGTTTGGGTGAAATCATAGATAGGTTTGAGGAGTCATTAAAATTTAAAAATACCTAAAGGAGGTTCACAAAATATGACTAAATAGGGCTCTTTAAACCCTACATACACAATCAAATTGGTGTTTACAGACCTACCTACCTTCATGAGAGATATTTGGTTATTTGAGAGAGTTAAAAGTAATATGAGAGGTCTAAGGTAAATCAAATAATTTTAATATGGTTTCATGGTGGTAGGATCTCATTTAGTTCCTCAGACCCAATATCAAAGTAAGGCTAATGTAAATAAGCCCTATCTAGGCCTGAAGAACCTAACACTACACATGCAAACCACAAGAACATTCATGAACAAAGTGGCTTATTGGAGTTAAAGTGAAGAATTGATGAAATTAATGAGTGTGTAATGATAGTACAGACCCTCCAATATCATATACAAGCAATAGAGGACAATGAAAGTGCCAATTTGGCCCTTGAGACCACCTCAAACTCCTCTCATGCAAGATTATAGTTCAAAACTAACCATTCACTAACTTATTGAGACCTTGACCTAATGCATGGATACAAGTGGTATTAAAGGTTGATAAATGGATTCCAATGCTCTAATATTTTTGTATCAGTTGTCAGTTTATACATATGATCTTCATGAACAAAAGCTAAGAACTCAGACCCCTTTCAAATGGCCTATTTGTAACATGAATACCAACTTCTTACACTAATATCAGTACATATAAGATGCATGGGGAATTTATATCTTACATAAATTTTAGGGGTATAATATATTTGAAAATTTTGGAATTGCTTTAGGGATTAAGGGCCTAGGGATTATGAACAATCGTTAAGAACCTAAGTCACTATACACCCTCCTAAAACCCTAGTAAAGACCCAATGTGAAAGATTGGTCTCCAAAACACATGAAATGACCTATATTGATTTTTAAACCTCTTGAAAATTGTTCTATACTTCAATTATATTCAGACCATTTACTTTTTTTTACTTACAACTATACGGATTTCATTAAATGTACTATTTTACAAGGTTTTTAGGTGCTTACAGGGTTTTAGATAGTGGATCACTTGAAAAAAATTGGAATAGGTCATTTTTGATTTATTAAACCTATTCAATCCTAAACATATGTACAAAACATCCTGTAAGTTATCAAACAAACCTCATTTTTCAAGGTAGTCTTCGATAGGATAAAAAAGAGATAAGGTTTCAAGACCATTTCATGGTTCTCACACTTACACAAGGTCTTAGGACCTCAAATTTGGCATGGATGTTGGTGATATGCTGGGAAAATTGAATCACATTATTTTTGGTGGTTTCACATGTGTGGGAGATATATTGAGTAAAAAATTAGTCTTATAGGCAAAGAGGCCTATTTGAAGCCTAATTGGGGGAAGAGAACAATAGAAAAAATTTACTTCCACTCACTCTCAAAACTTGAAACTTGGCATGGAGTTTTAAATCCATATTGGGTACTAAAATATGTATTTATTTTCTAGATATCATCTATAAACTATCCTACACAAGTATGTTTACATGTTTTTAGGGATACAAGGAAAAGAGACCTAATGAGAGCTTAAGGAGCAAATTGGAGAATTGAGAGTTGTTCCATGAACCAAAATGGATTTATTTAAGTTTGATAAGGTACTTGAATGACTTTCATGAAGAGATAATTCATTTTATGTATTTGAAGTCAAGTTTTGAGTAATTTGGACAAGGTTAGGCATGGAAGATGAAGAGATTTCAAGACACCTAAGCATATGGATGATGATTGCCACTAAATTGTCAAAGTAAGGAAGTTTATAAAGGTATTAAAGGTGTCAAATGAAAAGGTATGAAGTCATTTATGGTTAAATGATGATGAAAATTTCCATTTGTCACTTCTCATATGTAAAGAAGGGTAGTTTTAAAGAAGATGACCAAGGTATCAAGCAAGTAGTCTAACTCCTATGCCATTTGGATAGTGAATCATATTTATAAGAGAGATATATGTCATTAAGGACATGTTTAAATAGTTCCTAACTTCTTATTTGTAACTCTCATATGGACACTTGGCAATTTCCTTCCTCTATGGCCCTCTCTCTTCCTCATTTCTCTATATAAGCTACCACTTTTGGCATTATAAGACATCCAATTTTGGTATGGCCAAGCCCTGATAATTTTAATACTGATTTTGTCTTTGGAATAGATATTTAAAACTAGTTTTATTCTCTTAAATTATTTCATAAGTGTGTCAATTAGTTTATGGTTTAATGGAAAGTGATAGTTATCTCTCCTTGTGTTCATCCCACTCTTTCATGCTTTGTGCAAGTAATTTGCCTTCTAAAAAGTCTCATGATGTGTAAATGGTTATTTTATGTGTATTTAAGTGTGAATAAGAGTATTAGTGTCTATTATAAGACCTAATATTCATCTACCTTGAGAAATACATTGCATTCTACCTTCAAGTTGAAACACTTTTGTTAGGAGAACTTTGGGTTTTGAGATCAATTTTGTAGGTCTTCCATAGGACAGGTTCAAGTAGGAGTGTGGAGTTTATATTGGTGCATCACCTTTATTAGATTATTGTTAATATAATTATAACCCTTTTCATTTTAATCAAGTAGATGAGTGGTTAGTTGTAGGTGTTGTGCAAAGGGAGCTAGCTCTTCAATCTATAGACTCACCTCTAAGAATTGTCACCCATCACATATGAGGTGTTTCAATATTATTATAAATTTAAGAAGGATGGAATATACCTATTTATGGTGAAAATTTTGTTGATAATAGTTTTGGCACACCCTATGGGACCTCATAGTTTATGAAGTTGTCAAAGGTAGATGTCGATCTTGATAAAGCTGAAGTTGTAAAGCTTCCTTCATGCAATGTCTAGAGACACCAACACTCATTGGCTCTTGGTTGCAGACTAGTGCTTAATTTTTATGCCTAAGGTAAGGATAATGTCTTATAATAAATGTATTCCATTTAAATTTTTAGAGCTAACTTACTATTCAGTTATAACAAAGAGGTTTACTAACACCCATCCATACTCCAAGAAAGACTTTTATTAGGTCCAACTAGCAAGATGACATCCCTTAAGAACCTACCCTTTGTTTATTTCAATTTCCATAGTCCTATATCACTTTATCTCTATGATGACGTTCCTATGCTAACCCTCAAAAGTGTGCCTTCATATAGGGGAGAAGCTACCACTACTCCTATTGAACACATAAGAAACATTGCCAACTTTTGAAACATACATAACATCACCAAAGAGAATGTTTCTATTAGGTTGTTCGATGTTTATTTAAATGGAAAGGTCATTGATAGGTATGGTACTTTGGATCCTAAATCTTTCACTATGTAGGATGAATTGGGTGACTCTTTGATAATGAGATTTGAAGATAAATTTGATTACTTATCCTTAACTGAGCAACTGAATACAATAAAGAGAGTACCTCAATAGGCCATACACGACTTCAACACAATATTCCAAAAGTCCTTGGATAAGATAAAATCTTGGTAAGGCATAATACCCATCATGTTTTTCTCTATTATCTCAAAGCTTTCAATAATGACATATCCATGATGATTCAATCTATAGGAGGGGATACTTTGCCTAATGCCTATGAGATTGTTATAAGGGCTAAGAATTAACTAATACAGGCTGAGAAGATAGCTCCTAAACCACCCACGCCTCTATTTATTGATGTGTAAATTACTATACCGAAAATTGTTCCCATCCCCTCACCCAAGCATAAACAAGCTACCTATAATCAAAAAGGAAGTGAAAAGAGGAAGATCTAATCAAGGCTCTTAGAGAACAGAATCAAACTCATAAGATACAAAAAAAAAAACAACAAAAGTAGAGGTTTTTCTAAGGTCCTTACCATCCCTATTCATCTTATCAATCCCCTAAACCACATTTCCAAGGTTAATATCAAGGAAAAATGCAAATAACTCAAGAGAATCAACACAATAGACAAAATTAGAATGTTGCTTCTACTTCAAGAGCACTTGCACCTATCCAAAATAAAATTTTACAAGATAATGGATAGAAGCCTTCATGGGACCAACCACATGAATCTTCCATTTATGCAAATGAAGCATCCAATCAAGCCTATATGGCTTAATGGGGAATAATGCCTTATATGACTCAAGAAGAGATGCCTAGTTGAGGAAAAATCTATGAAAGAGATGATCAATAAAATGCTACCTTGATAAACTACTATCAAGAGGAATCATGTGCAGTCAACTACCAAGGTAACTTGAATATTGGATCAAACTATATAGCTATAAATACAAGGTCAAAGAAGAAAGTGGTAGAGGAAGTATGAATAGTCCAAACATGAACTGTCTAAAACCTCAAGGATTAGGTATGTCAAACACAACCCATATGGTTCAAGTGAATCAAAAAATTCATAATGCTAAAAATCCATCTATGCCTTCTCCTATGCATTAAGTGACACAAGATAGTTTAGTTCTATGGCTTCTAAAGTACATGACAAAGTTGGCATATCTCTTATGAATATTGGTGAGCAGATGAATAAGTTTCATTTAATCATCCCAATGTGGGATACATTTTCAATTCATAGACAAAGATACCTACTCCAAATTGAGCTCTCCTAGCTCAATGCATCACTTAGGTAGCCTAGTGAAAGAGAGGAAGTTTTAGCAAATAAATTGGAGATCATGGATGGGAATCCAATCAAAACTAAAAGAAGAGATAAATCTCCTACTTTTTACCTCTCTATCATCATTAGAGACTCATTGGTCCATAATTATTTGATTGATAGTGGATCAAGTATATTAGGCATGCCCAAACAAGCTAAATTTGAAATATGAGTCACACTCCAAGGGGGTGTTATAGCTTGGTGGATCAGCTATCAAGATAATTGGCATTATCAAAGTTTTTAGATTCACCTTTTATGCTTGTCCTACATTCTATATTTCCCAAGATGTTGTGGTTGTGGATGTGCCATCTCATTTTGCTCTTTGCTTGTCAAGGGACTTTACTACTAAGATTAGGGGTTATTTTTAGACTTTAGATTGGTCCTTTATGGAATTTAGAACCAATTATGGTGCTAATGTCTCTATCAAGTCTGAATATTTATCTAAGTTTCATGTAGATCCATTTGTGCCTAACACATCAAACATGAACTTCACCATCAATGAAGAGGAACACCATCCTAGTGACCAAAAATATTTGACACCTCTTGATAACCTTTATCTTGATGAGTGGGGGGTTGATCAACATCGGTTTGATCCATACAAACTCATTGAAGAGATAGGTATGGTATCATATATCATTAATGAAGAAAGTGATGAGTTTACTGAGGTAAGTTATGATGATGTTCTTCAACAAGTTGCATGGGGAAACTATTTGATGCATATCGATGGTGATGATGATGTTTCAAGTGTACTAAAACATGATTGTCAAGAAAAAGATGCATTTATGCCTACCAATGAGGAAGAGATTCATGAGAATGATACTCAATAATATTGTGATGATATATGGCAGTAGTAACATGCCATAATTTAAGAGTTTAAACAAGAAAGTGGGCCTCTTCCTCATCAAAAGAAACATGAGCTTGATGATGAGGTCTATGATAGGCTTAAAAAACACAAAAAAGAATGTGAGATCCAAATAAACCATAAGGAAGACTTGGAGGAATGTGATCAGGTAAAGGTATAATTTTATGAAAGTGAAGAGAAGCATAGGCATCAATTTGATCCTGAGTCACTTATAGATGTGTTTGGCAAGCAAGAAGACAAGAATGGCAATTATAGACATCAAACACATCATGGTTTAAATTAAGGTGTAGTTGGGAAAGGTTTCATGATCCCCAAAGAACATATTGAAAAGTGTCAAATGAATATACAAGGGACCAAGAAAGATGCAATGTCAATAAATACTAAAGGAGAGGCTAAAGGATCATTCAAAGGAGTCTCAAGTGATACATTTATATCTATCCAAGACTTCAATAATGGTAAGTCATTTGATTACCTTCACAAACAAGTTTTCATTAACAAACATTCATAACATGATGGTTTGTTCTTATGGAGCAGCTATGATTCTAGAAACATTGTTTTTGACCCTAGTTGAATCAAGAGGAGCTATTTCACCACCTCAAACATGTTTTGAGGTCTTGTACATAATAAGTTAGGTGTGTTATTTTTAGTGAGTTTTGTTGTTATGTGTTTTTTGTAAATGCCTTTCGTATAGTGTATTTACTTATTGTTATGTGGTGCAGTGTGATTTTGATTCTTTTAAAGGTGTGTCAATTTTAGTATGAGGCATATGAGTGACTCCATTTCCCAATGGGAGGATAAGGCCACTAATATATTAGCATTGCAAACATGCTACCCCTATGAATCACTAATTTATTGACCAAATTTTAACCCCCAAGTAAAAATGGCCAACTTATATAGATTGAAACTTTTTGTATGGATATTAAAACTTGGATATGGTCTTGCAATGTCTTGGAATGGTCTTCAATTGGTCAATTCAGTCATTGATTAGCTTTGTTTGAGGTTTGGTCTCATATGTACTTGTATAGTCCTAAGGGTCATTTATGAGTCATGGTGTTGTCAAGTGTGGTCAAGGTAATGACATGGTATTTATTAATTATAAGATGTTTTTGATAAGTCTTGAATGTCATATATTTATGTATTAACCTTTTATTATGTTGAAATATACCATAAAGTCATTTTAGTCACATTTTGTGTTAATTTAGAGGATTTGTACATACTATTTCCAAGGAAAAATGTTTAAAGATGTGTCATAGCATATATGATGTTAAATAAAGGTCATAAAATGTTTAAGATCCTAAAAACTTACAGTTTAATGCCTAAAATGAGAAAAATACTACTTTGCAGGCCCTTATGGGCACCTATATGGCCTTAGGATATTTACTTGCAAGTGAAAATGGTTAAAAGAGTTTATTTGTATTCCACATGTCATTTTAAATAATGGGATAAAGTTTTACGTCATAAAAGTACAAACAAATCTCTCTCTCCTCCATCACTACCTTCACAAGCTTAGAAAGGCAAAATTCAAATGCATGGTATGACCAACAAAGAGAAATTTGGAGGCTAAAATTTTGTTAAATGGTAGGGGACCTAAAAATATTAAATTTAATGGAATTTTTTAGTATATTTATGGCCCCTCCTTTATGAATAATTGTTAATATTGTAAGGAGGTCACTATGCCTTATCCATTCAAGCAGGGTCTAATGTTGCTTCTATTTCTTCACCTTAGAATTTAATGGAGGAGAATGATTTTTGACATGTTTTCAAAGGACAAGTGACTCTTTTAAATTTTGGTTTCATAAATCAACTCAACCTTATGAGATTTCTTCAAAAAGAGGAGAAAGGTGTACCCAGCTACAAGTGTTTGGTTTGGTTTGAGATGTAATCACTTTAATAAATTATAAGTGCCTCAGTGTTCATGTAAAACCATTAATTATATGATGATTCATGCTACTTATCTTGAGAAGTAACTCTTTGCAGATGATCCTTCGAGAGATACCAAGTGTCTTACTCTTTGGAAGCATGGCCTATGCATAAATTATCTTTTACAAGTCTAAATGCTAAGTTTGGCCCAATTGGAAATGAACATCAATGATATATCATGAGAATAACACTATTTAAAGTTTTAATCTCAAGGTAATGAGTGTGAGGCTCATATACACCCTTTAATAATGACTAAGACAATTTCATTCACCCACATGTCTTCAAACTTGTATGTGAATACTCATGAGGTTTGGGATTCATGTTGATATGTTCAAGCCATGGATAAGTGTGATAATAAACTTATAAACACCCATGTAACCTTAAAAAACCCCATTATTTCATGAAGAAGCATGAATGAGTGAAAAGACTCCAACTTTTAGCCCAAGCCTTGCATATAAGCTAACCTTCTACAGGCCTGTAGGTACAAAATGAGTAAATTCAGATTGTATGGTGCTAAGTAGGAGATCTATAGGAATGTTAAAGTAGATTATAATAAATTGGAAAGAGTTAACATAATGTAAAGGTGTCTAATAATTAAATAAATTATTCTTAGCAGTCTGTGCAAGCAAAAGGCAGACATGTAGGTCCCCATTTTGGACTAAAACTAATTGTCTTTAGAAGAAGGTAGATGTGGAAACATGAGTCATTACAAACCAAAATGAGAGGAGTCATAAACTAGTAGACACCTAAGTGTTTTGATAGTAAAATGAGGGTCACAAAGATTGGGTATGCAACCTGAATACTCATACACATGATTCTATATGGAGATAAGAAGGCAAGGTCTATAAATGTCACAAATAGATAATGGGATCTATAAGATAGTGATAAAAGAACTACAAATTAAGTTTGTATAATTTTAAGGTGAAATGAAATATTTGAGAAGATAAATTCCACAGCTCATATTCAAACTCTTATCTAATGACCACCTATAGTCACATTTTGAGAAGGTGCAAGGAATAGTTGTGTGTTTGTGGAAGTGAAGGGTTTTGGGTAACTTGAAAAGGCTTTAAACTCTCAATGGTACAAAAAAATCATTTATAGGTTCAATGATTTGTAATTTAAGTCCCAAAACCCATAAATGCACTTAGACTATCCTAATGACTACCTATAGGTCGTGTAGGCAAGTAGGATGGTTATCAGCTTGAAAAGAAGATAAAGTTGCAGAGGGTTAGTGAAAGGTTATGAAATCCTAGTATTGTGATTGAAGTTTATAATGACTTTAATAAAGTTATAAACTCCTAAGACATAGTCAAAATCTAAAGAACTAACCCCTATAAGTTAGCTTAAGCAAGACAAGTTATTTCCAGGCTTTAAAATAGATTGCCACCTATTGTCAATGATATGGGAGTTTGGATGAAATCATAGACATGCTCTAGGAGTCATTTAAATTTCAAAAAAAATCTAAAATAGGTTAACAAAATATGACTAAATGAGGCTCTCTAAACCTTGCATACACAGTTAGATTGGTGTCTATAGACCTGCCTACCTTCATGAGAGATATTTACTTATTTGAGAGAGTTAAATGATTGTGAGAGGTTAAGGGGAATACAAATAATTTTAAGATATTTTCATGGTGGTAGGATATCATATATATCTTTAGACCTAATAGAAAAGTAATGTTAATGTATAAAATCCTTATTTAGGCTTGTAAAACCTAATACTACATAGGGAGACCACAAGGACATTCAGGAACAAAGTGGATTGTTGGAAGTAAAGTGAAGACCTAAGGACATTGATGAGTTTGTCGTGATAATAAAGACCCTCTAATATCATCTAAAAACAAGGGATGGCAAGGAAGGTGTCAATTTGGCCTTTGAGACCACCTAAAACTCATCTCATGCAAGACTATAGTTCAAAACTAGACTTTCACTCACTTTTTGAGAATTTAACGTGATGCATGGATCTAAGTTTTCTTCAAGAATGATAAAGGGGTTCTAATGCTCCAATATTATGGTATCAGTTGTTGGTTTAGACCTCTAACCTTCATGAACAAAATCTAATAATTCATACCCCTCTCAAATGGCCTATTTACAACCTGAATACCAACTTATTGAAATGATATATGTATGTAAAAGAAGCATGAGGACCTAATATCCTAGGGAAAGTTGAGGGGGATAATGCACTTGAAAATTGTGGCATTGGTTTAGGGATTAAGAACCCAGGGTTTATGAACAATCATTAAGAACCTAAGTCACTCTAAACCCTCCTAAAACCATAGTAAAGACCTAATGTGTAATATTGGTCTCCAAAACACATGAAATGAAATAGAATTCTTATAAAACCTCCTAAACATTATTCTATACTCTAATTATATTATCACTATATAGTTTTTTTGTACTTACAATTGTATAGACTACATTAAATGCATTATTTTGTAGGGTTTTGGATGGAAGAACACTTGAAAAATATTTTAATATGTCATTTTGGATGTGTTTCACCTATTAAATCCTTAAAATACATACATTACATCATTTAAGTATTTGAACAAACCTCATTTTTCAAGGCAGTCTTCAACAGGGTCAAAAAGAGACTAGGTTTCAAGACCATTTCATGGGTTTCACACTTACATAGGGTTTGAGGACCTCAAATTTGGCATGGAGGTTGGTGATATTATATAGAAAGTGAATCACATAGTTTTTTGTGGTTTCACGTGTGTGGGAGAGATCTGGAGGAGAAAATCAATATTCTAGGCAAGGAAGCCTAATTAAAACCTAATTTGGGAAAGATAACAACAAAAAAAAGATACTTCCACTCAATCTCAAGACCTAAAACTTGGCATGGAGATTTAAATCCCTAGTGGGTCCTTAAATATGTCTTGAATTTCTTAGGATCATCTGTATACTATCCTACATAAGGAGGTTTACATGATTTTAGGGCTACAAGGAAAAGATGCCTACTGAGAGCTTAAGGAGCAAAATGGAGTCTTATGAGTTGTTCCATGAACCAAAATGTATTTATTCAGTTATAATAAGGTATTTAATTCCTTTCATAAAGATAGAGGTCATTTATGAATTTGAAGTCAGGTTTTGAGCCATTTGGACAAGGCTATGTGTGGAAGATGAAAGGATTTAAAGACACAAGCATATAGATGATGATTTCCACTAACTTGTCAGAGTAAGGAAGTTTATAAAGGTATGAAAGGTTTTAAATGATAATTTATGAAGTCATTTATGGTGAAATAATGATTAAAATGTCCATTTTTCACTTCTTGTATGCAAAAAGGGTAGTTTTGAAGAAGATGACCAAGCTGTCAAGCAAGTAGTCTAACTCCTACACCACTTGGATGGTGAAGCATCTTCAAAGGAGGTTCATATGTCCTTATAGACCTATTTAAATATTTTATAACTCATTTTTTTTAACTCTTATGTTTACACTTGGCAATTCCTTTCCTCTATGCCACTCTTACTTCCTCATTTTTCTATATAAGCTGCCACTTTTGGCAATGTAAGACATCCACATTTAGTATGCCAAATCCCTATTAAATTGAATACTAATTTTTCCTTTAGAATAGTTATTTAAAATGGTTTTAGTCTCTCATATTTTTTCCCTTAGAATAGTTATTTAAAATGGTTTTAGTCTCTCATATTTTTTCCCAAGTGTTTCAATTATTTTATGGTTGAATGGCAAGTGATAGTCATCTCTCTTTGTGTTCATCTCACTCTTTCATGATTTGTGTAAGTAATATGCCTTCCAATAGGTTAAATTATACGTAAATGGTTGTTTTGTGTGTATTTAAGTGATAATAATAATACCAGTATCTATTATATCCATATTATTTATATAACTTGATAAATACATTGCATTCTATCTTCATATTAAAACACTTTTGTTAGGAGAACCTTGGGTTTTGAGATCAATTTTGCAAGTTGTCTTCCATACCATAGGTTCAAGTAGGAGTGTGGAGTTTATTTTGGTACATCACCACTATTATATTAGTTTTAATCTCCTTTTATCCCATTTCCTTCAAATCAAGTATATTAGTGATTAATTATAGGTGTTGTGCAAAGGGATCTAGCCCTTCAATGTAGAGACTCAATTCTAAAAATTATAACCCATAACATATGAGGTGTTTCAATGTTATTCCAAATTAGAATGTATTATCCCTATTTAGGGTAAAAATTTGGTTGATAATAGTTTTTTCACACCTGATGGGACCTCATGGTTTAATAAAATGTCAAAGGTAGATGTTGACCTTGGCAAATCTGAAGTTGTAAATCTTCCTTCATGTAGTATCTAGCAACTTCAACACTCATTGGCCCTTGGTTGTGGAATAGTTATTCATTTTCATTCCTAAGGTAAGGAAAAGGTATTATACTAAGGTATTGCATTTGAATTTTTATATCTACTTTACTATTCAATTAGAACAAAAAGGTTTTCTAACACCCATCCATGCTCCAAGAAATCTTTTGTTGCTCACATACCTATTAGGAGACTTTTCTTGGGTCCAACTTGCAAGATGATAGCCCCTAGGAACCTACCATTTTTTGCCTTAAATGGCCATAGTCCTCTATCAATTTATCACTATGATGGTATTCCTATGTCATCCCTCAAAAGTGTGCCTTCATACATGGGAGAAACTTCCACTACTCCTATTGAACACATAAGAAACATATACAACTTTTACAACATACATAACATCACTGAAGAGAATGTTGCCATCATGTTGTTAGTTGTCTATTTAAAGGTAAAGTCTCTTTATTGGTATGGTACTTTGGATCCCAACTCTATCACTATGTGGGATGAATTGGGTACTTTTTGAGGAGAGTTAAAGATAAATTTGATCACTTGTCTTTGATCGAGTAGCTAACTACAATAAGGAAAGCATCTTAAGAGGCCATACAAGACTTCAACACAAGATTTTAAAAGACTTCGGATAGGGTCCAATCTTGGTAAGGCCTACTTCCCACCATGCTTTTATCTATTATCTCAAAGTTTTCAATAGTGACATATCCATGATGATTCAATCTATGGGAGGGGATACATTTCATAATGCCTATGATAATGTTATAAGGGATGATAAATACCTAATATAAGATGGGAATATATATCCTAGACCACCCATGCCTCTATTTCATGATGTGTAAACTCCTATAGCCACCATTTCTTCCATCCCATTACCCAAGGATAAGCAAGTTACCTCTAGTCATCCAAACAAGTCAAAAGAGGAAGATATAATCAAAGATATTAGAGAAGAGAATACAACTCTTAAGAGATAAAAAATATTAATAATGGAGGTATTTCCAAGGTCCTTACCAACCCTATCAGTCTTATCAATCCCCTACACCTCCCTTTCAAGGTCACTATTAAAGACAAAGGTAGATAACTCAAGTAAAAAAACACAATGGACAAAATTATATTGCTCCTTCTACTTCAATAACATGTGTACCTATCCAAAACAATATTGTAAAAGATAATGGAGAGAAACCTTCATGGGACCAGGAACATGACTCTTCCACTTATGTAAATGAATCATTCAATCAAGCCTATATGGCTAGATAGGGAATAATGCCTTCTATGACTCAAGAAGAGATGCCTAGTAGAGGAAAACATCATGGAGGATATGCTCAATAAAATTATACCTTGATGAACTAATATCAAGATGACTCATGTGTAGTCAACTACCAAGGTAAGTTGAATATTGGATCAAACTCTATAGCTGAAAATACAAGGTCAAAGAAGAGAGTGGTTGAGGAAGTACAAAGTACAAATGGTAGTCTAAACATAAAATCTAAAGAACCTCAAGGATAAAGTATGTCAAACACAACCCCTATGGCTTAAGTAAATTAGAAAACTTATAATGTTAAATCTCTTTCTATTCCTTCTCATATGCATCAAATAACATAAACTAGTGGTATTGATATGGCTTATAGAGTATATGACAAAGTTGGAAACTCTTCTATGAATATTATTGAGAAGATGAAGAAGGTTCACATAAGAATCCCAATATGGGATACATTTTCCATTTTTAGAAAAATAGACCTGATCCAAAATGACCTCTCCAAGCTCAATGCATAACCTAGGTAGCCTAGTGAAAGACAGGCAATTTTGACAAATGAATTAAAGACCAAGGATGGGAAACTAATCAAAACTTAAAGAAGAGATAAAATTCATCATTTTCACCTCTTTATCATCATTGGAGACTCATTGGTACATAATTTTTTATTGATAGTGGAGCAAGTACATCAATCATGCACAAACAAGTAGCAGATAAGATACATTTGAAATATGAGTCACACTCTAAGGGTGTATTATAGCTAGATGGATCAACTGCCAAGATAATTGGAATTATCAAAGTTTTTTAAATCACCCTTCATGTTTATCCTAAATTTTTTATTTCCCAAGATGTTGTGGTTGTGGATGTGCCACCTCATTTTTCCATTTTCTTATCAAGTAAATATACTGCTAAGATTGGGGGGTAGTTGACTTCAAATTTATCTTATATGGCATTTAGGACTAGGTATGGTGCTAAGGTCTCTATCATGTCTAAACATTTAGCTAAGTTTCATGTAGATCCATATGTTCCTAACACATCAAACATGAAATTCACCATCAATGAATAGGAAGACCATCTTAGTGACCAAAACTCTTTGACACTTATTGATGGTATAGATGACCTCTATCTTGATGAGTGGGGGGGAGGGGGGGGTGGTTGATCAACATGGGTTTGATCCATACAAACTAATTAAAGATATAGGTATGGGATAATATATCATTCATGAAAAAAGTGATGAGTTTCCTAAGGTATGTTCTGATAATGTTTTTCAACAAGTTGCATGGGGAAACTATTTTTTCCATATCAATGGTGATGATGATGTTACAATTGTAATAGAGCATGATTGTAAAAAAGAAGATGTAATTTTGCCTACCAAAGAGGAAGCGATTCATGAGCATGATACTCAAGAAAAATGTGATGATCTATGGCAGTAGTACCATACCATAATGTAAGAGTTTGAACAAGTAAGTGGGCCTACTCTTCCTCAAAAGAAACATGAGCTTGATTATGAGATCAGTGATAGGCCTAATAAACACAAAGAAGAATGTGAGATCAAAGTCAAGCATAAGGTAGCCTTGAAGGAATGTGATCAGGTCAAGATAGAATTTTATGAGAGTGAATAGAAGTATAGGCATCAATTTTATCTTGAGTCACTTGCAGATGTGTTTGGTAAGCAAGAAGAAAATATTGGTGATTCTAGACATCAAGAAAATCATGGTTCAAATGAAGGTGAAGTTGGCAAAGGTTTCATGATCCCTAAAGAGAAGATTGAAAAGTGTCTAATTAATAGAGAAGGGAAAGTAGGTTGTAATGTCAAGCAATAATAAAGGAGAGCTCAATGGATCATTCAAAGTAGTCTCAAGTGATATACTTGTAACTAGTAGAGGATTCAAGAATGGTAAGTTATTTGATTACCTTCATAAACAAGTTTTCATTGACAAAAATTAATCACATGATTGTTTGTTCTCATGGAGCAGCTGTGACTCTATAAGCATTGTTTTTTTACCCTGGTTGAATCAATAGGAGTTGTTTCACCACCTCAAACATGTTTTGAGGTCTTGTACATAATAGGTTAGGTGTGTTATTTTGAGTGAGTTTTGTTATTGTGTGTTTTCCCTAAATGCCTTTGGCATAGTGTGTTTGTTTCTTGTTGTGTGGTGTGATATGAGTTTTAGTCCTCTAAAGGCATGTTAGTTTTAGTATGTAGCATATGAATGACTCCATTTACAAATGGGAGGATAAGACCACTAATCTCTCAGTATTGTAGGCATGTTAGCCCTGTGAATTGCCAATTTATTGACCAATTTTGACCCCCAAGTCAAAATAGTCAACCCCTATAGGTTGAAAATTTCCATAGGGATATTTAAACTTCTATATGGTCTTGCAATGTCTTGTAATTATTTTCATGTGGTCAATTAAGTCATTAGTTAGTTTTGTTTGAAGTTTGGTCTCATATGTATTTGTATAGTCCTAAGGATCATTTATGAGTCATGGTGTTGTCAAATGTGGTCAAGGTAATGACATATTATTGAGTCATTATAAAATGTTTTTGATATGTCTTCAATGTTATATATTTATGTATTAACCTTTTATTATGTTGAAATACACCATAAAGTCATTTTAGTCACCTTTTGGGCTAATTTGGAGGAGTTGTATGTACCATTTCCAAGGATAAATGTTTTAATAAGTTTTATAGCATACCTGATGTCATAGAAAGGTAATAAAATGGTCATATCTTGAAAAAATTGTTGTTCATTGCATAAAATGAGAAAAAGAATCCTTTACATAGACTTATGAGCACTTGTACGGCCTTAGGATATCTACTCAAAAGTGTAAATATTTTTAAAGAGTCTCTTGGGCTTCCACATATCAATTTAAATATCAGGATCAAGTTTTATGTCATAAAAGTGCAAACAACTCTCTCTCCCCTCCATCGCTACCTTCATAAGCTCAGAAAGGCAAAATTCAAATGTTTGGTACATCCAAGAGAGAGAAATTTAGAGGCTAATTTTTTTGAAAATGGTAGGGTCCCTAAAAATATTAAATTTAGTGGCATTGGTTTGTATATTCATGGCCCCTCCTTTATGAAAAATTGTTAAGACTGTAAGGAGGTCACTATGCCTTATTTATTCAAGTGGGGTATATTGTTTCTTTTATTTATTTACCTCAAAATTCAATGATGAATAATGGTAATTTGGGATGTATTAAGAGTAAAAATGACTCCTTTCATTGTTTTTTTATCAATCAACTCAACCTTATGATATGTCTTCAATAAGAGGGGAAAGGTGTCTCAGGGTTGTGAAATATATCACCCTACTACAAGTGTTTTGGTTGTTTTGATATGTTATCACTTTCATAAGTTCCAAGTGCACCAGTATTCATGTAAAAATATTCATTCTCTAATGATTCATGTTCCCTCTCTTGAGAAGTAACTCTTTGAAGATGATCCTTCAAGATATACAAGGTGTCATGCTCTTTGGAAGCATAATCTATGCATAAATTATCTTCTACATGTCTGAATGCCAAGTTTGGCCCAATGAAAAATGAACATCAAAGATAAAGCATGAGAATAACACTATTTAAAGTTAGAATCTCAATATAATGAGCATGAGGCTCATATACACCCTCCAATAAGGACTGAGATAAGTTCATTCACCCACGGGTTTGTAGACCTATAAGTGAATGCTCATGAGATTTAGGATTAATGTTGAGGTTTTCTAGACATGGAGAAGTGTGGTACATAATTTTAAACACACATGTGACCTTGACAAACCCCATTGTATAATGAAGAAGCATGAATGAGTGAAGGGACTCCAAATTCTATGCACAAGCCGTGTATATAAGCTAACCTTCTATAAGCATGTAGGTACATAATGAGTACTTTGAGATTTTATGGTGATAAGTAGGAGATATATAGGACTATTGAAGTAGATGATAAGAAATTGGCATGAGTTGACATAATATAAAGCTATCTATGACTCAAGGAATTTGTTCTTAGTAGTCTATGCTAGCAAAATTTAGACCTATAGGTCCTCATTTTGGACTAAAACCAATTGTCTTGAGAAGAAGGTAGATGAGGAAACATGATTCACACACAAATGAATGAGATAATTCACAAATTTGTAGACACTTAAGTGATTTGAGAGTCAAATTAGGGTCAATAAGATTAGGAACGTAGCCTTAATACTCATACACATGTTTATATATGGAGATAAAAAGAAAAGGTCTGAAAATGTCACAAAAGGATAATGAACTCTGTAAGATAGTGAGAAAATAACTTCAAATGAGGTTTGGATACTTTTCAGGTGAAATGATAGATTTGAGAATATCAATTCTAAGGCTCATATTTAAACTCTTCCTCAATTACCACCTACAGTCACACATTGAGAAGCTGTAAGGAAAAATTGTGTGTTTGTGAAAGTGAAGGGTTTTGGTAAACTTGAAAAGGATATAAAATCTCAATAGTACAAAAAAATAATTTAGAGTTTTAATGATTTGTAACTTAAGTCCTAAAACTCACAAATACACTCAGACTATCCTAATGACCACCTATAAGTTGCTTAGGTAAGTAGGCTAGTTATGTGCTTGAAAAGAAGATAAAATTTTAGAGGGTCAATGAAAGGTTATGAACTCCTATTGTTGTGATTGAAGTGTCCAATGACTTTTAGAAAGTTCCAAACTCCTAAGACAGTCAAGATCTCAAGAATTGAGACCTATAGGCTAGCCTAAGCAAGATATGTTATTTCCAAGATTTAGAAGAGAGTGATACCTACTATCAATGATATGGGAGTTTGAGTGAAATCATAGATAGGTTATAGGAGTCATTAAAAGTAAAAAATACCTAAATGAGTTTCAAAAAATATGACTAAATAGGACTCTCTAAACCCTGTATACATAGTCAAATTGGTGTATATAGATCTGCCTACATTCATGAGAGATATTTGCTTATTTGAGAGAGTTAAAGGAATATGAGAGATTTGAAGGAAGGAAAATAATTTGGATATGGTTTCATGGTGGTAGGATCTCATTTATATCCTCATACCCAATAACAAAGAAAGGATAATATAGATAAGTTCTGTTTAGGCTTGTAGAACCTAACACTACATAGGCAAACCATAAGTACAATCATGAATAAAGAGGCTTATTGGAGGGAAAGTGAAGACACTAGGACATTGATAAGTGTTAAATTTTACTATAAACCCTACAATATAATATAAAATAAAGGGAGGATAAGGAAAGTGTCAATTTGGCCTTTGAGACCACCTTGAACTCATCTCATACAAGACAGTAGTTTAAAACCAAACCTTCACTCACTTGTTGAGAGTTTGAATTGATGCATCATTCTAAGTGGTCTTAAGTGATGATAAAGGGGTTATCACAATATAATATTATATTATTAGTCATTGGTTTAGACCTTTTCTCTTCATGAAAAAAAGATAAGAATATAGACCCCTCCTAAATGGCATATTTGCAACCTTAAGACCAACTTCTTGCAATGAGATATGTTTAGAAAAGATGCATGGGGTCCTGAGATCCAAGGGAAAGTTGAGGGGGATAATACACTTAAAAATTGTGGCATTGGTTTAAGGATTAAGGACCCAAGGTTTATGAACAATTGTTAAGAGCCTAAGTCAATCTAAACCCTCCTAAAACCCTAGTAAAGACCCGATGTGGAAGATTGGTCTCCAAAACACATGAAATGATATATAATTATTCTAAAATATAATAAACATTATTTTATACTCTAATTTTATTCTCACCATGTACTTTGTTTGTGCTTGTAATTGTACAAACTACATCAAATACATTGTTTTATAAGGTTTTTAGGTGTTTTGTTGGGTTTTGGATAATGGAGCACTTGAAAACAATTAGAATAGGTCATTTTGGATGTGTTACACCTAGTCAAGCCGAAAAATCTATAGAGGAAATCCTAGAAGTGATCAAATAGACCTCAAACCTCATTTTTCAAGGAAATCTTCAAAAGGCTCAAAAAGAGACTAGGTTTCAAGACCATTTCATGATTCTCACACTTACACAGGGTCTCAAGACCTCAAATTGGATATGGAGGTTGGTTATAAGAGGCTTAATTGAATTTGAATTAGGGGAAAAGAAAAACAAAATCAAGATACTTCCACTAACTCATAGGACCTAAAAAATGGCATGGAGTTGTAAAGCCATATTGGCTCCTCAAATATTTCTCTAGTTTCCTAAGATCATCTGTACACTATCCTATATAAGGAGGTTTACATGATTTTAGGACTATAAGGAAAAGAGGCATAATGCGAGAAAATGGAGCCATGATAGTTGTCACATAAATCAAAATGGATTGATTCAGTTCTGATAAGATATTTGAATGCCTTTCATGAAGAGAGAGTACCTTTATGGAGTTAAAGTCAAATTTTGAGCCATTTAGACAAGGCTAGGCGTGTAAGATGAAGGGATTGTTGAATAATTTAATCACAAGTCAAATTAAGTCAATGAAATATATAGTCAAATTTGTTATAAGGGTCTACTAGGGTGTTTAATGTGTCTTTAGCCTTGATCATATTCATTTTTAGTCCTTAGTGTCATTTTATGTCATTTAAGGTCATTTTGAGTCATTTATTGGACTAGTATAGTTTTCATAGGAAGAAAAGTGTGTCCAAGTGTATTTTAATGTCCTGTACATTAGTATAATGTTAGAAATGGAATATTTGAACTAATAATTATAGGTGCAATGTCCAAATAAGAAGATCAATGAGAAAAGTGGTAGTTTTTAATTGTTATACGACTTATACAACAGTTTGGGCACGTGTGAAGAATTATAAAGTGAATATTTAGGCTACCACAACTCAATTTCATGATTGGGAATCTTTGAAAAACTTTAAAATGGCAAAAACCCATTCTATCTTTCCATCACTCCCTTAGACAAGCAAAAATGGTCAATCAATCTTTGCATGATACGAATAGGTGGAGGTGAGTTAGATAAAATGATTTTGAGGGATGATATTACTATATGAATAATTTAAATTAATGGAAATAGTTATATGTTTGGATTCTTGTACTCTATGAACTATTACTAAGAAGGTCTAGTCCTCTTTTATGCCTACACATCCCCATACCCTTTAGTTTTCTCCTATGTTTGGATTGATCTTTGCAAGCCAAATACTGTACATTAATTTGTAGAGTGTAACTACCTTTATAATGTATTTATTAGTATATTTTTCACATGTGAAGGTGTAATAATGAGTAAAACATCTCACCTTGTTAGTGAGGGACTCCATTGCTAGTCTTCAGACATGTTTTCATAGTAGTAGATCTTCCCCCTCCTCAATTAGTCTTTAGGACAAGGGTAATATGTTGACTTCAACCTATCTAATAATGATGATAAATTTTCCTTATAAAATTATGGTCTAAAGAATGTTATATATGAAGTATAAGGTCTAACACATACACATACAGTTGGTTTCTCTTGTGACTGTCACCTACAGTTAAGATAGCTTGAGCATTGACCAGGCATGTTGATGAAACAAGCAGATTTAAAGGATTATGAGAGGTTTCTAGAGTTAAAACAATATTATTATTCCCATTAAAGTGACTAGTGATTGGTTGTGAGAATAAACTTATCACACATAGTCATATACCATGTCTTCACTTATAGACAGTCTACAGGGGCTTAAGTGCAATCTACAGAGAATAAAAGAATGTTGAAATACAAGTATTTAAACTTGTTTGAAACCTTCATTAATTTTTAGGGTGTTGAGAGAGTCATGCTGATAATGATGATTCATTATATTTAAGATATACCTAAAATCATGATCACAAGTCAAGAAAGTTACATTGGAGAGATTGGTTACCTTAATCTCTCTAAATCACATTTTTGCTCATACAATTATTCACCTCATGGTAAAATACCTTGAAGTCTAGACATGCCTACTTATTTTCATCTTGTATCCCAAGCCCAAGGTTAGTGTCTTGACATAGAATAGTGGTTTTTTGATCAAGTGGAATGTTTTTTGAGTAATTTCTAATTCATTTAGGTTTTGACCTAAAACACTCTGAACACACTGTGTTAAAATGACTAAAAGCAACCAACTTGTAGTAGTAAGTGAGACTGTGGTCTTTAAGCATGAGGAGAGATCATATAGGTATAGAATAATTTGAATAACCTCAAGGAAGATAAAATAAATTGAAGTTCAAGGTTGAGAGGCACACCACCACCTATAGGAAAACCCCATGGTTTCTCAAATGGAGCATCAACAGTTAGTATGCAAACCACAGTGTTGATGGTGAGAAACAAGAAGTAAACCTTGAAAGTATTGATGTTCACTTAGGTTGGAAATTATTTAATGACCTAAAGATTAATCAATGGATTTGAATAATAGTACATAGGCATAGGTCACCACCTACATGGACCCTTTAAATTTTCTCTGATTGTCACCTATAAGTTTCACAGTATGACTACAGACTGACCTTGGTAGATGAGAGATGTCATCTTGGAAGATTAGCATAGGTATATATAGATGAACATGATTAATAAAAATCTCATATTGGTAGTGAAAATACCATATGATCCTTATATAAAGGAATTAGGGCAAGCACAAGTCCTAACTTGTCACTCAGCTTGAGGTTTCTAAACCCTACAAAAAATGCACAAACTCAGGAGCGAGTCTTAGGGGTTTATGATCTTGAGAGCTATAGAAGTATGACCAAACCTTGTAGATTTTTTAATATGGTCTTAAACACATATTACACCCGCTCATTACCTTATATTGGTCAAATAAATAGGGGAAGTACCCTCTCTTTTATCTTAGATAGAGGGCACTCCCAGACAGTCCAAAGTTATAGGCGTAATATATGAATAAGAGATAGATAAGGTGGAAATATTTTGGAGAATTTTATAATGATTCTTGAGGTTATTTTTAAGTTTAATGAACATTAATAAACACCCATAGCTAGAAAAGGCACTCATAGGTGGTCAAAGGCTCAAGGAGTGCAGTCAGGCCTATTAGGCCTATACCCTAATGAGGTTCAAATTCATTTATAACACTAGATGTACCATCCAATTCATTTTATGACCTTTGGGTTAAGGTAGAGAGTCTATAAGATCCATTGGTTTATAGAGTAACTATATAGGGGGGTCATTTTTGGCTTAGACTCACTTCAGGGTATCCAAAATGCAATCTAAATCATGATAGGCCATCTTTAAATGATCATACCTGTACGGACCCATTTCATGGTGACCCAAGGAGTTGGGGATATTTTAGGAGGGTTCTAAGCTCAAACTCAGTGGTATTTTTCTAGATTTTCAATCTCTAATTTTTATGAACAATTACTAATAGTCTAAACCACTAAAACCCCTCCTAAACCTTGTCTAAGACCTGATGAATAAAAAATCACTTGAGATAAATTCAACAGGGTTAGTTTGAACTTGTAAGTTTTTCAAACTTTTATGAGACTCTCTCAGGATCCTAGACATCCAATCGGTCTATATCCCACTTGTATGGACAAAGTAAAAATAGGGGGTTTGTAAGGATTTGACTTGTTTTGTAGGTATAGAGGAGATTTGAAGAATGAGAATACTTATGGGAAGTCAAGATGGACTTTTTATAACTATATATGTCCATTTATGACAACATAAAGGCTTAGAAACACCTATGCTAACTCATTCCTCACAAACAATCCTAGACAGGCAATGAAAAGACAAAGTGGCTACCAAGTGAGAAGATGAGAAGTCTAATTTTTTATCTTTTAAGGGTCTTCCTAATGGAGTGGAAGGAAAAGAGACTCTATATAGGTTTCCTAAAACATCTTCCATGGATTTGTTTGAGAAACTGAAGGATACTTAGATGACAAATGTGAAGAATGAGGCCTAAAAGACCAAGGAATGACCAAAAATGGTGAGTACAAGTGTCATAAAGAGGGATATCAGTTAGGGACACATATGATGACTATCATATCTTGTTTTTAACTCCCCTAAGGTAGTGCATATGTGTCAACTCTCCTTATTTTAGTATTAAGTAGTCAAGAGATGCCTCCTCATGAAGGCAATTTTCAAGAAGGCCATTTAAGGACCCTACACCAGTTTAAGAAGTTTTTCATGTTTTATATGAACACTTGTCCAGAATACCTTTCATGGTTACACTTCATTTTCCTACAATGTAACTGGTCCTCATCATTTGACACTTGTTCTTATGACTTTGAGATCTACTTCTCTCTCTTCTCACACATTCTATAAATATAAGCCTTTTTGGATTTGTAAATGGGAGGAATTTACACTTGGTATGGTAAATCCCTATTGGTTTGATACTATATTTTTCCTTTGAAATAAATATTTTCAATCTGGTTTTGATCTTATCAAGTTCTTGTCTAAGTGTGTGAAGTGGTGTGTAGTGAAAGATCAAGTGATTAGTATTTATCCTTGCTTTTTCTTTGCTCTTTCATGTTTGATACAAGTTGTTCTCACTCTAATAGGTCATATGAAATGTATTCAAGTGTATTCAACTATCTATAGGTGTAAAAAATTATCCCTAGTGTATTTAATCTAAACTCTAGTTCACTCACCTTGAGTAGTTCAATGTATATCACCTTTATGTTTGAAATACTAATGTTAGAGAAATTCAAGATTTTGAGACTAGTGTTGTGAGTCATGTCTATTAGTACACTTGTATGGTGGTCTAGTGGAGATAATTCTATTGTATCACCTCATTATATTAGTCTACTTTCATGTCTCTTTCTATCTCTTTCCACCCAAGTAAGCAAGTAGTGTAGGTGATAAGCAAGTAAATATAAATCTAGGGAGCTATCCATTAAACCTAGAGGTTTACCTCTACTATAGGTAATCCACAGGCCTAGAGGCAATCCAATGTTGCCCAAATATTAGAGTAGGCTTAAAAAACCAACTCTAGGGCAAAATATTTGGTGACAATAGTTTTGGCACACCTGGTGGTACCAAGGTCCAAAAGAGTGGAAAGATTGTTGGTGCATCTTTCCTCTTATCATCTTTTGGAAGCATTCAATCAAGCACCAATAGCGACTCCAAATGAAATCATCTATTTTTAAGTAGTTCAAGTATCTATTATTGAATATTTTGATCAAGTCTTTTTGTTTATTTGACTCATGAGGTTAATATGGATTGTTATGATGAGAATACCTACTATGTGCCTCTCTATCAACATTGTTATGACCCATGTTATACCGTTCAATAGCCCTATCAAAGTGATTTTCAATCCTGTGAGCCATGAAAGCCTTCTTATCATCATACTCCTCCATATGAACATCATGTTATTGAGTTTCCCTGTGAAGAATCCTATGAGGAAGGCTATCAAGAAGAGTATTAAGAAGTGCCTTCCTATCAACCCCAATATGAATCTTACCAACCTTATCATGATGAATTTCAACCTCAAGATGTTTCTTATTAGTCTTGTCATGAGGAATCAAATGACCCCATTGATTGGAAATCAAGATATCTCAAAACAAGATATGAATTCCTATAGGTTCAAGATAGGCCACTAATTTAAAACATTGAAGATGGCCACACTCCCCACTATTACCCTCCTCTTCCTACTTCAACCCCATTTCATTCCAAATCCTTATTGACACTCATGCCAAATATGTTATATAATGAAGAAGAGATGAGAATATGGGATGAAAGGTTTGATGTGCTCCCTAACCATCTCATGGAGTGGTTGATAATTTTAGTTTAAAGGTTGATGGATGTGTGGAATGAAGTTGAAAAGAAAAACCAATATGATATCAATGAGTAGTTGTACTTGGAAAATATGTGTATCTAATGCTCAATAGATAGACTAAGAATGTGGGGAAACCAAGGGTTTAAAAATGAGCCTCCAGCTATTAAAAAGCCTCAAGAAAGCTATAAATAAAGTGAAACTCTTACTAAAGAAGGTGTCTTTCCTATTGACCAACCCAACTTGTCATTCACCCATGAGTTAATTCAAGAAACATCCATTCCCTAACCCATTCATGATCCCTCCATCACACCTCAAACTCTGTCTCTAACCAATGAGCCTAACCATCAAACTCCCACCTCATCCCTTCTTCAAAGAGAACCTATCTTATGGGAGGCAAGCAAAGAAGACCAAGCTAAGCTTACACATACCTAGAAGATGACATGAGCATCTATGATGAAGAGGTCACCATAGGGACTTCCCTTGGTGAAGATAAGTGTAATTCCATCTTCTTGAGTGAAGATAAAGATGTTTAAAATCATGTTAAAACTGTCTATAAAGAGTGCAGTAAAGGTATAAAAGAATAAGTGCTTGAGAAATACTTTATATCTACTTAGTTGGTTGATGTTCATGAACATGATGAAGATATTTAATATAAAAACACCATTGAAGACACTCTTGAAGTTACCTTACCTCTTGGTGGTGTGTTCTCAAAATAATATCTTATGTCATCCCAAATTTTTAGAGTTGCAGTTAGCTTTGAAGTTGATCAAGTACTCAAGGAATAAGAAGACAAAGTCGAAGAGGTGGTGGTTTTCAAAGAGAAAGAGAGCAAGGATGACTAGAAATAACAGATGAGGCTTTTTCAAGAACTTGAAAAACTTTTCAAAGTTGAAGGCTAAGTGCATAAGAAGATAGACTAAGAGGTTTCCATAGAGGACAATGATCAAGATTGGATGGACTATATAAAGCTCCATGATGAGCTTGGAGAACATGAAGTTGGAGAGAAATCTGATCTCTCTCAAAGTACCATAGAAGTTAAGGAGGTATGTTTTGTTGAATAACCATGGGAAGATGAAACTATAGATTCTCATGAGAAAGTTGATGTTGTTAAAGTGCAAGAGGAGTTCACCTTCATAGGTGATCTATTTGTAGCTGATTTGATTGCATTGAGGATCATGCCAAGGAGATTGGAAAACATCATGAAGGAGTTGGAGATACAAAATACAAAGCACAAATGGAAACATGATTCATGTATTCCTTCACTTCATGAGGTAAAGAATGTTTCAAGCTTCCCCTTTAATCTAGGAGGAAGAGTTCTATCTAGGTTAGTTTGTGCATAAGTTAGTTTGTTTGATTTTTTTTATGTTTCCCCTAAGTGCTCATGATAGCATAAGTGTGTTTTTTTATTGTCATCTGGGTTTTTTTTCTATTGTTTGGTTTGTTTTGGTGTCTTTTTAGAGCTTATTCAGTGTCAAATCTATGTATAAGTGACTTCATAACATAATGGATAGGAGAAGGCTAATGATCTTTGGCATAATTGCCTTATCACACGTAGGTAATCACCAAAATGTTGACTAATTTAACCAAAAGTAAAATTAGGTCAACCCCATATATATTAAAATTTGTTATAGGGGTCTACTAGGGTGTTTAATGTGTCTTTAGCCTTGATCATATTCATTTTTAGTCCTTAGTGTCATTTTATGTCATATAAGGTCATTTTGAGTCATTTATTGGACTAGTACAATTTTCATAGGAAGAAACATGTGTCCAAGTGTATTTCAATGTCTTATATACAAGAATCATTTTAGATATGGCACTTTTGAATTGACAACTACAGGTGCAACATCCAAACAAGAAGATCAATGAGAAAAGTGGTAGTTTTCAGTTGTTGTATGACCTATACAGTAGTTCAAGCATGCGTGAATACTTATAAAGTGACTATTTAGGTACCTTAAACTCAATTCCATAATTGGAAAGCTTTTAAATACTTGAAAATGGAAAAAACTATTCTATATTTCCATCACTTTCCTAGACAAGCAGAAATGGTCAGTCGATCTTTGCATGGTACGAACAAGAGGAGGTGAGTTGGATAAAATGATTTTGAGGGATGATAATAATCTCTATGTAATTATAATTCATGTAAAGATTTATATTTTTGGTTTATTTTACTCTATGAATCATTGATAACAAGGTTTGCTCCTCTTTTCTACCTACACATCCCCATACCCTTCAGTTTTCTCCTTTGTCCAGATTGATCTTTGAAAGCCAAGTATTGTACATGATTTTGAGAGTGTGAATAACTTTATCATGTATTTATTAGTATATTTTACATGTTTTAATGTGGATTAATGATTATAACATCTCATCTTGCTAATGAGGGACTCCATTGCTAGTCTATAGACATGTTTTCATAGTAGCAGAGTTTCCTGCTCCTAAATTGGTCTTCAGGACAAGGTTAATATGTTGTATTTAAACTCTCTAATCATGATGATCAGTTTTAATTATGAATTTTTGGTTTAAATAATGTTCTAAATGAATTAAAAGGTCTAACACATACACATATAGTCAGTTTCTCTTATGATTGTCACCTACAGTCAAGATAGCTTGAGCATTGACTAGTCATGTTGATGAAACAAGGAGATTTCTAGGATTATAAGAGGTTTCCAAAGTGAAAATAGTAGTATTGATCCCATTCAAGTGATTAGTGATTGGTTGTGAGAACCAACTTAGCACACACAATCATACACCATGTCTTCACTTGCAGACAGTCTACAGGGACTTGAGTGAATTCTTCAGAGAACAAAGGAATGTTGAAATATAGGTGTTTGAACTTGTTTGAAACCTTCATCAAGTTTGAGGGAATTGAGATAGTCATGGTGATAATTATGAGTCACTATATTGTAGACAGACTTGAAAACATGCTCACAAGTCAATAAAGTTGCATTTGAGAGATTGGTTACCTTAATCTCTCTAAATCACATTTTTGCTCATATAATTAGACACCTTATCGTAAAGTGCATTGAAATCTAGATAGGCCTACTTATTTTCATCTTGTATACCAATCCTTAAGGTAGTGTCTTGAAGTATAATAGTGATTACTTGATCAAGGGGAATTTTGGTTTTTGAGTGATTTCTAAATCATGTACACTCAAAACACACTATGCTAAGTTGACTAAAAACAACTAACTTGCAGTAGTAAGTGAGTCTATGGTCTCTAATCATGAAGGGAGATCATATAGGTATGGAATATTCTAAATAAACTCAAGGAGGATCAAATAAATTGAATATGAAGGTTGAGAGGCACACCAAAACCTACAATAAAACCCCATGGTTTCTCAAATAGAGCATCAACAGTAAGTATGCAAACCACAATGTTGATGGTGAGAAATAAGAAACAAACCCTATAGGTATTGTGTTTCACTCAAGTTGTAAATGATTAAATTACATCAAGAGTAATAAATGGAGCTTAATTATAGTACCTTGACATAGGTCACCACCTACATGGACCCGTTACGGTCTATTTGATTGTCACTTATAGGTGACATAGTTTGATTGCACACTAACCTTGGCAGATGAGAGATGTCAGCTTAGAAGATTGGCATAGGTATATATGGATGAACATGATTAAGAAAACTCTCATAGTGGTAGTTATAATACCATATGATCCTTAGAGAAAAGAATTATGGCAAAGATAAGTCCTAACTTGTCACACAGCTTGAGGTTTCTAAACCCTGCAAATAATGCACAAACTTGGGAGCCAATCTTAGGGGTTTATGATCTTGAGAGCTATAGAAGGATGAAAAATGTTATGTATTTATTAATATGGTCTTCAATACCTAATATTCAATCTCATGGCCTTATTTTGGCTAAATAAATATGGGAACTACCCTCTCTTTTGTCTCAGATAGAAGGCACTCCTAGACAGTCCAAAGTTACTGGCATAATATATGAATAAGAGATAGATGAGGTGAAAACATCTTGGATCATTTTAGAATGATCATTGAATTTATTTTGAATGTTAATTAGAATTTAAAAACACCCATATTTGGTAGAGGCAATCATAGGTGGTCAAAGTCTCAAAGAGTGCAGTCAGACCTATTAGGCCTAAAACTAGGCCTATACCCTAATGAGGTTCAAATGTATTTTTAACACTAGATGAACCCTTTAATCCATTTTATTACCTTAAGGTTAAGGTAAAGAGTCTCTAATATCCATTATTTTATAGAATAAATACACAAAGGGGTCATTTTTGGCTCAAACTCATTTTAGGGTATCTAGAATGTAGTCTAAAGCTCGATAGGCCATCTTAAATTGCACATACCTATACGAACACATTGCATGGTGAGCCAGGAGTTAGGGATATTTGAGGAGGGTCATAAGCTTAAACTCAGTGGGAGTTTTTTAGAGTTTCAACATCTAGTTTTTTATGAACAATTGTTAATAGTCCAAACCACTAAAAACCCTCTTAAACCCTTGTCTAAGACCTTATGAAGGAAATATCACTTGAGATGCATTCAGGAGGGGTATTTTAGACTTGAAAGTGTTTTTAACTTGTATGAGACTCTCTCAGTCTCTTCAATATATAATTTTTTTGTACCCTACTTGTACATACAAGGTAAAAATAGGGTTTTTTTAAAGGATTTGACTTGTTCTGTAGGTACATAGGAGATTTGAAGAATGAGAATCATTTGGGGAGGTTAAGTGGGACTTTTTATAACTCCCTATGTCTATTTATCATAATATATAGGCATAGAAACACCTCTTCTAACTCATTCATCACTGACAATCCTGAATAAGTAATGAAATGACAAAGTGATTGTCAAATGAGAAGATGAGAAGTCCAATTTTTGACATTATTAAGGTCTACATGATGGATTGAAAGGCAAAAAGACTATATACAGGTGTCCTAACACCTCTTCCCTAGATTTGGTTGAGTAACTAAAGGCTACTTGGATGATAAATGTGAAGAATGGAGCCTAAAAGACCAATGAATGACTATAGATGGTGAGTACAAGTATCATGAATAGGGATATCTATTAGGGATGCATTTGATGACTATAATATTTTATTTGTAACTCCCCTAAGTCAATGCATATGTGTAAACTCTCCCTAGTTTAGTTTTGAGTAGTCAAGATATGTCTCATCATTAAGACAATTTTCAAGAAGACCATTTAAGGACCTTACACTAGTTTGAGGAGTTTTTCATGTTTTATATAGACACTTATTTAACAAGACCTTTCATGGTATGTTCTACACTTCATTCTTTTGAAATGTAAGTAGTTTTCATCACTTGACACTTATTCTTGTGACCTTTGAGTTTCACTTCTTCTCTCTCTTCTCATGCACTCTATAAATGCAAGCCTTTTATCGTTGTAAATGTGGGGAATCCACACTTAGTATGGTGAAGCCTTGCTAGTTTGATATTGTATTTTTCCTTTGAATAAATATTATCAATCTAGTTTTGATTTCATCAAGTTCTTGTCTAAGTGTGTGAAGTGGTGTGTAGTGAAAAGTCAAGTATTTAGTATTTATCCTTTCTTTCTCTCTGCTCTTACATGTTTGATACAAGTTATTCTCACTCTAATAGGTCACATGAAGTGTAGTCAAGTGTACTAAACTATCTATAAGTTTAATGAAGTATCCCTAGTGTTTAGAATCTGACCTTTGGTTCACTCACCTTGAGTATTTTAATGCATGTCACCTCCATGCTTGAAATACTAATGTTAGAGCAATTCAAGATGTTGAGACTAGCGTTGTGATCCATGTATCTTAGTTCACTTTTATGTTATTCTAGTGGAGATCATTCTAGTGTATCACCTCATTAGAGTAGTTTACTTTCATGTCTCTTTCTATCTCTTTCCACCCAAGCAAGCAAGTAGCATAGGTGATAATCATGTAAATATCAATCTAGGGAGCTAGCCCTTAAACCAAGAGGTTTACCTATGTTATAGGAAACCCACAGGCCTAGAGTTAATCCAATGTTTCCCAAATATTAGAGTAGGCTTGAACAACCAACTCTAGGGTGCAAGATTTGGTGAAAATAGGGATTTCAAGACACCTAAACATATAGATGGTGATTGCCATTGAATTATCAAAGTAATGAAGTTTATAAAGGTAGGTAAGGTGTCAAATGAGAAGGTCTAAAGTAATTTATGGATAAATTATGATAAAAAGGTCCATTTTTCACTTTTCATATGCAAAGAAGGGCAGTTTTGAAGAAGATGACCAAGGTGTCAAGCAAGTAGTCAAACTCCCACACCACTTGGATGCTGAAACATCTTTAGAGTAGAGACATGTGTCCTTAGTGACCTATTTAAATAGTTTATAACTCCTTGTTCTTAAATCTCATGTGGATAGTTGACAATCCCTTTTCTCTATGTCCTTCTCTCTCCTCATTTCCCTATATAAGATGCCACTTTTGGCATTATAAAACATACACATTTGGTATGGTGAATTCATACTAAATTGAATACTAATTTTGCCTTTGGAATAAATATTTCAAACTAGTTTTAGTCTCTCAAATTCTTGCATAAGTTTGTCAATTAGTTTATAGTTGAATGGCAAGTGATAGTTATCTCTTCTTATGTTCATCTCACTCTTTCATGCCTTGTGTAATTAATCTACCTTTTAACTAGTCTCATGATGTGTAATTAGTTATTTTGTGTGTAAATAAGTGTGCATAAGAATATTAGTGTCTATGATAATACCTACTATTAATCTACCTTGAGAAATACATTGCATTCTACCTTCATGTTGAAACACTTTTGTTATGAGAACCTTGGGTTTTGAGATTAGTTTTACAGGATGTCTTCCATAGTGTAGTTTCAATTAGGAGTGTGGAGTTTATCTCGGTGCATCAAATATATTAGATTAGTTTTATTCTCCTTCTATCCCTTTTCCTTTGAAGTAAGTAGATAAGTGGTTAGTTGTAGGTGTTGTGTAAAGGGAGCTAACCCTTCAATCTAGAGACTCACCTCTAAGAATTATCACCCATAACATATGAGGTGTTTCAATGTTCTTCTAAATTTAAGGAGGATGGAGTATCATTCCTTAGGGTTAAAATTTGGTTGATAACATTTTTGGTACACCTGGTGAAACCTCATGGTCCAAGAAGTTGTAAAATGTAAATGTTGATCTTGGTAAACCTGAGGTTGTAAATCTTCCTTCTTGTAGTATCTCACACTCATTAACTCTTGGTTTCAGACTAGTGCCTTATTTTCATGCCTAAGGTAAGGACAAGGTCTTATATTAAATGTATTCTAATTAAATTTTTATATTTAACTTACTATCTAGTTAGAATAAAGAGGTTTGTTAACACCCATCCATACTCCAAGAAATCTTTTGCATATCACATACCTATTAGGACACTTTTCTTAGGTCTAACTTGAAATATGGAAGCCCTTAGGAACCTACCCTTTATTTCCTTCAATGTCCATATTCCTATAGCACTTTCTCACTATGATGACATTCCTATGTCATCCCTCAAAAGTGTGCCTTCATATATGGGAGAAGTTGCCACTACTCCTATTAAACACATAAGAAACATTGCCAAATTTTGCAACATACATAACAAAACTAAAGAGAATGTTGCCATAATATTTTTGGATTTTTATTTTAGGGTAAAGGCCCTTTATTGGTATGGTACTTTGTTTCCCAAATCTTTCCCTATATGGGATCAATTGGGTGACTCTTTGAGAAGGAGGTTTAAATATAAATATGATCTCTTATCCTTGATCAAGTAACTGACTACAATAAAGAGAGCACCACAAGAGGCCATACAAGACTCAACACAATATTCCAAAAGACTTGGGATATGATCTAATATTGGTAAGGCCTATTTCCCATCATGATTTTCTCTATTATATCAAAGCTTTCAATAGTGACATATATATGATGATTTAATCTATGGGAGGGGATACTTTTCTTAATGCCTATGAGATAGGTATAAGAGCTGAGAAAATACTAATATAAGCTAGGAAGATAGCTCCTAGACCACCCATGACTCTATTTACTGATGTGTAAACTCCTATACCCACCATTGCTCCCATCCCCTTACACAAGAATAAACAAGCTACCTCTAATCATTAGAACAAGTCAAAAGAGGGAGATCCAATCAAGGATCTTAGATAAGAGAATCAAACTCTTAAGAGACAACAAAAAAAACAATGGAGGTTTTTCCAAGGTCCTTACCAACCCTATCAGTATTATCAATCCCCTAGACCACCTTTTCAAGGTTACTATCTAGTATAAGGGTAGATAACTCAAGTCAATCAAGATAATGAATAAAATCAAAATGTTCATTCTAATTCAAGATAAATTTTACCTATCCACAACAATATTGTAAAAGATAATGGAGAGAAGTCTTCATGGGACCAGTCACATGACTATTCCACTTATACAAATGAAGCATTCAATCAAGCTTATATGGCTTAATGGGTAACAATGCCTTCTATGACTCAAGAAGAGATGCCTAGTAAAGGAAATTATCATAGAGGATACGCTCAATAAAATGCTACCTTGATGAACTACTATCAAGAGTACTAATGTATAGTCAACTACCAAGGTAACTTGAATATTAGATCAAACTCTATAGATGCAGATATAAGGTCAAAGAAGAGAGTGGTTGAGAAAGTACAAGTTACAAGTGGTAGTCTAAATATGAACTCTCAAGCACCTCATGGATCAGGTATGTCAAACATATCCCCTATGGCTTAAGTAAATTAGAAAACTCAGAATGCTAAAGTTCTTTCCATGCCTCCTCTGATGCATCAAGTGACATAAGCTAGTGGTAATGCTATGGCTTATAGAGTAAATGAAGAATTTGGTAGATCTCCTATGAATATTGTTGATCAAATGAAGAAGTTTCATGTAAGAATCCCAATGCGGGATACATTTTCCATTCCTAGATAAAGACTTCTGCTCCAAAATGAGCTCTCCAAACTCAATGCATCACATAGGTAGCCTAGTGAAAGAGGGGAAGTTTTTAAAAATGAATTGAAGACCAAGGATGGGAAGCCAATAAAAATTTAAATAAGAGATAAACCTCATCATTTTTACCTATCTACCATCATTTTATACTCAGTGGTCCATAATTGTTTGATTGATAGTGGAGCAAGTACATCAGCCATGCCCAAACAAGTAACAAACAAGTTGAATTTGAAAGATGAGTCACATTCCAAGGGGGTGTCACAACTTGATGGATCAACTCCCAAGATAGTTAACATTATCAAAGTTTTTCAACTCACCCTTCATGATTGTCATAAATTCTCTTTTTCTAAGATGTTTTGTTTGTTATGTGCCATTGCATTTTTCCCTTTGCTTGTCAAGGGACTTTACTGCTAAGATTAGGAGGTACATGACTTCAAATTGGTCTTATATGGCATTTAGGACTAGGTATGGTGCTAAGGTCTCTATCAAGTTTGAACCTTTAGATAAGTTTCATGAGGAACCACATGTGCCTAACACATTAAATATAAACTTCACCATCAATGAAGAGGAAGACCATCCTAGTGACCAAGAATCTTTGGCACCTATTGATGGTATAGTTGACCTCTATCTTGATCAGTGGGGGGCTGACCAACATGGGTTTTATCCATACAAACTCATTAAAGAGATAGGAACATATATCATTTATGAAGAAAGTGATGAGTTTCCTGAGGTAAGTTCTAATAATGTTCTTTAACAAGATTCATGGGTTAACTATTTTTTACATATCGATGGTGATGATGATGTTCCAAGTGTACTAGAGCATGATTCTCAATAATAAGATGTAATTATGCCAGCCAAAGAGGAAGAGATTCATGAGCATGATACTCAAGAAGAATGTGATGATCTCTGGTAGTATTACCATGCCATAATGCAAGATTTGAACAAGTAAGTGGGCCTGTTCTTCCCCAAAAGAAACATGAGCTTGATTATAAGGTCAATTATAAGCCTAATAAACATAAAGAAGAATGTGATATCCAAATTAATCATAAAGAAGACTTGGAGGAATGTTATCAGGTCAAGGTAGAATTTTATGAGAGTAAAGAGTAGCATAGGCATAAATTTTATCTTGAGGCACTTGAAAATGTGTTTGGAAAGCAAGAAAACAAGCTTGGTGATTCTAGACATCATGCACAACATGGTTCAATTGAAGGTAAAGTTAGGAAAGGTTTCATGATCCCCAAAGAGAAGATTGAAAAGTGCCAAAGGAATATAGAAGGGACCAAGCAAGCTGCAATGTCAAGAAAGCCTAAAGGAGAGCTAAAAGGATCATTAAAAGGAGTCTCAAGTGATACACTTGCAGCTAGCATAGGCTTTAATAGTGGTAAGTCATTTTATTACCTTCACAAACACGTTTTCATTGGCAAAAGTTCATCACATGATGGTTTGTTATCACATACCACTTATGACTCTAGAAACATTGTTTTAAACCCTGGTTGACAAGAGGAGTTGTTTCACCACCTCAAACATGTTTTGAGGTCATGTACATAATAGGTTAGGTGTGTTGTTTTGAGTGAGTTTTTGTGTGTTTTCCCTAAATGCCTTTGGCATAGTGTGTTTGATTATTTTTGTGTGGTGCAATGTGATTTTGAGTCTTCTAAAGGCATGCCAATTTTAGTATGCATCATAGGAGTGACTCCATTTCCCAATGGGAGGATAAATCAACTGATATATCAGCATTGTAGGTATGTTACCCATGTGAATCACCAATTTATTGACCAATTTTGACCCCCATTTAAAATGGTCAACCCGTATAGGTTAAAACTTTTCATAGGGATATTCAAACTTGTATATGGTCTTAAAACGTATTGTAATGGTCTTCATGTCGTCAATTTAATCATTAATTAGCTTTGTTTGAGGCTTGGTCTATTATGTACTTATGTAGTCCTAAGGGTCATTTATGATTCATGGTGTTTTCAAGTGTGGTCAAGGTAATGACATGGTATTGAATCATTATAAAAGGTTTTTGATATGTCTTGAATGTCATATATTTATGTATTAACCTTTTCATATGTTGAAATACACCATAACGTCATTTTAGTCACCTTTTGGGCTAATTGGGAGGATTTGTACATACCATTTCCAAGGACAAACATTTCAATAAGTGTCTTAGCATACTTGATGTTAAAGAAAGGTTAGATAATGGTTAGAGCCTAAAACATTTGTAGTTCAATGCCTAAAATGAGAAAATACTCCTTTATAGGCACTTATGGGCACTTGTATAGCCTTAGGATATTCTACTTGTTGGTGAAAATGGTTTTAGAGAATATTTTGGGCTTCCACATGTTAGTTTAAAGTTTTGGATCAAGTGTTAGGTCATAAAAGTGCAAACATCTCTCTCTCTCCTCCCTTGCTACCTTCATAAGCTCAAAAAGGTAAAATGCAAATGTATGATATAGCCAGGAGAGATAAAGTTGGAGGCTAAAATTTTGGGAAATGGTAGGGGCCCTAAAAAAATTCCATCTAGTGGCATTATTTTTTAGATTCATAGCCCCTCATTTATGAATAATCGTTACTTAAGACTGCAAGGAGGTCACTATGCCTTATCAATTCAAGCAGGGTCTAATGTTGCTTTTGTTTATTCACCTTAGAATTTGATGGAGGATAATGGTTTCTTACAATTATTTTAGAGGATAAATTAATCCCTTAAATTTTTATTTCATCAATCAACTCAACATTATGAGATAGCAAGAGGAGAAATGTGTCTCAAGTTTGAGAAACATATCACCTTATTGTAAGTGATTTGGTTGGTTTGATATGTTATCACTTTCATAAGTTCTAAGTGCCTCAGTGTTCATGGAAAACCATTCATTCTCTGATGATTCATGTGCCCTATCTTGAGAAGTAACTCTTTGTAGTTAATCCTTCAAGAGATACCAAGAGTCTTGCTCTTTAGAAGCATGATTTATGCATATATTATTTTCTACAATTATGACTGCCAATTTGACCTAATTGGTAATGAAAATCAATGATAAAGCATGAAAAGAGAAAAATTGAAAGTTGGAATCTCAAGGTAATGAGCATGAGGCTCATATACACCCTCTAATAAGGATTGAGACAAGTTTGCAGACTTGTAGGTGAATACTCATGAGGTTTAGGATTTATGTTAAGGTGTTCAAGCCATGGAGAAGTGTGATAAAAATTTATAAACACCCATGTGACCTTGATATACCCCATTGTATCATCAAGAATCATGAATGAGTGAAGAGACTCCAAATTCTATGCACAAGCCTTGTATATAAGCTAACCTTGTACAGGCATATAGTTACAAAATGAGTAATTTGAGATTGTATAGGAAAAGAAAGAGATATATAAGACTATTAAAGTAGATGATAAGAAATTATCAATATTTGACATAATCTAAAGGTGTCTAAGACTCAAGGAAGTTGTTCTTAGCAATCTATGCAAGAAAAAAGAAGACTTGTAGGTCATAATTTTAGATTAAAACCAAGTGTCTTGAGATGAAGGAAGATGTGGAAACATGACTCATTGTATATAGGAATGAGAGGAATCATAAATATTTAGACACCTAATAGATTTGAGAGTCAAATGAGGGTCAATATGTTTGGGTATGCAACCTTAATACTCATACACACATATGTATATAAAGATAAGAAGGCAAGATCTTAAAATGTCACAAAAGGATAATGGACTTTATAAGATAGTGAGAAAATAATTTCAAATGAATTTTGGATAATTTTAAGGTTAAATGACAGAGTTGAGAAGATCAATTCCAATGCTCATATTCAAACTCTTCTCCAATGACCACCTATAGTCACCCTTTGATAAGGTGCAAGAAAAAATTGTGTGTTTGTGAAAGTGAAGGGTTTTGGGAAAATTAAAAAGGATCTAAATTCTCAATAGTATAACAAAATCATTAAGAGATTAAATGATTTGTAATTGAATTCCCAAAACCCACAAATTCATTTAGACTATCCTAATGACCACCTACATGTTGCTTAGGCAAGTAGGATAGTTATGGGCTTGAAAAGAAGATAAAGTTGCAAAGGGTTAGTGAAAGGTTATGAACTCCCAGTATTTTCATTTAAGTATCCAATGACTTGGATAAAGTTCTAAACTCCTAAGACACAATTGAGATCCCTAGAACTAACACCTATAGGCTAGACTAAGCACGATAATGTATTCCCAAGCTTTAGAAGAGAGTACCACCTACTACCAGTGATACAAGAATTTGCGTGAAATAATATATAGGTTATAGGATTCACTAAAATTAAAAAATATCTAAAGGATGTTAACAAAATATGACTAAACAAGGATCTCTAAACCTTGCATACACAGTCAAATTAGTGTCTATAGTTTTGCTTGCTTTCATGAGAGATATTTTCTTGATTGAGAGAGTTAAAGGTTATGAGTGTTCTAATGGAAGGAAAATAAACTTAAGAAGGTTTCATGGTGTTGGGGTATCATTTATATCCTTAGACCCAATAGCATAGTAAGGCTAATGTATATAAACCCTATTTAGGCCTATAGAACCTAACACTACACAAGTAGACCACAAGTACAATCATTAACAAAGTGGCTTATTTGTCATAAAGTGAATACTTGAGGATATTTATGAGTGTGAAATTATATTATAGACCCTCAAATATCATCCACAAGGTAAGACAAGTAAACTGTCAATTTGGCCTTTGAGACCACCTCAAACTCCTCTCATGCAAGACTGTAATTCAAAACCAAACATTCATTCACTTGTTGAGACTTTAACCTAATGCATGGATCCAATTGGTATTAAGGGATTATAAATTTATTATCACACTCTAATATTTTGGTATTATTTAATGGCTTATATGTCTGACCATCATGAAAAAAACTAATAACTCAAACCCCTCTCAAATGACATATTTGCAACCTAAAGACCAAATTATTGAAATGAGATATGTATGCAAAAGATGCATTGGGATATTATATCATATTAAAATTTTATGGGGATAATACACTTAAAAATTGTGATATTGGTTTAGGGATTAAGGGCCTAGGGTTTATGAATAATTGTTAAGAACCTAAGTCACTCTAAACCCTCCTAAAACCCTAGTAAAAACCCAATGTGGAAGATTGGTCTCCAAGGAACATGAAATTAATTTGAATTATTATAAAACCTCATAAACATTTTTATAGGCTCCAATTATATTCTCACCATGTACTTTGTCTATACTTGCAACTATATAGATTGCATTAAATGCACTATTTTACAAGGGTTTTAAGTGTTTTATAGGGTTTTGGATAGTGAAGCACTTAAAATATATTGGAATAGGTAATTTTTGATGTGTTATAATTATTAAAGTCTAAAAATCCATACAATACATCTTGAAAGTGATCAAATAAACCTCATTTTTCAAGGTAGTCTTCAATAGGCTCAAAAAGAGACTAGGTTTCAATACCATTTCATGGTTCTCAAACTTCCATAGGGTCTTAGGACTTCAAATTTGGCATGGAGTTTGGTGATCAAATGGGAAAAATTAAATTTATGCTTTTTATTTTTTTCACATGTGTGGGAGAGATATGGAGTAGAAAATATGTCTTCTAGGCAAGGAGGCTTAATTACAGCCTAATTAGGGGAAGAGAACATTAAAAAAAAAAAAACTTTCACTCATTCTTAGGAATAAAAACTTGGCATGGAGTTGTAAATCCATATTGGGTCCTAAAATATGTCTTAATGTTCCCAATATAATTTTTCCATTGTCCTACACAAGGAGGTTTACATGATTATAGTACTATAAGGAAAATAGGCCTAATAAGAACTTGAAAAACAAAATAGAGCCTTGAGAGTTGTTCAATGAACCAAAATGGATTTATTATGGTCTAATAATTTATTTATATTAATTTCATGAAGAGAGAGTGCCTTGATGGATTTGAAGTCAATTTTTGATCCATTTGGACAAGGTTAGGCATGGAAGATGAAGCAATTTCAAGATACCTAAGCATATGGATGATGATTACCATTGAATTGTTAGAGCAAGGAAGTTTTTAAAGGAAGGAAAGATGTCAAATGAGAAGTTATAAATGAATTTATGGTGAAATGATGATGAAATTTTCCATTTGTCACTTTTCATATGCAAAGAAGGGTAGTTTTGAAGAAGATGACCAAGGTGCCAAGTAAGTAGTCTAACTCCTACACCATTTGGATGGTGAAGCATCTTCAGAGGAGAGATATATGTCCTTAGGGAATTATTTAAATTTTTTATACCTCCTTATTTGTAACTCTCATGTGGACACTTGTCAATCTCCTTCCTCTATGCCCCTCTTTCTCTCTTCCTCATTTCTCTATATAAGCTGCCACCTTTGACATTATAAGACATCCACATTTGGTATGGTGAAGCCCTACTAAATTGAATACTGATTTTGCCTTTGGATTAAATATATATATATTTTTTAAATTAGTATCTCAAATTCTTTCATATGTGTGTCAATTAGTTTGTGGTTGAAAGGCAAGTGATAGTTATCTCTCCTTATGTTCATCTCACTCTTTCATGCTTTGTGTAAGTATTCTACCTTCTGTTGATGTAGGTTGTTTATTCATTCTATGGTTTTCCTACACATATATATTAATATTTCTTGGTTAGAATAATTATCTTAGGTATAATAATGAGTTCATAATTGTACATGCACATGCCTATTTATAGTCAACATGGTTGTACTATTCATTTGGCAACCAATGTTGACATGTGGGGCTTGGCATGTTATACATGGGGATACTATTCACTTGGAAACTAAGTAGTGTTCTCATTTCCAAATAGATTTGGATTAGTTCTTCTCCTCTTCCTATATAAAGACCTATCCTCCAAGGCAATTCTGAGCCTATTATGCATTATGGATTGAGGATTGTAGAATGTAGATTATAGTGAGGATTATGGAGCTACTTGGCCCTTGTGCCATCTGTGTATTAATCATTTTGGTGATAGATCCATTATGCTAGTGTACTAGATTAGAATAGGTTATTGTGACAACTATGAGTGATAGAGTTGTGATTTGTGTGAAACCCATGTTTTGTACTCCTCTATTCACTAAATATAATTTATCTTTATTCTGCTCTTGTGTGATTTCATTCATTGCAACAAAGTTGTGTGTTTGGTCTTTTAGTATTTAATCTTGAATGTCTCATTAGCAGATAATTCTAACATCGTATCAAAGTAGAGCTAGTAAACTAATATTATTTTTATTTTTTTGTTTGAAATCTTGAGTAGTCTATTCTCCTATAATATTAGCATTTGCATGTATTTTCTTGTGTATTGGCATATAAATTTGATTACAAATATGTAAGAGTTCATTCAACCATCAAGTTTCTATATTGAGCCTACATATCATCTTCTAGTGTTTGGATTTTAACACCTTCTAACAACTTGGATTCAAATTATAGTCAATGCCTCACCAAAAATCACCTTACATGTTGGTTTCACTGTTCAAAGAGCACTTTCACCTGGTCAAGGCATATTCATGACCTACTTGGAGTGAATTCTCACTTGAACCTCAATAAGTTCATGTTTTTTCCCCTCCATGTTTCCCTTCAAGATCAAACATTGGCATTTTTGACCAAAATCATAGTTGTAACATGTTCATAATCATTTTTTTATTTTATTTCATCTTGTAATGTATTTTATGATCTCTATTTGACCATGTTTTGGAACCTCGCATGGCCTACAATTCTTTGACAACATTGTAAGATATTACCATGGCCTAAAAAAGGCATTTTAAGGCTTTTTTAAATTTTTTCCAAGGCATTTTGAACCTCTAGAACTACAAAGGGCATTCCAAGCCATTCCATGCCTGCTAATGGCATCTTGAGCTCCTCCACAACTCTCCAAAGCTTGGCCAAACTAGAAAATGATGTTGTTAATTCAACACTGGTGCTCCAATAATTGGTCAAGACATCCTATGTAACCCATGCCATTCACACAGCTTTGAACAACCCATGGCCTCCAAAGTCTCCTACAAATGTGTCTAGCATGGTTTGTAATTCAAAAATAGTCAACTTTCTGAAGTTTTGAAGACTTTAAATATTAACTTGTGTGTTATAATGCATGTGATGCTTATAGGCAAGTTGGTAGGGCTAGTTTTTTAATAACAAAGTGAGGTGGGAGGTCAAAGGTTCAAATCCCACTCACACCATTTTTTTGTTCAGATTTTTTTAATTATTATTTTTTTACAAAAAAGAAAACATATTTTCTCAACAAAAAAAGAACCCTCGGGTTGTAATTTTTTTATGGTGGAGGAAGTTTTTTTACTTCTTTTCAAAATAACATATTGTATTTAACCCATTATTGCTCTTATCCTTCTCCCAGATGAATTTTTGATGGTAATCGACATCTATTGGGGGAGGCCATTTTTTGTTAAAATTAGTGGATTTTGAGCAATTTTAAGGGCCACACAAGCTTTAGGAGTGTACTAGGGGATGTTGCCCCTAGACCCCCATGTTGTGCCCCATTATATAGTACTTTTGAGTGACAAATACCATTGGGTGAGATAGGATCTAATAGGAGGTCAGTTCCACTCATAGTACAAACAAGCTTATTCACATAGATTGCTCATGGATGCATTCTCAGCTAAGTTTGACGTCTAGTACTCGAGTGTGCATTATTATTTCAATCTTAGGGGGGTTATTGTTGATACTTATAGGGGTTACTAATGATACTTATGAGGGGGAGATATCTCTCTATTATTATGGGGGGGATACATCTCTATATTCTGATGGGGTATTTATATGTACTTGGATGCTTAACAAGGCCTTATTATTGAGACCCAAATCTTAAACTCACCTAAGTTATGCTTAAGGGGGGGTGTTGGTGTAGGATTTTTATCCATTATATAGTTCTCCTACCCATATATATTAATATTACTTAGTTGGAATAATTAAGTCACTTAAGTGCAATAATGAGGTCACAATTACACATGCACATGCCTATTTGTAGGCAACATGGTACCACTATTCATTTGGAAACCAATGTTGACATGTGGGGCTTGGCATGTTGCATATGGGGTTTCTATTCAGTTGGTAACTGAGTCATGTTCTCATTTCCAAATGGATGTGGATTAGTTCCTCTCCTCTACCTATCTAAGGACCTATCCTCCAAGGCACTTATGAGCCTATTCTACATTGTGGATTGAGGATTGTAGATTTTAGATTATAGTGAAGATTGTGGAGATACTTGGCTCATGTGCTATGTTTGTAGTAAGCATTCTAGTGATAAAGACATTATGTTAGTGTACTAGATTAACATAGGTTGTTGTGATAATTATGAGTGATAGAGTTATGAATTGTGCAAAACCCATGTTTTTAACACCTCTATTCACTAAATAAAATCTATCTCTAATGTGATCTTATGTGATTTCATTCATTGCAACACATTTGTGTGTTCTATCTTCCAGTATTCGATCTTGGATGTCTCATTAGCAGATAATTATAACACCTTCTAACAAGTCTCATGATGTGTAAATTATTGTTTTGTGTGTATTTAAGTGTGAATAAGACTACTAGTGTCTATGATAAGACCTAATATTTATCTACCTTGATAAATACATTTCATTCTACCTTCATGTTGAAACACTTTTGTTAGGATAACCTTGAGTTTTGAGCTCAATTTTATAGGTTTTCTTCCATAGTATAGGTTCAAGTAGTAGTGTAGATTTTATCTTGGTACATCACCTATATTAGATTAGTGTTAATCTCTTTATATCCCTTTTCTTTCAAATCAAGTATATTAGTGGTTAGTTGTAGGTGTTGTGTAAAGGGAGCTAACCCTTCAATCTAGAGACTCACCTCTAAGAATTTTCACCCACAACATATGAGGTGTTTCAATCTTATTCCAAATTTAAGGAGACTAGAGTATCCCTCCTTAGGGTGCAAATTTAGTTGATAGCATTTCCTTCATAATTATACCTATACCCTAAACCCTATACCTTAAACCCTAAACCCTACTCCCTAAATCCTAAATTGTAAATCCTAAATCATAGACTCTAAACACTAAACCAATCAATTTAACCCTAATTAACATCTTTTAGAGTCAAAATTAGGTTCACATGGATCAATTCGACCCAAATTGCATTATTATTTACCCCAATTGACTAAATGGCTCAATTTGTGATGAAATTGGGGCTAATTTAGCTTAAAATCACATTTTGTAGTCATAAATAAGTTTAACGATCTCAAATTAGCCCCAATCTCCTTCATAATTGGACCCTATGCCCTGAACTCTAAAATATATACCCTAAGCCCTAAGACCTAAACCTTAAACCCTAAAACCTAAACCAATAGATTTATACACAATTAATATCCTTTAGAGTAGGAATTATGTTCACATGGCCAAAATCGGCCCAAATCACATCACTTATTTCCCCAATTGACTAACTAACTTAATATATGATGGCATTGGGGCTAATTGAACCCAAAATCACATTATGTAATCACAAATAGGTTCAATAATATCATATTTTCCCCAATTACCTTCATGGTTAGAGCTTAAACCCTAAACCATAAGCCCTAAGCCATAAACCCTAAACCTTAAATTATAAACCCTAAAACCTAAACCAATTTATTTAACCCCAATTAACATCCTTTAGAGTAATAATTCGGTTCACAGAGCTCAATTTGGCCCAAATCACATCACAAATTTCCCCAATTGAGTAATTGGTTCAAAATGTGATGCTAGTGGAGCTAATTGAGCTAAAAATAACATTTTGTAGTCATAAATAGGTTCAACAAGCTTGATTTCACCCAAACTACTTTTATGATTGTAACCTATACCCTAAACTCTAAACCCTAAAACCTAAGCCCTAAACCCCTAAACCCTTAACCTAATACCATAGCCATGAAACCCTAAACCTTAAACCCTAGATCAATCTATTTAGCCATGAAAATGAAATCAATATTACAATTAAAATTAGGTTTACATTTTTTTGATGTACAAAAATTCAATGTTAACAACTAATATCAACTAAGGTCATGCATGGACTTTGACTATAATAAAATCAATAAGTTGACCAAATTGCACCATGTGAACCTAATTAGTTTAGAGTTTAGATTTTAAGGTTTTAAGTTTTAGGGTTTAGTTTTAGGGTTACTCATGTAAGCAATGTATAGATTAAGGAATAAGTATGTGATTTTTTACTTATAACAACAAAACCACTTACATGGTTCTAAAAACTAAAACTGTATACATGATATTATCACATACATGGTTCTAACGTTTGACATTTAAAACACATGACTTAAGGCTCAGGAATGGCTTAGATTTTTGAGCCTAAGGCATGGATCTAAAAATATATAGCCAAATGCATGTTTCTGACTAAAAATAACACAATGCAACTTCTACCATACTAAACACTGTGAATTTTATTTAAAAAATCATGAAGATATGACTACAACATCAAGCACACTCTCATCTAAATATATTTTTCATTTATTCTTTATTAATTTAATTTTTTTTATCTATATTTATTTCAAAGTATGTCTTCTTATACCACTATATGCCAAAATTATTCATGTTTATATTTGTTTATGTATCTTTTGTTTCGTTGATTTAAACTAAAAATAATTGGTATACAAAAGTGACCTAATTCTATACACATTTGAAAAAACATATCTAAATTTTGATGTTTTTTAAGGTAGTTTGAGGGCTATTCATTATTGATCATATTTCAGGGTCTATTTATTTGTTCAATTTGAAAAAAATCATTAAACAATTTTAAAAAATACACAGGTTACAAACTAGATGATCTTATCTAACCCTCCACCAAAAGGTTTAACAAAAAGTAAATGATGCTCAAAAAATGATGGGGGTGCATGGTAGGCTATCTACTATGATTTTTATAAAAATAGTATCACCTCTTTAAATTTTCAATGTTTGACCTACTTATACTTGATTATTTAAAAATAATAGTACTTTATAAACTAGAATTGAAATTCTACAATTCATGTTCTTATATCATCTTCAAATTTTAAGTATACGAGTCTCAAATAATCCATATAAGTTGAAATTTCTTATTTTTTAAGAAAAACATGTCCATTTAAAAACCCCTTTTGGCCCCCCATTTCCATGCACTTAACCATATAAATATAGTTGAATATATTAGAATCTTAAGAAATGTCTTTGTAAATGCATGTATCTAGTTATGTAAAAATATCATGATGTAAATATCGATATGAAGATGCAACCTCATGTGAAGATGAGATAGTGAGGGGAATGTCATATGCCCTAATGTAGCATGGTGAATGAAATTTATAACCCTACCAAAAGGTTTTTATATTTTAATTATATAATAATTATCTAATAATGATAATTTTAAATCCATCGTTACCCATGGCCCATGTTTTTTGCATAACATCCTTGTGATTTTTTTCCCACTAGACTAGGGATTTTGTTGTGCTTTTACAAGTCAAACTTTGAATTCTAGTCTTTGTATGGTTTAAAAGTACTTATTTTACCATTTAGGGTTTCAAAAATTGGTTAATAAATCTCTAAGGTTGTTTCATATATGATGAGATGACCAAATTATGTACTTTTAGAACACATAAGCATGTGAGTGGCTAGGTCGATATTCGAAAGGAGCTTAAAGAAATGATAGAAATTCAAATAAGAGATAAGTGTATATATTAATGTGTGTTGTATTTCAACATGCTTAAATCCTTATTATGGTGTTAAGCCATGAATAATAAACTTCATGAATTCCCTCTCATGGTTAACTTAAGTCCATTGGTCCAAATAGAAACCTCTCATGATTTGAATTAAAATGTTGTAAATTTTATAGATGGGTCACAAACACCATCATAAAAGTTATCCAACAAGCTATATAAATGAGTAAACCAATGTATAATGTGTACAAACTCACATATAGTTTTAATAGGGCCATTAACATCTATTTCATAATGTTTCTCATGTGACACAATTAATTTCTCGCATTATGGAAGCAAAAATGATTTTATTAGGCCCTCAAAGCCAATTTATTGCTTCCCAACCATCACACCCTCTTTGGAGATAAAATAATGGATCTCTATCAATATTTTAGTGGTTTTGGATTGAAATATGGTTTTATTCCACTCACATGACCGATTACCACCTCCTGAGGAAGGCAATTTTGTTCAATAAAAATGGTGTACTTCCCAACTTGATGACATTATGCATGGGAATAAATAGGCTTATTTGTCTAATGGATTTTCATTTTTAGATGAGGTGGACAATGAGTTCAACATGGACCTTGATATTTAAAAATGATAATTTAATCTTTGCATATATGGCACCTTTTTGACATGTCTTGATATTTCATAATAAGGGACATTTTTTACTTTTTAATAATATAAAAGTGTTTTGTCTTCAAGAAGACAAAATCTTGAGATTTTTACATCATTTTTATTCCATATATTTTTGGTCGAGTGTTTTTTTCCAGACACCCAATCATGAGAATGAATGTGGGGGAGTGGTAGAATTTATTGGACCTAATTTGAATTTGCCCATCATTAGTTGGGTTATGACCACACTCTTCAAATTTTGTGGACCCTTTTATATTTTTATGGCCTTTACCTCAATGTTTCCAAATTTTATGCCTCTAATAATGTTGTTGAAAGATTATTTTTTGGTTGTGCATTGTAGACACACTTCCATACTCAAATTATATTTTGTGTCAAAATTTCAATATGATTTATTGTAGGGAAGATATAGATGGGATCTTCCCAATTTAATGTTTTCCCAACAAAAAAAAGGTGCAATTTTTCACACACAATAAGCTCATGTTTTTTAATCCCAACTACCACCAATGTCAATCCTACATTACCTCATCGTTTACCCAGTCCAAACTTAGAAAAGGAAATAATAGTGTGGTGAGAATATGAGATCGATATTTTTATATAGAACATAACCTTTTCACATGTGAAAATAATTTTGATATATTAGTTAGTGTTTTTTTAGGAGTGATTCTATCACACTACTTCCCCATTAAATTTGGTATAGGGTGGATGAATCACTAAGTAAAGAAGCCGAAGTCAAAATTTTACCTCATCACAACTCACCTCAACCATGAATGGACTCAATCCCATATCATTCTATTATGAAACATTTATCCTCACCATTTGAGGAGTTCAGATGGATAGCATGGTTGGAGGATTCAATTTCAGGAACTGCAACATTCCTTCATATCTACATAAAAAAATTGGATAATGTTTTATGTAAATCCAATCAGGTATCATATTTTGGTTACCTTTGATCCTCACAATAATTGGATATGTTTGCTAAAAATGAATAATTACAAAAGGATATTGGTTGGTGGAGGCATAAGCTCAATGTTGAAGAAACCTATCAAGCTCATGGCACCCAAATCTTTTGTCATACAAGCATTGCTTGACAATTTAGAGACTGGAATTTTAAGGACCTTTTCTCCATTATTATTTTTAGATAGGCATTTGATAGGTGAAGGCCATCTATGATGCCAATCAACGAGTCACAAAACTCACCCATATTTTGAGAGATTTTTTTCTCATCATCATGTATTTTTTCCACTTAGTTTATTACCCTATCTTATGAGGTTGATTTTAATATATGTTTACATATGCTTCCTTGAAATTTTTCATAGGGGATAAAGGGTTTCTTGTTACCACTTATTGTAGACCAAAGGCATGCATAAAGCAACATCTCACATGGTTGTTGATAATCCCATGGAAAAGTTACCAAGTTATTTGGGATATTGAGTCCTTGGACTTAAAATAAATAGTCTTGGAAGTCATCCAGATAAAATCTCTTGGTAAATTAATTAACTAGAAAACATCAAGTTAATTCCTTAGACTGAGGACTTAGAGTATAGAAATTAAAAAATCCAATGAAATATCCTCAAAATAGACTCAATCTAATAACATAAACATACTCTAAAGGATAATAAAATTAGGCAAAAATGGAATATATGTATTTATCAATGAAAGAGTTACAAAATTATACTAACAAACTTGATTTTTTAAACAATATAGAAGCCCCTAAATTAATAACAAGGGGTATTGTTAAAGGTAGCCAATGTAAAGTGGATTTACAACATAAAAAGGTGGAGATAAACATTATGATGGTTGGAGTTATAATATCATAAAATATGAGTTACAACATCATAAAATTGGAGTTACACAATGAAGTGTCCATCTAATATATCACAAAAATGGATTTACACAACATAACTTGTGCATGAATCACATGACTAATTTTCACAAGATATTATATGTAAATTTATTATCCAAACTTATTAATAATAATTAACTATACCTAAGTGTGACTTAATCATTTCCTAGTACATACATAAAGAATATCTAGATTAGTAAATAATGACAACATCTAGCCTAATGTAAACACATTACCACATAACTCACTACCAACTAGCATCGTGTTGCTCTTTTGAATGTGTCTTAAAATATCATAATTAAATCTCTTTTTCTTAGGATTATGTACTTGTTTCTTGTCATCATATGCCATGAAAAAACTAGTTTCAATCACAATATATACTTTCTTGAATATGTTATTGCAGTCTGGGAAGGAATGGAATGGGCTTGCTCACAAAATAATGATTTATTCATCAAATTTTATTTTATAAATCTTATGAAAAAAATTAGTGGAATTTTATCATAGCCATGCTTCAGGTGGTAGGTTTTGAGGCCAAATTTATTTAAAATATTATAGTGTGTTTTTCAATATGTTGGTGCTTATATCACCATTAATTGGGAAACTACTACACTTCGTTGGAATGGATCCATGAATTTGGTCTATTTTGTGAAACCCGTGTTTTTTTTCTATGGAACCCATTAGTAGCACAAACTTAGTACAAACTCGATATAACATCAACAATATTCATCAGCACAAATAGGGTGCCACCTATAAGCACATATTTGGCATTAGTTGTGTTGAGGTTATGTTGTTGCTTGTTTAACATAGGACTCCAAACAGATTATTTTTTAATTTTTACACTTATAACTCCCATCATTTTCAGTCTTATATGTTATTTCCAAAAAGAGGAGAAGAGAAAGAATCCACAAAGAAGGGAAAATAATAAAGGTGTCATTTTCAGTAAACAAGTAAGTTTATTTTGTTTTTTTGTTTTTTAAGTAGTTAAATAGTTTTAGAGTGTAAATAGTTAGTAATTATTGTTTATTTTATTTTTTATTTAAATTAAGAAATAAATTTGACATTTTTACTTAAAATATCAACCTACTTAGGTGATTATTAAAAAAATTGTTTATGCATGCCAAACTCGTATAAATCAACTTATTACTATTTTTTAGTATTATTTATCACAATGTAATTTGAGGAAATTTATAATATGTATAACGATAAGGGTAATGGAAAAACATTGATTAAGAAGTCCAAATTTGTTATATTGGATGAAGTAATTAGATGCTATTAATTTTAAATAAATTTCTTGAAGATAAGGGGAGGGATAAGATTCAAACTTATGATGAAGAATCCAAAGGCGATCAGGAACTTTTTGATAAGCTATTGAGCATATATAAGTTGAAATTCCCTAATTGGAAATATTATTGGGTGTGGTCGATGGATAAGCTACTACCAACTCCTTGTAAGTTATTTAAACTTTAGGAGTGACTTTATATCATATACCCATCATTAACTATCCCAAATATAGGTCTTGGTCTCTTCACTTTATCTGTAATCAACGTTGAGTCTACTACTCCATTTCAATTATGCATCCCAATATTTCTTTTATATGACCCAATGTGCAACTTTACATATTGGAATTCCTTGGTCAAGATAAAATATAGTGTGTTTGTGTATGCAACAAATATTTAAAGAGTAAATTCATTTAGACCCACAAAATACCCATAATATGCATGATTAAATATACATTGATTGTCATCCCAATGCATTTAAATATACTACGGGTTTCATTAATAACACACATGTTGTAAATGTTTATCATCTATGAATTGTTAACACAAGGAGTGCACTAATGAAAAAGAGGATGATTTGCCTTGAATTTCATGTCATTATTCAATGTTGGAATGAATTTACAATATACCTAGTGAAATGTTTTTTAATTATTATCCATTCAAATGGATAAACCCAAAAAAATTAAGGGGGATAAGTCCCTGTCATTGGTTAGTAATGATGTATTTTGTAAATAATGTATTTAATTTTATAAAAAATATGATTTAGAGGTTAAAACATAATAATGTGTCCCATTTTTTTGTATAAAGAGGTCACATACACTTCCCATCTCCCTAAAAATATCTAGAGTACGGGTCATTGATATTAATCAAACATTTATGTTTTAACTTATATATAAAGATGTAGTGCATATTTTAGATTTATAAATTAATATTTAATCTAAAATAGTATACTTGTGACCATTTCTTATACAACATTTAGCTCATGCCTCATTATATGATCCTTGACTTCCCTTCCTTCAATTTTTATGTGAATGACCCATTCTTATTAGAAACTAATTACCTTATTCCTCACAAATAGCTCAAGATTATCCCATAACTAATCCATGCTTCCAACTCAACTTTCTTTGCTCCTTAGTCAAGGCCACTACATTTGAATTATCTCTCTCCTCGATCCTGTCCAATTCCATCAACTACATCCTCCCACTAAATAATGGCTAGTTGCTCAAAGTCAAACTCATGTAACAAACCATCCCATATATTTCATAAGCCCCATCAAAAGGAATTCCTAAATGACAACTATAAGGCAACAATTTCAAGACATTTTGCACCAAGAGGCTCACACATGGAAAATCACTAGAACATCTAACTACACATTAAGACAAAAGCATCTATTTTTTTCAATATAGAGTCCATATAGCCCTAATATCCTTGAGCTTAGTCTACATATACTTTCAAAGATCACAAGTCACAGTTGAAGCAAATAAATACACCACGATTGCACCACATTTAGCATTATATGATTCTTTCACACACACCATCATATTATGGGAGAACTACATGGAGTTTGATCCATCCTCGGAGTATCGATATGTAGGCAACATTGAACACAAGGGGTGTTGAAGTCTAGCACAATTTAAACTATTAACCTATTTTTCTATTTTATGCATTTATCATTTATGGTCAATTTAGCTAAGTTACAAGTGAAGAATAAGGCACACAGTGGTTTTGTGATAGATCGAGAGCTCTCACATAGTTTAACATAACACATAAACAAATTGAACCTATCATATTAGTTGTAGAGTATAAATCCTTATTGAACATTGGTGCACGCACCCCTAAAGACAACAACATAGACCGCCCCTATCCAATTCTAGCAGCCTTGTCCTAGATCTAATAAAAACATTGTTCCTGATTCATAGCATCATCATAAAACTTCTTAGTCAATTTTACAGTTTTTGTCTCAATCCTGCATACTTGAATTTCCAACTAAATAATTTGTCTTTGTTATTTTCCCTTTTAACATCTTTTCAAATTTAGCATGTTCTAACTCTAGTTGTATCATTGATTACATATCTATAATATTCTAATTTTATGCATAAGTTTGTTTAATTAAATAATTAATTCATATATTTACCAAATTTGATAAAATATATTAATGAGCCCACTTATTGTTAAACATTGCTAGAGAACCTAACTTACCATTAAATTTTTTTTCTATTTTAGCACTTCCATGAGGGTTTCAAATTTTTAATTTTATAATTTACATATTTATCATGATAATAATAATTTAATCTATCTAGTATTTATTGATTCAAAATTTCTTGATGTTAATTCATGTAAAATGAATATAAATCAAAATTGACTTTTCCAATTATTTAATACCAAGTTTTTAGTATCTACACTAAAATTCTAGCCATTAAAAATTGTATCATATATGTTTTGTATATTCAAACGTTTCTATAACTTAAAGGAGCATTTCACTTTAAATAGATTGAATAAATTGAAGTTTTAAAATGATTTCATATTTTTAATGTAAAATGTTGGACATAATATTCTATTATTTTAGATAAATATTTTTTATATAGTATTAAAACAAAATTTGTCAATTTATCCTAAGAAACTTGGTAGAGCGTAAAGTTGGGTAGTTACTTAACAATAAAACATAAATAGAAAGGTCGTTAAACAACTAAGTACATTACCCAAAAAATCCCACGCCTCCTCTCACCTGCGCCTGCGACAGATCTAAGGCAGGATGAATCTCAAATTCTCGGCCTCCAGTCACCCACTTGCGTTTGATGATATCCAACTGACCTGCAACCTGCTTGATGTTAAGGCGTGCTTTAGGGGAATTTTTTGAACACCACAGACCAATGTATAACAATGAAATCACAATTCGGATTTCATCATAACTGGTGATCAACTGTCAGAATATAGAGAGCATGCAAAAAACAAGAACTCAAACAAATAATCAAAAACAAAACACTAATTGCTAAACCAATCTTTTGAAAGAAATTTTTTTTTATTGATCTTCAATTTTTCTTGCTTACAATGTTGCGCCCAAGCGTCTTTAAATAGATTTGAAAACATACAATAATTAGAAAAACAAACTCAAGACTAATTTTAGTCTTTACATGCAAACTAACTGTTTATCTAACTAACTGAATGTAATCTAACTGATTGCTCAACTGTAGCTAACTGCTTGTATGCATGAGGAGTGGAGAAATTAACTCCAATTCAACTTGAGTCTCTAACACTCCCCCTTAGTTTCTACCACTTACAATTTTAGCATTTACAATGCCTAAATTTTGTCTCAAAAAATCAAAGGTCTCTTTTGGTAATGCCTTTGTAAATATATCTGCTAATTGATCTTCGGATCTGCAGAAGTCCAGATGGATTTCTCCATTGTTTACTAACTCTCTAATAAAGTGAAATCTTGTATCAATGTGCTTGCTCCTCTTGTGAAACACATGATTTTTTGATAAAGCGATTGATGATTTGTTATCACAGAAGATTGGTGTTGACTCCGTCTATGCTTGTAATAAATCTTTCAATATTCTTCTCATCCAAGTTGCTTGACATGTTGCTAATGTGGCTGCAACATACTCTGCTTCAGCGGATGAAAGTGTCACTATAAGCTGCTTTTTGGATGCCCATGTGACCACACCTGTGCCTAAAAGAAAGGCATATCCAGAAGTACTCTTCCTATCATCAATGCTACCTGCAAAATCACTATCTGTAAAACCAATCAAACTAAAATCGTTAGTTGTGGAATATAAAATTCTATATTCTGTAGTTCCTGCCACATATTTTAATATCCTTTTTCCAACTTGCCAATGTGAGTCTTCTGGTGACTCCATGAATCTTGAGATTAAACTAACCCCATAACTGATATCTAGTCTAGTCGCTATAAGATACATCAAACTGCCAACTAATCTTTTGAATGTTGTGGAATCAACATTAGACCCTTGGTCTTCTTTGCTAAGTTTAGTCCTTGTAGCAATTGGTGTAGGTGTTGGTTTACAATTCAGCATCTTAAATCTCCTTAACACATCCTTTACATATTTAGTTTGACAGATAAATATTTCTTTCTCTGATTGTGCAACTTCTATTCCAAAAAAATACTTCATTATTCCCAAATCTGTCATTTCAAATTCTTTCTTCATTGCTGATTTAAAAGTGTCTACAGACAAATTTTCATTAAAAATCAAATCATCAACATATAAACACACAATCAAGATCTGACCTTCTTTGTTGATTTTTGTGTACAAAGTAGGCTCACTATCGCTTCTCCTGAATCCATTATTTATCATATAAGAATCAATCCTACTATACCATGCTCTTGGTGCTTGCTTGAGATCATAAAGAGCCTTCTTCAATTTGTAAATTTTTTCTTCATGTCCTTGCACTTCATAACCTGTGGGCTGTTTCACATACACTTCTTCATCTAGAAAATCATTCAAGAAAGTAGATTTTACATCCATTTGATATACATACCAATTATTTTGAACAGCTATTGATAATATCATTCTAACAGTATCCAATCTAGCAACTGGTGCAAATGTTTCATTATAGCCGACTCCATGTTTTTGTGCAAAACCTTTTGCTATTAACCTTGCTTTGTGCTTTTGAACATTTCCATCTGCATCAAATTTAGTCTTATAAACCCATTTGACTCCAATACAATCCTTACCTTCAGGTAAAATAGTTAGATCACATGTTTGATATCTTTCAATAGCATTCAACTCTTCATCCATTGCTTTTAGCCAATGTTCCTCATTAACTGCTTCTTCATAATACATAGGGTCATGAGTGAAAAGAGCAAAATTTGAAACTAAATCTAATTTCTCTTTTTCTTGATTATAAATCTTATTCAAATTTCTCATTTTCTTACCTTTCAATCTTGCTCTTAAATTAGCAAGAGTTGGATTTGATTCATCACTTGTGAATTTGGAGTAGGGTGACATGCATGACTAGATGATTCACCTTGTTCAAACCTCCTAGGTGTTCTTATTGGTGTGCTTGTGCCTGCTTGTGGAGAGAATTGTCCACCTTGCAAATTTTGTTCTTCAAAAACTTCTTCATCTTGTGGAATTGGTGCTCCAACTGTGATGGTGCTACCATCCCATGCTTATGCTTCCTTTAATTCAACATATCTGCTAATAATCACTTGCTTTGAAATTAGGTTATACAACTTATAAGCTTTTGACTCTTCACTATAGCCAATAAAAATGCATTTCTCACCTCTATCATCAAGCTTTCTTCTCAATTTAGATGGTATAAGAGAATATGCAACACAACCAAAATTTTTGAAATGATATACACTATATTTCTTACCACTCCACGCTTCTTGTGGTATTCGATCTCTGACACTCTTTGTTGGGCTTCTGTTCAGAATATACACTGCACATGCTACTGCTTCTACCCAGTATTCATTTGATAAGTGTTTGGCTTTCAACATGCTTCTTGCCATTTCCATGATTGTTCTATTCTTTCTTTTTGCTACACAATTCTGCTGTGGTGTGTACCTTGTAGTCAATTGTCTTTTGATTCCATGATATCTGCAAAAATATTGAAATTGATTAAACATATATTCACCTCCTCTATCTGATCTAAGTACCTTTATATAATGGCCACTCTATTTTTCAACCATTGCCTTGAATTCTTTAAACTTTCCAAAGGCTTCAGACTTATTTTTGAGAAAGTATATCCAAGTCTTTCTGCTAAAGTCATCAATGAAGGTTAGAAAATAAGTACTACCTCCAAATGATGGAGTTTGCATTGGTCCACATAAATGACTATGAACTAACTCCAATATTACCTTAGCTCTATATGAGGCTCCTACTAGAAAGCTCTCTCTATGTTGTTTTTCCAGAATACAACTGTCACATGAACTTCCTGGCTGTTCTATTGGTGGTAAACCCTTCACCATATTTTTTTCTATAACAAATTTAAACCTCCAAAATGTAAATGTCCATACCTTAAGTGCCATAGCCATGATTGGTCTAGCTGCATGGTTTTGAAGTGGGCTTCCTCTTCTCCTTGGATACACTGAATTCGAAGTGGGAACATCTGATTCTTTGTCATCTCCACTTTTCCTATCAACCTATCACTTGGAAACTTGTCTTGTATTGTGCAAACATTATCCATAAAAGATATTATGTAACCTTTCTGTACTAATTGACCAACACTCAAAAGATTATGTTTTAGTCTAGGTACAAAATAAACATCAGGTATAAACCTTATTTCACCATTCTTTGCCAAGACATTTATGACACCTTTACCCATGACATCTACTGTGATATCATTTCCTAATTTCACTTTTGATTTTACAGAATCATCAAGACTAGCAAAAAATTCTTTATTTCCTGTAATATGATTACTGCATCCACTGTCTAAAAACCAAATGTCTCTAGATTTTTCTTGAGTAACATTACAAGTAAGAAATAAGCTTCCAAAATTAGAACTAGATTCACCTAGATTAGAACTAGATTCACCTGTGTAATTAGCATTCTACTTGTACACATATCCTTATTTATTTCTGCAGTCATTTGTATAATGACCATATTTTTTGCAGTAATAACATTGAACATTAGATTTATCAAACCTCTGTGAACCTTGCTAGAAGTGATTGTTGCCACGTCCTCTACTGTTATAGTTTTGATTATTGTTTTCACCTTGATATGAATTGTTCCTTCCATATCTACCTCTGCTTTTTCCTCTGAAGTTTGACCTGGGTCTTCCTTTTCCTCTACCAAAAGTTACCTGTGACTTGAAGGCATTCTCAAGAGAAGTGTTATTCTTATTCATTCTGGATTCATGTGTTAACAAAGAACCTATTAATTCATCTACAGATAATTGTTTTAAATCCTTGGTTTCCTCAATAGCTACAACTATTGCATCAAATTTATTGGGTAAACATCTGAGTATTTTCTCTATGATCTTCTGATCCGTCATAGTTTATCCATTAGATCTAATTTGATTCACTATATTCAAAACTTGACCCATAAACTGATCTATTGAATCTGAATCATTCATTTGCTAATTTTCAAAAGTTCTCCTAAGAGATTGCAATTTAGCAATTTTCACCTTTGTATTACCTCTATAGGTAGTCTCCAAGATTTTCCATGCCTCTCTGGATCTTGTTGCTGCTGCAACTCTGGAAAATATAGATTCATCCAATGCTTGTTGGATGAGAAATAAAGCTTTTGCATCTTTTTTCCTGTTCTCTTTAAGCTCATCTTTTTGTGCTCGACTTAATGCCAGATGGACTGCCTCGTCCTGTGGTTCTACAAAACCACTCTCTACCAGATCCCAAACATCTTGTGAGCAAAATAAAGTTCTCATCTTAATTGCCCATAAATCATAATTCTTACCATTGAAATTGAGAATTTGAGGCTGTGAAATACTGTTGTTCGTTGCCATGTCTCACGTTAAAATGGCTTTCTGGTTGTTGTTTTTGAACACACAGTCGCCAATGTCGGTTATACTGCCGCGGTCGGTCGTTAATACTGCTGATTTCGATTTACTTTGCCGATGCCGGTCTGGGAGTCGGCCGATGTCGGTCTCTACGCTGTCGATGTCGGTCTCTGCACTGCCTGCTGGCAATTCCTGCGCCCGACTGCTTCGCTCTCCTTTCTTCTTGTCGCCTCGTTGCTGGCTGCTTTCCTAACCAGGCTCTAATACCAATTTGTCAGAATATAGAGAGCATGCAAAAAATAAGAACTCAAACAAATAATCAAGAACAGAACACTAATTGCTATAGCAATCTATTGAAAGAAAAAGATTTTATTGATCTTCAATTTTCCTTTCTTACAATGCTATGCCCAAGCGTCTTTAAACAGATTTGAAAACATACAATAATTAGAAAAACAAACTCAAGACTAATTTTAGTCTTTACATGCAAACTAACTGTTTGTCTAACTAACTGAATGTAATCTAACTGATTGCTCAACTATCAGTTTACTAACTGATTTCTCAACTACAGTTAACTGCTTGCATGCATGAGGAGTGGAGAAATTAACTCTAATTCAACTTGAGTCTCTAACATCAACCACTGGTTGACTACATCTGACGCTCGAAATGATTTTACCCACTTATGCAGAGTCAAATCCCCCTTAAACATTTCATTGGTGGGACTCTTTCCTGTGAGAATTTCCAGTAACAAAATGCCAAAGCTATACACATCTCCTTGAGTGGAAATGCTTCTACCAAACCCACACTCTGCAATAAATTAATCAGGTCGATCAAACTATTTATACACATGAATATCTGAATTTCAAAATAAGGAAAATGTAACAGCTTGTAAACCATACCTGGTGCAATGTAGCCCACAGAATCTTTTATACTAATAGTATCAAAGAGTGGGGGCGTTCTTTCCATTATTCTGGCTATCCCGAAACCTATTAGATAAGCTGTCATGTCTTGGTCTAAAAGCACATTGTTTGGGTTTATATCACCATGCACTATCTGCACGTCACAGTCATAGTGAAGGTATTTAATGGCATGGGCCAAGTCTATAGCTATGTTTAACCGTTCTTTCAGTCTCGGTTCACAGCTAGGATAATAGTCGGGATACAAATGCTTTTCTAAGCTTTCATTACACATAAACCCAAATATTAAAGCTTTGAAGTTGTGGGTGGAACAGGTGGTTATAATTTTAGCTACATTTTGATGTTGAATCCTTCTCAATACTGTAAGTTCTGCTGTGAACTTCTGAACAACACCCCTGCCATCCCCCATAATTCCTTTGTAGACAGCTCCAGAGTTATCCTTTCCCAACAAGTTGGCCGCACTGAACATATCTGTTGCTTTGAGAATGTCATGATATGATATATGTGAATTTAATGATGAAGATGTAACCGATTCCTCTGTAGTAAACAATTCCTTTATTAATTAAATAAATAAAAGAAAGAAAGATATGAGATATTGGATGTTTAAGCTTCATATAATCTGTTAATTAGATAAATAAATAAACAAAAGATATGAGATATTGGATGTTTAAGCTTCATATAATCTGTTAATTAGATAGATAAATAAACAAAAGATATGAGATATGTGGATGTTTAAGCTTCATATCTCTTTCAACATATTTGGAGAACTTGTAATTTGATATTCAACAGACCTGACACCTGCTGCATCATGTCTACTGTTGAAGAATAACTTGTACCTCTCACCCACTTCTTTTTTATGATCTCCAACTGAACTGACACCTGCTTCATGTTAGGGCGTGCGTTAGGGGAATCTTTTGAACACCACAAACCAAGGTATAACAATAAAACCACAGTTCGGAATTCATTGTCCCCTGTATTGGTGAACAACCTCTGGTCGACTAAACCTAACACTTCATGCAGGGTCACATTCCCATAAAAAATGTCGCTAGTGGGCCTCTCACCGGTGAGCATTTCCAATAACAAAATGCCAAAACTATACACATCTCTTCGAGTAGAAATCCTTCTAGTCAATCCACATTCTGCAATCAGTTAAATCAATTATTACAATCATTAAAATTTATTAGTCAATCCACATTCTGCAATCGGTTACATCAATTATTACAATCATTAAAATTTGAACACAAAAAGGAAAAGTTTTAGTAATGGTATACTTTCTAATAACAATTTTTTTTTGTTAAGGTGTATTTTATTGATAAAACATATTGATGTGTATAAATATTAAAATGTATTAAAAGATGAACGTGTAGTATGTCATATTTGTTCAACATTCACTCTATAAAATTAAAAGTAATCAATCATATTTTAACAAATGAGACTCAAATATTGATACTCTAATATACAGTTATTGGTACTTCAAAAGTTAAGTTTTGGTCATAGATTCAAAAAATGCATTTTATGACACCTTGTGATAAAATCAGTTATATCGAAAAATATATAATGAGTTAGACTTTGAAACTTCAGTTATAAATAATTAAGACGGACATATTAAACTAATAAAAATTTCAAAATCTAATATAATGTTATGACACCTTAATCTGCTGTTCAAAATTAAGATGCACCACTATTGAAACCTTTCCCCTAATAGAAAACCTCGTTTAAAACCATAGCTAGTGCGATATAACTCGCAGTGCCCTTAAAAACTTCAAAATCAACAGGTTCGAAGGTTCGCCTTTTTAATGTAGCAATCCCAAAGTCTGTTAAATAAGCCACCATGTCTTCGTCTAAAAGCACATTGCTTGGTTTTATATCACAATGCACTATCTGCACATCATGATCACAGTCATGATGAAGGTATTCAATGGCATGCGCCAAATCTATAGCTATGTTTAACAGTTCTTTCAATCCCAGTTCACAACTTTCATCGTAGGGATACAAATGCTTTTCTAAGCTTCCATTGCACATAAACTCAAATATTAAAGCTTTGAAGTCGTCGGTGGAACAGGTGTCTATAACTTTAGCCACGTTTCGATGTCGAATCCTTCTCAATGCTCTACATTCTGCTTCGAACTTCCTGTCGGCATCAAAATTGAAAACCTTCACAGCAACTGTCCTGCCATCCCACAAAATTCCTCTGTAGACTGCTCCAGAGTTACCCTCTCCCAACGAGTTGGCGTCGCTGAACGTATCTGTTGCTCTGACAATGTCTTCATATGAGATTCGTCTAAACTTAAAGACGCTGAGACCTAGATGATAACTATTTTCATACAAGATCCTCATCTCCAACCTCCTTATCCACAAAAATCCCAAAAGGAATATAAAAGCAGTAACACAAATGCTCCAGTTGCCACTGCTCCCATTACTTTTGTGATTCTCAAGGGTGGAGTTACCATATGACTGTTTCGACTTCCACATGCAGACAGGGAGGATACGTTTGACCCGAACAGGCCAACATTTCCAACTAGGGATATGACTCCAGTACCATTTGCAAAAGATCTTCCTTCATCCTCGTGTACTGCTAGACAATAGAAAGACAAATTTAAGGAATGAAGGGATTTCAACATTTTGAAAGACAGTGGTATTGTACCTGACAAAGAGTTGGAAGAAAGATCCAGATATCTCAGATTTTGTAAATTGCCGAGTGAATTTGGAAGTGAGCCTTCCAAGGCATTTCTCGCTAAGTACAAATACTGCAATGCCGTGCAGTTTCCAAGCGTCTCTGGAATCACACCATTCAACCTGTTGTGGGAAATATCTACTGCTTTAGCCCTCATAAGTTTACCAACCTCTTGAGGAATGGAACCCTCTAGATAATTGAATGATAAGTTCAAATAAAATCGTATATGAGAGAGATCCGCAACTTCTTGTGGTATGCTTCCAATCAGAGAATTGTGAGACAGGTCCAGCAGTTGTAAATTTTTGCAGTAGCCTAAACTGGCCGGTATCATATCTTCAAGCCTTCTCAACGATGGAATTGTGCGGCTCAAGTGATTTACCCTAAAATCAAGAATGGCTAAATTAGTAAGATTGCCGATTTGATTGGGTATTTGTCCTGATATCACGTTGTGCCCCAGATCCAAGTGTATCAGTCCTGAGAGGCTTCCCAAAGAGGAGGGAATGGCACCTCCTACTTTATTTCTACGAAGGGACAGATACTTCAGCTGAGAAAGGCTTCCTAACTGGGGTGGGATTGAACCATTAAGGGCTTTAGCAGAGAGATCAAGGGTTTCAAGAAAGGGCATATTGGCCAGATGAGAAGAAATAGAACCCTGTAAACCCATTGTCGAGAGATTGAGGGAAAGCACTCCGTCTTGTTGTATATCACATATAACCCCGGCCCAGTTGCAGAAAGGGATATCCACAGTCCAATTCGATAATGAATGGTTGGGATCAAAAGTGAGGGAAGACTTGAAAGCCAAGAGAGACTGTTGTTGCTGGCGATGACGAGAAGCATTAGTGGTGAAACAATCTGAGAGAGCGAGAGAGAAAATCAAGAGTAATAGCAGATGAAAAGTGGCCATACTTATCCTACATCAAACGAACGGCAATACAGAAAGAAACGGCAATAATGAATTGGGGCTTGCCGATGGTGTGGAGAAAATACAATTTCTATGGAACTAAATAACCATATCTATTTTTCAGATCCAGTACAAGTAGAAAAAGTTGCTCTTCAGTTTCTGCGTTATTACAAACTCTTCAATTTTTTTTGAGGACACTATATACTTTGTGTAGAGTTTCTTTGGATTTGCCGCTGCAAGTTGTGCAGCCACTTTTGTAGCAGCTGCTCCTCCCCCTTCAAGCCATTTGTTGTTAGAATAAAGAGAGCATACAAAACAAGAACTCAAACAAATAAATAAGAACTGAACAATTGCTACAGCAATTTCTTGAAAGAAAGAGATTCTATTGATCTTCAATTTTCCTTGCTTACAATGATGCGCCCAAGCGTCTTTAAATAGATTTGAATCCATATAATAATTAGAAAATAAACTCAAGACTAAAATTAGTCTTTACATGCAAACTAACTCTCTAACAAATACTCAAACAGTTTAACTAACTGTTTGCTAACTAACTGTTCACTCAACTATCAGTTTACTAACTGATTATTCACAACTGTAGCTTAAGTGTTTGCATGACAAAAGAAGGGAGGTGGGAGAAATTATCTCCAATTAATATTGAATTTTTAACACTCCCCCTTAATTTCTACCACTTACAATTTTAGCATTTACTATGCCTAAATTTTGTCTCAAATAATCAAAGGTCTCTTTTGGTAATGCTTTTGTAAATATGTCTGCCAATTGATCTTCAGATCTGCAGAAGTCTAGATGGATTTCTCCATTGTTCACTAATTTTCTGATAAAGTGAAATCTTGTATCAATGTGCTTGCTCCTCTTGTGAAACACATGATTTTTTGATAAAGCGATTGCTGATTTGTTATCACAGAAGATTGGTGTTGACTCTTTCTGTGCCTGTAATAAATCTTTCAATATTCTTCTCATCCATGTTACTTGACATGTTGCTGATGTGGCTGCAACGTACTCTGCTTCAGCTGATGAAAGTGTCACTATAGGCTACTTTTTGGATGTCCATGTCACCACACCTGTTCCTAAAAGAAAGGCATGTCCAGAAGTACTCTTCCTATCATCAACACTACCTGCAAAATCACTATCTGTAAAACCAATCAAACTAAAATCGTTAGTTGTGGAATATAAAATTCCATATTCTGTAATTCCTACCACATGTCTTAATATCTTTTTTCCAACTTGCCAATGTGAGTCTTTCGGTGACTCCATAAATCTTGAGATTAAACTAACCCCATAACTGATATCCGGTCTAGTAGCTGTAAGATACATCAAACTACCAACTAGCCTTTTGAATGTTGTAGAATCAACATTAGACCCTTGGTCTTCTTTGTTAAGTTTAGTCCCTGTAGCAACTGGTGTAGGTGTTGGTTTACAATTCAACATCCTAAATCTCTTTAACACATCCTTTGCATATTTTGTTTGACAGATAAAAATTCCTTTCTCTGATTGTTCAACTTCTATTCCCAAAAAATACTTCATTAATCCCAAATCTGTCATTTCAAATTCTTACTTCATTGCTGATTTAAAAGTGTCTACAAACAAATTTTTAGTAAAAATTAAATCATCAACATATAAACACACAATCAAAATCTGACCTTCTTTGCTGATTTTTGTGTACAAAGTAGGCACACTATCGCTTCTGTTGAATCCATTGTTTAAAATATAAGAATTAATTCTACTATACCATGCTCTTGGTGTTTGCTTAAGACCATAAAGAGCCTTCTTCAATCTGTAAACTTTTTCTTCATGTCCTTCCACTTCATAACCTGTGGGTTGTTTCACATATACTTCTTCATCTAGAAAACCATTCAAAAAAGCAGATTTTACATCCATTTGCTATACATACCAATTATTTTGAGTAGCTATGGATAATACCATTCTTACAATATCCAGTCTACCAACTGGTGCAAATGTTTCATTATAGTCAATTCCATGTTTTTGTGCAAAACCTTTTGCAAATAACCTTGCCTTGTGCTTTTCAATATTTCCATCTGTATCAAATTTAGTCTTATAAACCCATTTGACTCCAATACAATCTTTACCTTCAGGTAAATTAGTTAGATCCCATGTTTGATTTCTTTCAATAGCATTCAACTCTTCATCCATTGCTTTTAGCCAATGTTTCTCATTAACTGCTTCTTCATAATACATAGGGTCATGAGTGAAAAGAGCAAAATTTGAAACTAAATCTAATTTTTTCTTCTTCTTGATTATAAATCTCATTCAAACTTCTCATTTTCTTACCTTTCAATCTTGCTCTTAAAGTAGCAAGAGTTGGATCTGATTCATCACTTATTTGTGAATTTGGAGTAGGGTGACATGCATGACTAGATGATTCACCTTGTTCAAACCTCCTAGGTGATCTTACTGGAGTGCTTGTACCTGCTTGTGGAGAGGATTGTCCACCTTGCAAATTTTGTTCTTCAGAAACTTCTTCATCCTGTGGAATTTGTGCTCCAACTATGATGGTGCTACCATCCCATGCTTCTTCTTCCTTGAATTCTACATCTCTGCTTATAATCACTTGCTTTGAAATTGGGTTATATAGCTTATAAGCCTTTGACTCTTCACTATAGCCAATAAAAATGCATTTCTCAGCTCTATCATCAAGCTTCTTTCTCAATTTAGATGGTATAAGAGAATATGCAACACAACCAAAATTTTTGAAATGATATACACTATATTTCTTACCACTCCATGCTTCTTGTGGAATTCAATTTTTGACACTCTTTGTTGGGCTTTTGTTCAGAATATACACTGCACATGCTACTACTTCTACCCAGTATTCATTTGATAAGTGTTTGGATTTCAACATGCTTCTTGCCATTTTCATGATTGTTCTGTTCTTTCTTTCTGTTACACCATTCTGCTGTGGTGTGTACCTTGTAGTCAACTATCTTTTGATTCTATGATATCTGTAAAAATCTTGAAATTGATTAGATATATATTCACCTCCTCTATCTAATCTGAGTACCTTGATATAACGGCCACTCTACTTTTCAACCATTGCCTTGAATTCTTTAAACTTTCCAAAGGCTTCAGACTTATTTTTTAGAAAGTAGATCCAAGTTTTTCTACTAAAGTCATCAATGAAGGTCAGAAAATAAGTACTACCTCCAAATGATGGAGTTTGCATTGGTCCACATAAATCACTATGGACTAACTCCAATATTACCTTAGCTCTATATGAGCCTCCTACTGGAAAGCTCTCTCTATGCTATTTTGCCAGAATACAACTGTCACATGACTTTCCTGGTTGTTCTATTGGTGGTAAAGCCTTCACCATATTTTTCTTCTGTAACAAATTTAAACCTCCAAAATGTAAATGTCCATACCTTAAGTGTCATAACCATGATTAGTCTAGCTGTATGGATTTGAAGTGTGCTTCCTCTTCTCCTTGGATGCATTGAATATGAAGAGGGAACATGCGATTCTTGGTCATCTCCACTTTTCCTAGCAACATGTCACTTGGACACTTGTCCAATATTGTGCAAACATTATCCATAAAGGATACTCTGTAACCTTTATGCACTAACTGACCAACACTCAAAAGATTATGTTTTAGTCTAGGTACAAAATAAACATCAGGTATAAACCTTCTTTCACCATTCTTGGCCAAAACATTTATGACACCTTTACCTATGGCATCTACTATGATATCATTTCTTAATTTCACATCTGATTTTATAGAATCATCAAGACTAGCAAAAAAAAATTATTTCCTGTCATATGATTACTGCATCCACTGTCTAAAAACCAAATATCTTTAGCTTTTTCTTGAGTAACATTACAAGTAAGAAACATGCTTCCAGGATTAGGACTAGATTTACCTAGATTAAAACTAGATTCACCTGTGTAATTAGCATTTTGCTTATACACATATCCTTGTTTATTTTTGCAGTCACTTGCATAATGACCATATTTCTTGCAGTACTAACATTGAACATTAGATTTAACAAACCTCTGTGAACCTTGCTGTGAGTGGTTGTTGCCACGTCCTCTACTACTGTAGTTTTGATTACTGTTCTCACCTTCATCTGAATTATTCCTTCCATATCGGCCTCTACCTCTTCCTCTGAAGCTTGACCTGGCTCTTCCTCTTCCTCTGCCAACTGATACCTGTGACTTGAAGGCATTCTCAAGTGAAGAGTTATTTCTATTCATTCTGGATTCATGTGTTAACAAAGAACCCATTAATTCATCTACAGATAATTGTTCCAAATCCTTGGTTTCCTCAATAGCTATAACTATAGCATCAAATTTATTGGGTAAACATCTGAGTACTTTTTTTATGATCTTTTGATCCATCATAGTTTCACCATTAGATCTAATTTGATTCACTATATTCAAAACTTGACCCATAAATTGAACTATTGATTCTGATTCATTCATTTGCAAATTTTCAAAAGTTCTCCTAAGAGATTACAATTTAGCAATTTTTACCTTCGTATTACCTCTATACGTAGTCTCCAAGATTTTTCATGCCTCTCTGGATCTCGTTGCTGCTGCAACTCTAGAAAATATAGATTCATCCAATGCTTGTTGGATGAGAAATAATGTTTTTGCATCTTTTTTCTTATTATCTTTAAGCTGGTCCTTTTGTGCTTGATTTAATGCCAGATGGGCTGCCTCGTCCTGCGGTTCTACAAAACCATTTTCTACCAAATCCCATACATCTTGTGAGCAAAATAAAGTTTTCATCTTAATTGCCCAAAAATCATAATTCTTACCATCAAAAATGGGAATTTGAGGCTGTGAAATACTGTTGTACGCTACCATTTCTCACGCTGAAAATGACTTTTTGGTCGTTGTTTCTAACACACAATTGTTGATGACAATTAAACTGTCGCGATCGATCAACTGATATTGCTGACATTGGTTATATTGCCGATGTCAGTCTAGGATTCGGTCGACATCGATTCCCTGACTGCTGATGTCAGTCTCTACACTGCCTGATGGCAATTCTTGCGCCTGACTACTTTGCTCTCCTTTCTTCTTGTCACTTCTCTACTAGTTGCTTTCCTAACCAGGCTCTTCTGCCACAACCTGTGCTCTGATACCAATTTTTCAGAATAAAGAGAGCATACAAAATAAGAACTCAAACAAATAAATAAGAACTAAACAATTGCTATAGTAATTTTGTTAAAGAAAGAGATTCTATTGATCTTCAATTTTTTTTGCTTATAATGATGCGCCCAAGTGTCTTTAAATAGATTTGAATCCATACAATAATTAGAAAATAAACTCAAGACTAAAATTAGTCTTTACATGAAAACTAACTCTCTAACAAATACTCAAACAGTTTAACTAACTGTTCACTCAACTATCAGTTTACTAATTGATTGTTCACAACTACAGCTTAAGTGCTTGCATGACAAAAGAAGGGAGGTGGGAGAAATTATCTCTAATTAATATTGAATTTCTAACATTTGTGACACAAAAAGGCCACCCTTCATTGGTCTTTGACGATGAAAGGTACTCATAAAGTAGGTGTCATGTGGTCTCCACATTTTAGGTGGGGAATTATTGGTACTTTGAAGTCCTCTGGGGGAATGATCAAGGTAGTGGATTGTCCCTCGTCTATTTTCTATAGTCCTTTTTTTTTTAAGGATTGTTTGACCTCCCAAAAATGATTTGTATTTTTTTGTTGTTTATAAGTTTTATATTTATTTTAATGTTTTATTGTAAATTTTAATATTTATTATATTATTTTAATAATATTATTGTATAAAAATATTTAATTAGATATAATATTATTTTATTACTTTATTTTTTTTGTGATATTGTTTTAATTTTTGTCAACATTATTTTGGACCATAAATATAAAGAGAACTTTTATTATTATATTCATTTTTTATATGTGTGTATGTGTGTTTTTTTTTTCCAAGGATGTTTTTTCCATTGATTTTTTCACTCGCTAATCTATAAGGTTGCTTGGTTTCTTTGTTGAGGTTTCACTTGATTTTATATGAGGGTAACTTTAACGATGGGGATTTGTTTATGTTCAGAATTTGATCAAACACTTTCTTGATGCCATAAATCATTTTATTTGCTCGATGTTGATATAAAATGTTGCCAAAGTCTTTAGACTAGCACGGGTTCTATGCAAAAGGTTTAGGGGAGAGTATTTTCCTTTTTGTTGCACACAATATATATGGTGGGGGGTTGTGTGTTCTTGTTTTCCTTCGATAAATAGTGTGTTAATAATTATTTTTTACTAGATTTCATTTCATTTTGGTTTATTTATATATTATTATTATTTAATTGATTGGGAAAGTTTCACATTGATTTAGGGGAATTAAAAAGTCATATATTTTTAAAAAGATTATTATTTTTTGTATATTTTAGACAATTTTTTACATATTTGTTGAATAAAAAAGTTGTTAAAAGTTGTCATCATATTTAAATGCTCATTTCACATTGAGTGTGTGTGTGTGTGTGTGTGTGTGTGTGTGTGTGTGTGTGTGTGTGTGTGTGTGCGCGCGCGTGTGCACGCGCATGCGTGCGTGTCTGTGTGCGCACGCGTGCACATGCTCGAACTAGAATATATAAGCAAGAGATTGAGAAAAGGGTAAGATGAAATTGTAGTTCAAACATATATATACAATTTCATCCCACCCTTTACTAATCTCTTGTTTATTTATTCTAGTTCGAGTGTGTGTGTGTGTGTGTGTGTGTGTGTGTGTGTGTGTGTGTGTGTGTGTGTAATACAATTTCATCCCACCCTTTGCTTAATGTCTTGCTTATATATTCTAGTTTGAGCTCTAGATACGCACTCTTTCCATGGTCTAGACATGGACCACCATATATCTTTGAATCCCACTAGACAATCAAATGATATCTATGATTTCTTTATTTGAGTGAAAGAGGATGAGTGAAAGAAGAGTTTCTTTGGGCCTTATTTGAGTGAATAAAATTTAAAATTGGAAAATAAGCCAATTGGGAATAAGATGGAAGCTACTGCACCTACCATCAAGGTATCATACAAAGTGATTAAATATGGGAAGGGATGAGGAGGGAGTGTGTAGAGATAATGAGGGATGATGAGGGAGTCATTGGGGATGATGAGGGATGGTGAGGGTCAATGAGAGAGTGATTAGGGATGATGAGATATGATGAGATTCAATGAGGGAGTGATTAAGGATGAGGAAGGAATGATTAGGGATGATGAATTCGTGATTAAGGATGATGAGGGATAGTGATAGTCAATGAGGGATTGATTAGGGATGATGAGCGATGATGAATCAATGATTAAGGATGATGAGGGTCAATAAGGGAATAATTAGGGGTAATGAGGAAGTTATTAAGGATGATAATAGATGGTGAGGGTCAATTGGGGAGTGATTAGGGATAATGAGGGATGGTGAAGGTCAATGAGGGAGTGATTAGGGATGATGAGGGATGAAGAGGGAGTGATTAGGGATAATAAGGGATGATGAAGCACTGATTATGGATAATGAGGGATAGTGAAGGTCAATGATGGAGTGATTAGGGATGATGAAAGAGTAATTAGAGATGATGAGGGATGGCGAGGGTTGATGAGGGATGAAGAGGGAGTGATTAGGGATAATGAGGGAATGATTAGGGATAATGAGTAATGAGGAGAGAGTGATTATGGGTGATGAGAGATGAGGAAGAATTTATTAAGAATGAATGAAGGTTGATAAACAAGTGGAATTAATATAAAGTGGTTGTTTAATGTGTGTAGATCATCAATGTGACCTATGCTACCCCAATCAGACCATTTTGGCTTGAGTTTAAAGTGATTGGTTTGTAAACTTCAATTTTGACAAACCTAGGACTCCTATAAATGCTAAGAGTAATATTAAAAACATAAAAACCTAAAAAATGACTATATGTTTACCAAAAATAAACATCATTTGTAAAATTTATGCCGTGAAATCCTTAGGTTCAATACTGAGACATGAAAATGCCTATGTACTCACTAGATTAGATTTTAAAAAACTATTTTCTACATCACAAGGCATCCAGCTATGAGACCAACTCTATTAGATGTGGAGTAACCCTAATTTATTATATTTACTAAAATAAATTTAAAGTATAAGTTTACATTTATTTTAGTAAAACATTTGCCCCTTCCAATAGATCTTTGTTTTTTATGCAATGTAAAAATAATGCATATGCATTATGTTCAATAAATATAACACATATGCATTATAATGTGTACACATTATAATGTATGTGTTTAAGTCTGGTATTTCAAAGCCTAATTTTAAATAATGTGTACATGTAATGTCTATAATGTATATACATTATGGTAAATATCCATGGAATTATCTCCTAAATCCATGCACTTACCCATATAACATATATAATATTTAGTTAAGATTATATCCATTAAAAGTTGAATGTTTGTACATTTAAAGGTTTTGATATATATATATATATATATATATATATATATATATATATATATATATATGATAAGATGTGGATGAGTTGGTAAAGTAGCTTGGTTAATTTCAACCCCACTCATGTTAAAATCTCATTGGGCATGTGAGGTCAGTTATAACCGTATGTGGTGTATTTGAGGTTTATTGACTGTATATTTAGTGATCATGAGGCTAGTTGTGGTCATATGTGGTGTATTCGAGATATATTACCTATTTATATGGTAATCCTTTAGGGGTATGGGCATCTTATGTATCCTAGACTGGTTCATAACTCTAATCAAAAGTGATGATCAATAAATTAAAAAATGTATATAATATTAAAATAAAATTTGTCAATTTTATCCTTACAAACTTGACAGAGTGGCAAATCAAAATAGTTGCTTTAAATAATCCATACTCTCGATTAACACATGAATAGAAATGTAGTTAAAAAACTAGGTAAAATATTATTTAAACAAGGGTCGATTGTGTTAATTGTATTAAGAATCATAATGACAATTGTGTTATAGTTATTGAATCTAGGATAATGTGAAATATTAAACAATTTATCGTGTGTGTATTTGAGTTATAATTTTATACTAATATTGTTGTGGGCCTAGATTCATAACTTTATTTTTTTCTAAGGATTAATCCCACTATGATACTTATCATGTTTTTGGCTCGGGATGTACTTTCATACCACCTATATTTTTTTATCGATCAATGTAATATATTTTTAACCTATAAAAAAATAATGCATATTATCAATCACACACACACATTATTTTTAAGGTAATCTGTGTGAGATAATTACAATTAGTGTTTGAAAATGATTATATTCTAAAAAATAATTTATATGCAAGAAGGACAAAAATAAAATCACGAATCATAAGAATAAAACATAAACTTACACTATTACATATTCATATTTTTGGTGTAGATTATTTTTAAATGCATTTTTTAGTCTTCCTTGTCAAAAAAATATTATAAATATGTTACAACTATGTTTAGTTAGATATTTTAAAATAAAAACTTAGACTATTATACATGTACAAGTAGTTTTCACAATTTTCTATTTATTATTGTTATGTAGGTTAATTAATAAGCAACATTAAAAATAACTTTCAATTTAGTATTGAAAGAGTTTAAATATAAAGAAATTTTTTTAGAAACAAAATATTCCACAATAATATTTCAAGGAATATTTTAAAATTTTTTTTAAAACCCTTATCGTTGAACTTATCGTTTTTCATGATGGAAAAAATAAATAAATAAAAGTTTACTTTACAATTAATAAATTAAAAGAGTGGTTGCACATTATTCGTAAAGATTATGGTAAGCAAAAGGAACTTTGAATTTTTCTTCTTTATTCTTTTGCTTCCACATTACATTTGGCAAAACATGATATATGAGTTAAAGCATGAAGGCCCACATGCCATCCCAACCTTATAATGTGTCGTTTTAATTTTCTTTCAATGACATTCTATGGGCCATATTTAATTCACTAGGTAATGTGAAGAGAATGGTATCATCGTTAGATACAAATTTTATTGATATGTGTTGGGCAGGAATAAGATAAAAAGTCAAATTTGTATGTGGATTAAGTATTTATTTTCTTAACAAAATAAATAGTTGTTGTTTTGATGGTATACGAAATATTGGAAGAGATGTAATTTTTTATTTTTAGGTGGTAATATATTGGTAATATGGATGAATAGAAGTAACAAGATAGATTTTGAGACTTCAATGTCTAGTTTCTACATTAATAATATTATATCATTGATTCGAGTCATATATCGGATGTGGATTCTTATTTCAATCAAATTAGCTTTCATAACATCCTTATTTTCCCTCAACAATAGAAAATGAGAAATCAAAGATGTTGCCATCCTGCAAGCTATAGATCTTTGCAATGGGTGATGCAAATCATGTAAATCCAACCACTACCCAAAATCTGAATCTGGTTACAATATGGGTCCCCTGGCATATGGTATCCCTTGAAATATCCTATCATCACCACTCAACGTCATCATCTAGTGGACATTGAAATCTTTCACCACTTGCATGTTATTAACATCTGGAAAAATTATATCAGGGTTAACAACATACAATAACACCAAATAATGTCATATTCGAACAAGCTAAATTTAATTTTTTCCATTATGAAGCCATATTCGACTTGAAGCTTAAAATGTTTGACAAATATGCACTACTCTACTGAGTGGTATGTTGGCTCGTTCATATGGTGAACAAATTTAATCTTCCACATGTCGATGGTTTCACTCTCATTGTCAATATTCATATGCCTATTCTCTATAGCAATACAAATGCATCGTTCCCATTAAGTGGCAAATTCTGATGTTAATCAAAATAAACTATAGATGCATCTTCGTCAAGACTCTCATAGGGAAGAACATCCCCGCGTCATTAATCCTTTAGAGTTTGGGGGTTGTCTCCATGCAATAAAGATTTCAAGTTTATTCACATCAAAAGCTCATCAGTGAGACACATTGTTTTAAAGTTACGTAGGTAGTAAAATATATGTATAAGATGAATTTAATGTTTTCAAAGTTTTATTCTGACCGAAGCCGAAAATATCAGACCTTAAATTACCTATATAGTCTGATCTAGATGACTTACAACATGATTCACCACCAACAAGCTACTCTCAAATCACATATAAATCATTCCATATGTCCTCCATGAGACTGATTAATGACATATTGATAGACCTAGGACTTAGAAACTCTTTAGCAATCCCCATGTTCTTAGGCACAATTTGTCTATCATTATCATTTACATCTTATATTCATTTGTGTGCATTGATACTCAACTTTTCCTTTAATTGACAAAAAGAAATCATAAAATAGAACCTTCCGTAAGTGCACGAATCTTAGTTGCAATAAAAAAATTCAAGACTTTGCATGCCCTTCACCCATTGCTGAGGGGTTTGCAACCTATATGTAGTCAGCATTTTTGATTGGTCATTTTCTATTGTCAAGGGTGGACAAAGGCATCATGAGAACTAATTATTGTCAATTGTTTGCATTGACAATAATTACACCTCTAGAGATGATTTTATGCCTCTACATTATATCTTTCAGTGCACATTTTCAAGTTCATAATCATGTGTCAAACAAAAGTGTCTTTGAACATATCCTTCTTGTTCATCTATGAATTGTGTCTTTCTCTGCATTAACTATGATATTATCCATTTGAATTGCCTCCTTTGATATTGGTCATTACTAAAGCCACCTTCTCCTCTATACTTGTCATTACGAACTCATAGCTCAGGTGATGTTCAAGAACTTCATTCTTATAGCTTGCAATAAATAAATCAATATTCTCATTGGGCACAATTGATATCAAATCTATGATGATTTTTAAAAACTACAAATGCTCTGGGGTTCGTTCAAACTGAGGCTCAAATTTAAAATTCCTATGTGCCTTCCTAGTACCTGAGCAAGTGTGGGCATTGCCAATAAAAGGAGTCAGTTTTACTCCAGTGTAATGTACCTAGAGAGGGGTATAATAATAGAATAACTAGTAGAATAGGGAATAAGTAGTTTAGTACCACATGCATAAGAATAAGAATTTGGGTAGATGATAACTATTATAAATAAAGGGGTATAGGTTATTGTAAAGGATCCAAGAAGTCATTTTTAATTAGAGATTGCTCTAATAAGAGGTTGCCCTCTCGAAGAGGCCAACAATACGGAGTTATTCCTTCCATAAAAGGAATACAATATAATATATTCAGTATTTTCAGTTATATGAGAGTGAGGTTCCTATCATCTAGTATTAGAGCTCTTTCTAAAGATATTTTCGTATATTTTTTCTTTAGTAAGAGTTTATGCAATTAAGAGTTTTTAGTTTTGTTCACCGTATGCTCTCACCTCGCTGTAATGGGAACATGGTGATTAGAAAGTGGATAAAATTTGAGTTGGAGAGAATATTTTTGTAGAAAGTTAGTTTTGGGAGTGGAAGTTGTTGCAAAATTAGAGATATTGTGGAGATTTTTTTATTATAGGCATATTTTGGAGCTTCATAGAGCAAGTTTATATTCTTCATGACATATTGCGATCTTTCAAAAGCTACCTCGATTTGCTATTTCCTTGCAGTCTCAAGTGCAGATCTACATTTTTTGTCCTAAATAAACCCAACTTGTTTTTGTTAAACTGATCTTAGACTATAATGAATTATATCAAACCATTTTTAGATTTTGTGTGCCTCATTTCCATCTTTCCAGAACAATTTACAGTTTTGATTTTCGTTTAGTATTTTAAAAGTTATTACAGTTTTAATGACTACATATATTGTAGAGAGAGAGAGAGAGAGAGAGAGAGAGAGAGAGAGAGAGAGAGAGAGATTTTAATTGTTGAATCCATATTTTATTTGTCATGGACATTTATATTTTATCTAGAGTATTGACTACACTTCATCAAACTAGCATGGTTCAAGAATATCAAGCAGCATTTGAACACATCAAACTGTAGGCCTATCTGATGAATTCTTTCAACATTGTTTCATTAGCGGACTTTAAGATGATATTCAAACAAAGGTTCAAATGTGACAACCTCAATTTATGATAGAAGCACGAGGCTTAGCTAAGCTCGTTGAAGACCGTGTTCATTGAGAACTCTCTAAGACATCTTCCTTCCAGCATCCTAGCACAACACCACCTCTTCTAGCCATCAAATGTCTCTCTATGGAGGCCACTGAATCCCATTTGATTGCACTTCTGCCAGCACCAATAGATCCTAAGTGGGTAACAACAACACCTAAAGAACCCAAGATGGAAGCAAAAGCACTTGAGCTGGCACCAAATACACCCCAACATGCCCTAGCAACAACACCCAAAGAGTCCAAGATGGAAATAGAAGCATCTGAGCTGATAACCAAAGCTTCCAAGCTTTCAACTTCACCTGCAACAATCACTATGTATACCTTGGTAGCGGTGCCCACTTCACAACCAATGTGTGTAAAAGATAATGCTAAGGGGGATGACCTGTATTTTCAATTCATTCATGAGGTCCACTATTTTGAGCACCCTTGCTCTCGCTTTGAGGATATGATCATCATAGTTCAAATTGCACTTCAACCTTCAGTTATAGTGCTCATGTTCACCCTGTTGATGTACATGTTCATATCCAAACACAAGCGAAAGAAGTGGAAGCGAAAAAAGACACATGGATGTGCTTCTATATGGTCTTCAACTTATTTTCATATGTGTGGTCTAGCCGTCATTTGGTCCTCCTATTTCCTAATTCTTATCATGTTTCGATGGTGAAACATATTTAAGGGGGATGGAATGTAATGTACCTAGAGAGGGGTATAATAGTAGAATAACTAGTAGAATAGGAAATAAGTAGTTTAGTACCACATGCATAAGAATAAAAAGTTGGGTAGATGAGAACTACTATAAATAAATGGGCATATGATATTGTAAAGGATCCAAGAATTCATTTGTAATTAGAGCTTGCTCTAATAAGAGATTGCCTCCCTTAAAGAGGCCAACAATGTAGAGTTATTCCTTCTATAAAAAGAATACAATATAATATAGTCAATATTTTCAATTATATGAGAGTGAGGTTCCTATCATCCGGAAAGATCAAACAAAAGTGGCATTGGAAGACCCAGATATATATTTATATATGTTTTTTGCTTTGATCTATTATTTTACTCTTAGCGTTGCTTTTGTTGCTCCTTCACCACACTTTATCTCATAACACTTTAATCTACCATGTTATTTTCCATATTGTTTTCTATTCTTTCACTATGCTCTATTCAAAATCGTCATCAGTGTCTTCGTATCCAAGCGTCTTACTCTTGACGTTCTAATCCTTCCCTGCCAAGCGCGATTGACGTTCTGATCCTTCCCTGCCAAGACCGACTACTTTCTTTTTTAACCCCTATCTTCTCTGTAGCACATAGTGTTTCATTTTATTATGTTTTGTTTCAACATAGGTTGCATTTTGTTTGGATGTGCCATTTGCGTCTTTTTGCTCTGATAATGTCTTGATATGAAATATGTGGATGTTTAAGCTTCATATATGTTTCTCTGAAATGTCTTGATCTGAGAAATGTGCATGTTTACACTTCATGAATATGAGATCTAAATGAAAAGTCTGCTCAATCAAGATCGTTATCTCCAACCTCCTTACCCACAGAAATCCCAAAAGGAATATAAAAGCAGTAACAGCAAATGCTCCAGCTGCCACTGCTCCTATTACTTTTCTCAAGGGTGGAGTTACCATATTACTGTTTTGCATTCCACATGCAGGCAAGGAGGATACATTTGACCCGATCAGGCCAACATTTCCAACTAGGGATATAACTGCAGTACCATTTGCAAAAGATCTTCCTTCATCCTCGCTTACTGCTAGACAATTGAAAGACAAATTTAAGGAATGGAGGAATTTCAACATTTTGAAAGACAGTGGTATTGTACCTGACAAGGAGTTGGAAGAAAGATCCAGATATCTCAGATTTTACAAATTACCAAATGAATATGGAACTGAGCCTTCTAAGACTTTTCTTGATAAGTTCAAATACTGCAATGCCGTGCAGTTTCCAAGGGTCTCTGGAATCACGCCATTCAACATGTTGTGCGAAATGTCTATTGCTTTAGCCTTCACAAGTTTGCCAATCTCTCGAGGTATGGAACCCTTTAGATAATTGAATGACAAGTTCAAATAAAGTCTTATCTGAGAGAGATTCGCAACTTCTTCTGGTATGCTTCCAATCAGAGAATTGTGAGACAGGACCAGCAGTTGTAAATTTTTGCAGTCGCCTAAACTGACCGGTATCATATCTGACAAGTGGTTGTGATGAAGAAAAAGACTCTTTAAGCGTTGCAAGTTGCCGATGGATTGAAGAATTCTCCCAGAAAGCTTGTTATGGCTAATCTTCAACAAACGCAGATGTTTTAGCTCGCCAAATTCGTCAGGTATAGTTCCAACAAACTGGTTTTTTTTGGAGAAACAGCCGTTTCAGATTTTCAAACCTTCTCAACGAGGGAGTGGTGCCGTTCAAGTGATTTACACTAAAATCAAGAATGGCTAAATTACTAAGATTGCCAATTTAATGAGGTATTCGTCCTGATATTAAGTTGTGCCCCAGATCCAAGTGTATCAGTGCTGAGAGGCTTCCCAAAGAGGAGGGAATGGCACCTCCTAGTTTATTTCTACGAAGGGACAGATACTTAGCTGAGAAAGGCTTCCCAACTGGGTTGGGATTGAACCATGAAGGGCATTAGCAGAGAGGTCAATGGTTTCAAGGAAGGACAGATTGGCCAGATGAGAAGAAATAGAACCCTGTAAACCCATTGTTGAGAGATTGAGGGAAAGCAATTTGTATCGTTGTGTATCACATATAACCCCGACCCAGTCGCAGAAAGGGATATCCACAGTCCAATTCGATAATGAATGGTTGGGATCAAAAGTAATGGAAGACTTGAAAGCCAAGAGAGACTCTTGTTGGTGTTCATGATGAGAAGAATTAATGATGAAATAATCTGAGCCAGCGAGAGAGAAAAACAAGAGTTATAGCAGAGGAAAAGAGGCCATATATATCCTTCGTAGTTCAAACAAACAGCAATATAGAAAAAAACATCAAATGACATTAATGAATTTGGTTTAAAATTCAAAGATTTTATATTTTCACAGTTCATGAGAATTAAAAGAGAATTTTGAATAAAAACTGTGCTAAATTTTTTGATAGACATTTCAGATCACATGATTATGTTGAAGCAAAGAAACTAAACTCCTTATGTAAATTACTCGGCACAGCATTGAGATACAGGATGCAAGAGGGGATTGTACTTAGGTTCGCCAATGATGTGAAGAGTGTATATACAGTTTGTATGGGGCTAAAACAGAGCTCCTTCACTTCGTTGACCTTTGCGTTCATAACCCATAGAGTTGCTGTTTATCAACACTTCTACAAGATTAACTTCGTTTATAGACATTCATGTTTGTAATTTGACAAAACGGTTTGTTGATGGCATAATTGATTCTGTTTGGATGCCGTTGATTTAGAACACTGACGGGTAAAAGGTTTAAGTTCGAGTCTTTGCAGTGGCAAGTGTTGTCAGCAAGGAGTTTTATAATTGTATAAAATAGTTTTTTTTTTTTTTTAATTAGATTTTCTGATGAAGATTTTAATAACATCCCTGAGATCAAAAATAGTTTATGGTATTTCAAGAATAAAAATCATAATAAAAAAGGTGAGAAGCTCCCCAAAAAAATATAAGATTTGTGCAATGGAACTTAGTTCAAAATTTTGTTATTGTTAAAATTGTTTTTGAAGGTTTATTATTTTGTTGTAGATTTTGATCAGAAGTTCCCCAGAAAAATTATGTTTTTTCTTCAAATATGGTAGAATGAGATTTTTTAGCAGGTTGTCAAGGGAGCTAACTCAAATGTCATTATATAGGAAGCATTCCATTATATAGTACCATTTAATCTTTATCATGCATGATGCAGAAAAAAGACATTATTTTCTTACCTTTTTTTAGGATTTACCATTTATTCGTCTTACACTTAAGTTTGTGCAATCCGATTCTCAATTAACCTATTAACATCTTCATTTTTCATTTGATTTTTACCCCCATATATGTTTTGTGATGATACTCATAAGCGGGATTAAACTTGGTCATGGAATATTTCTTTTTCCTTTAGAATTACTTTGTTCACATGCTTGATTTAAACTTTCTCTCACATAATTTTTAGTCTCTTGATTGGTGACTAAGCATTCATGTAGGTTGATGCCCCACTTATTTATCAATGGTTTGTTTTGCTTCATCAATGTCTTCTTTCTTTTGTTCAACTCTTCTCTCATTACTACCTTTGACTACCTATCCTCTTTCATGTTCTTTATTTTATTTATTAGCCTATGAAACTTAACATAATTGTTGCTTATGTCGGAAAAGTACTTGTTTCTACTAGGAATATCTTGTATGAGATCAACACTTTAATCTTAAAGTTTTTCATGGTTAAATATTTTTGAATTCTCTCAATTTGTCTCCACTTTAGACCCAACGCACCATTGAGCCAAACTTAATATATGTAGAGCACCACTAGTACTACTAATAGCACAAACAAGACACCATTGTTATCTTCTAATTCAAAAACTAAACGTCTTTTCACATATTTTGAATAAAGTATAATGCTCTCCACCCTCCTTAGGTTCTCTTCGAACTATGCAGATTTCCTAGCTAATCTTGTTAGTGGACTCAATCCCCAATTATTTATATTATGAGACTATCTCAAGTTGAGTCCCCTAAAATATGAAGTTTATAATCTTTTTATCCTTTCGGCATGAGAAGATCAAAATATTTGTTTTGTTGGTGTTGTCTTGCATCTTGACCTCTTTGCAAAATAACTCTATAAGATCATCTGCATATATAATGAGTTTTATTGTATAGCTAGTTATATGGACTTTGCCACCTTAGGATTTTTCTATCCATTCTTCTAGTTTTTCAATATAAAGGTCAAATAAAGCGGATGAAATTGGACATCCATGTTTAATCCTTATGTCACTATTGTGATAATCTTGTATGCGTTTTGATCTTGGCTCTAACTTGCTCATAAAGCTTTTAAATAGTTGCCCTATATTCTTTTGGAACTCTAAGTTCTTAGCGAATGTGTCAAATATTTTCTTAAAGTCAACAAAGAAACATAAAACTTCTATGAAGAGGAAATAAACTCAGGAGAAGCATTGCCTTTAAAATCTAAAGCTATAAAATAAATAAAAATAGCACACACACATGATACACAATATTTTTACCGTAGAAATTCCTTACAACAAACTAACACCAAACACTTCTTTTTTATTGCAATAACTAAATCATTTATAATATAATAATATACTTCAAAGTTTTGTTTTTACCTAATACATATGCGAGTGTTTGTAGACACATATCTTTTTTAAAATTTAGTGTAAGATCTCAGGGCACGGTAGGTTACAATAGAATTATTCTCTGTTATCCTCATCATTTTGTATTCAAATGCCATGTTCACCTGATATTTTCATAATGATAATAGTTTGAGCTCGAAATTTCTAAATTCATCATGTCCTTGAATGCCAATTGATATCTTACTTTCTGAGGTTTAGAATTAAAAAAATTACAACTTTCTAACAAAAAGATGAATCCCCCCTCATTATTACAAGTATTTTGGTTTGCTGCTATTTCTAGTTTTAGACTTGAGTACTACTATAAAGCCATTTGTTTACTGGAGGGATTTAGAAGGCTATATAGAGTACTTCAGATCTTGTTGGTTTAATGCAACATTTGCATCACATTTGTCTCGTCTCAACTTCTCCTGGATAAGTATACAATCTCTTATTCGCGATAAAGAAGGGGGATCTTCTATGTTCATATTATTCCATCTGGATTTTTCAAGGGCAAGATTGGTAGAGAAATTATCAACAAGATGATAGAGAGCTTAATCTGAATTGACATAGTGTGGGCCTGGATTTTTCTCATATAGATGATGTTGTTGTTGATTGTATTAATTTCATATGAATAAAATATCAGTCTTCTGACAAAGATTCTGCCAGTTATGGACATTGGTTTGTCAGAATAATCTGCCTATTATTTCATTAGATGTTTGTACATGTTATTTATTTAGTTTCCCCCTGTGAACAGGCCATGGAGTGGACTCACGATATCGCCATCGAACCAAGAAATTCCTTAGTGGCACCGCAATTGGTAACAAATGTTCAGCATATTTTTATACTGAATGTTCACATATATATTAGTTTTTCCTTTAGCACGTCATATAACATTTTTGAACTACCCTCCATTGAAGCTGTGCTTATGAACTGTATTATGTGACATGAATGGTAATTGTAGATTGTTGACTTGTGTTTTATTTTGGTTTAGCTTCATCTCTTTTAACTCTAGGGTACTGTCATATTCTCCCAAACTGACTGGTGAATGATTATATCAAACCAAACCAAACCCTTTTTTTAATTCTTGTTGCTATGTTATTATGTTATTGATACGTTCACATGATATATGTTAAAATATTTACTTTACTCAATATAGAATTATATTAAAATACATCAAATAACTAGATCATCCAAATCTCATTGTTGTTCCATTATTTGTATTGTGATATGTGAAAATTTTGATAAAATTAATGGTAAAGAAGAATTCCATTTGAGTTTCAAGAGACTTTCATAGATCTGAAATTGTTTTTATTTATGAGTTCATCTTTATTTATTTATTTGAATTTTAATTCGGAATTTATTTTTACAATTCTAATAAATTTACAAGATATAAAAATTTATAAAAATGATCCGATTAATGTTGCAAAATCAAAAGTGAGAAGAGTAAACTCCCTCTTACAAGTTATTATTTATGTCTAAATATTACTTGAAATGAGAGTAGTGTGAAAAATATTGTTAAAAGACCCATTGCATTTTCTTCTTTATTAAATGCCCCAGGTAGATATTTGAGTCCCAACACTACTTCCATTTAGTTTGGTTAATGTGAATTTGTTTTTTATATTTTATTATAGATATTATTTTCATATAATATTAACATTTTTACTCATGAATAAGTTTAACAATTAAGAGTTTTTAACATTTAATTTTGCAAGATATCCATATTTATCATATCATCTAGGTTGATTGTTAGTTTGAATATTTCAGTACATATAACTATGATATATTTTAAATTCCATCAAAATAATAATATTATTTTTATTCACAAATTGTAATATTGAAATTCTTAAATTGTGTCCATATCATCTAGTTTAATTATTAATTTGAATATTTTAGTACATATAATTATGATATATTTTGAATTCCATAAAAATAATATTATTTTTTTTATTCACAAATTGTAAACTTAATTTCTTAAATTATGTTTTTAAGAATTTAATTATTTAAAACAAATCCAAACCCCTGATCACCTATCAACATGCTTATGCTTGTCAATAATATATAACATTGAAATTTTAAAAAAAATGTTATAATAAATTTCAATTCTCAAGCTAAATAATGATTTAAATATATTATAAACCTTTAAATTTGAAAATGTGTCATCCCATTACACTTTTATTTATCATTTTTTAAAATAAAAAAGTTATATGAAATGTCATTCACATTTTACAAAGCAAAAGCAAAGATTTCAAAGGCTCTTGATATGTGCAAGTGAACCTCGTTTTTATATTTCTTAGTTGGATTGTCATGTCAATAAATATTAAATGCCTTTTTATTAAAATGGTAACCTTGTCTTTGACTTAAAAACTATAGACTTAGGATGCAAAATGTTTATGTATAAATTGTCAATTATGTTGTTCATAGAATGGATTAAGTTTCAACTTATTAATGACATAATCCAATAGAGATGTTTATTTATCTATCAAATGCATCATTAATTACATTTAGTTTGTTTATTTAATTCATTTCAAGTTTACTTATTCATATTTTTAAATATATTTATGATATTTTTCAGTGTATTTGTTAGTGTAGAATTTTTCTCATTTTCAATTTTATTTACATGGTTGTTAGTCAACTTTTTAAAGGTTGTTAAGATTATTTAGAAAAATACATTTAATGTATTTTCTAATTCTAAGTTAAGTTATCACTTTTTCAAGTGACCTAATTTCTTATTATATAATGTATTTCATTTATACTTTTGACTAATGAATCATAAATTAAATTAATTTATGAAGCTTTCTTTTTACTTTACATTGCTCTCCCCTAATTCTAAATTTTTCATGCAATCTATGACATTTAGAGATCTTGGAGTAATCTAACATGGTATTAAATCTTTGATCTAACAACAAATTGGCCATTTCTAAAGATCATTGTTGAGATCCTTCTTACATGCATCCTACAGGGTTCCTTAATTTGTTGGTTCTTCATAGGCTTAGTGGAATTTATTTAAAATTCATGCAAACTATTTAGCCGGAGTCTCAAATCACAAAATGAATACTATCACAAGACTCAATAGGTGCCAAAACCTTAATATCAGTTGTATACTCAACCTGGTTTCATGATAGTCATTTTTTAACCAATTTGGAGGGTTTCAAGTCTTTTTCGATGATTTCACATAAGTCTGTATTACCAAGGTCTCTAATGGAAAATCATTTTTTGGGTTTTTTAAGATCCTTAGTGGGTCTGTAGAGGTTTTTAAATAGGCTTTCTAGATCTAGATTTTCTGAACTTGGCGTAGTCTTTGTACCTATTTACATGTTGTGAGAGGTTTGAGCATTCTTGGCATTGAAGGAATCAACAGAGTCTCTAGCATTGGGTTTTTCATGTGCTTACATATCTAAAAAAATTGACTAATTAGGTGAGCTGTAGTCCCAACATAAAACCCTGATACCTGTCGAAAGTCTTCAAATCTTGACAACTACATCCAGGCCCACTACTCTCGACACTAGAAGGTCCACTACCAAAACTCACAAGAACCTCAACATTAGAGATTATCATTACCGATGCATTCCATAACTTCAATGCATCAGACTTTATGACTATTTCAACACCTCTAAACCCTAACACCAAAGTTCACAAATGCAAGTGCATTATATATCTATGATGACTGGAAGGAGGGACAAAACTCCCAATGACTGTAAGTCAGATGAAAAACCTTGATGCCTAATTAATCCACTAAGATAATATGAGCATCTTTTGGCATCATAACTCTCGGTACTATACATAATCACTATAATGTCGATGTTCAATCCTGACAATTTTCTTTAATGACTGCAGGAGACCTTCAAAAACCTTGGTAATTGTGTAGGTCCTCCAAAACTTAAAAGTTTTCTAGAGGAAGTTAAATTTAACAACATGAAGCACCCGGCTTAGCCCTTAGCCCTTGGTCATATGTAAATTAAGCCCATGGTTAATTCCAACCCAAAAATGCTTAACTTTTTCTCCATAGAGGCATAAATTTTTTTAAGGAAATTGCTTCAAAGGGTTTCAAGCTTTTTTGAGGAAGTTGATCAAAAATATTTTCCACCAACACTTATTCCCAAATTTTTATGCGAGCTAATATTTTTAAATGGCTATAACTTTTGATCGATAACTCAGATTTGAGTATCATCTTCTTCAAAAGTGCTTGTTTTTCATGCTCTATGCATTGATGACATTTTGGGCTTCCTTGAAACCAACTATTATACACTCTTAGATGCATATCGACTAAGTCCAATGTCCCTTCAATTCTTTCATACTTGTGCATAAATTGTTCAATACACATTCTCAATTGTGTCTGATGTCTATATGAATGTGTTTATATTTACAACTTAAAGGGGGTCACTATGATAGTTCTAAAGGGGTATTGTGTGGTGTTTTGTACTTTTATTTTCTACATTTATTCTTTATTTCATGTAACAACCTCTTTTATTGCATCATGGAAAATTGTTGATTATTTCATCCTCTTATGGCAATCAATGATCACAAATGAAAAAACAACATGCTACTTGCTCTAAGAAAATAAGGCTTTTATAGGATAGCTATGAATGAGGAAATTGAACGTACAATAGATGTCGATAAAAATAAATGTTATAACAAATGTGATCAAGCAGATGGTTGTCTTAGTTTATCTATTTCTCTTGACTTACATTTTCACATTGAATCTGCTAAAACACTGAATGAAGTATGAACCACACTGAAAAAATTATTTGGAAAGCAGGATGTGATGAGAGGTCATGAATTTGAAAATGAGCTCATTTGAGCCCAAGGGACTTTGACACACTACAAGATTTATTCACTAAGTTCAAATATCTAAGGTTGTAGTTAAAATAATGTGCAATAGATAAGAAAGATGATCAACTTGTTCTATCTATACTCTCTAAACTGGGTCTAGACTATTATGTGCTTTTGTCCACTTTTAATGCCACAAAAAGTGCTCTTGGAGATGCATGGAAGATGATTTATTTAGATACCTTTGTTGTTGACTTGACTCAGGAGAAAGATAAGTTGATACAGATGGGAAAAATAAACTCTTCAAAATCTCATGCACTCTTTGCTAAGAAATAAAAGGCTTCAAACAATAAAGATAAGAAACCAATACAAATGATCAAGAGAAATATGCAAATACTTCCACCTCCAAATCCAACTATGTGTAGACATCCAATTCCTAACACTATTTGTGTTGAAATTGTCAATCTTACTTGAATTGCACTCAAATGCACATTTAAGGTCAAAATCCATAAAATATGCTAAATGGTTTGAATTTGTCATTTACAAGTGCCAATTTAGGTCAAAGTATCCCTAAATGGGGCAATGCAATTTATGGGTCAGCTAACTTTGATCAATTCATTTTGAGTCAAAATGATGATTTTGTCTTTTGTGCTTTGGATCACTCTTTTCTTCTAATTCATTGGTACATGCCACGTACCTTTATTATTTTTTATTGAAAACATCCTAAATGAAAATATGGTTCTAGTGCATCTAACGTCACCTTCTAATTCTTCTAGAGTCAAATTACATCTCAGTAATATGATTTTTTGACCATTTTTGATTAATTGAGGGCCAATTTTCAAATAATTACACAAATGTTGATTAACCTTGTTTAAGGATAATTAATTCAAATCAAGATCTTAAGTGGATTTTTCATGAGAGTTGTTGAATTTTTTTTTTGAAAAGTGATTCTTATTAACTGTATCATCAGGTGACATCATTTCTTGGGAAGACATCCCTAGGCCATAAATGTCACAAATATCAAGATTATGGATCACCCATGCCTAGTTAATGCCTCCCATGCCTCTTCAATGCCCCTTCTTCCAAGGTCACAATGAAGATAATTATGGATTTAATTCCAAATATTAGGATTATCCATGGCCACACATCTCAATCTTGAGATGGATGGTCATGGTTGATCCTGACCAATCTCAAAAATCTATAAATAAAGAGGCTATGAACATCATTTTTAAGATATTTTGATGTAGAGTTATTATGCTCAAATATCTTCAAAGTTTGAATATTGAAAAATAATAATGCTAAATTATTTCTACAAGGCTTTGCATTTGATCATAGATTTTGTTTTCAAGCTTCATTGATAGGCTAGTTTAGTGATTTGGAATCAAGAGCCTAGATTTTATGGAGTGTTCTTGAGGCATTGGAGGAGCTTACCACAATTGTTGACAAAGACAAAGATGTTTGATCAAGGGAGAACATGTTTTTGAGCCACATGGGTATGGTGAATCTATTTGAAAAAGTAATATGGTGTTGCTTTCTTTCATTTGTTTCTTGTTATCCTTTATAATTTCCATAGGAATAGATAGGCTTAGTTAGTTAGTTATTTATGCATGTTTCATTGTTTATGGATTAATGCTTAACTAACTTGCTTTGTAATCCTCTCTACATCTTGGCATGTCCAGTGGGACCAGACGCATCTCACACCTGAAGGAGATCATTTTGCAACTCTAAAATATTTATTTAAGCCTTTACAACTCTTGCAAATTGATTTTTTAACTTTATTTTACCATTTTTGCTTGCCACAGTTTTACATAGTAACTGACGTCGATAGGAAATACCGACATCAATTACTTGAATTAACTAACGTCAGTTATCAAAACCAACATCAGTTAGGTTTCAGTTAGCCAACATAAGTGACTGTGTTTTTTTAAAAACACAGACCTGAGATCTACTTTTTCAAAGTTCATTATTTCAAGCTAAAAAGAGATTCCAAGCTAAGGGACATGCTGACATTTTTGCTGTAGGACCAAGCTTTTGCTTTGATAAAAACATGTTTAAATCACCTCATGCATGCTTAAAAATCAATTAAGAAATTTGCTTTGGTTTTTAACAAAAGAATTTAGATGTTTTCATGAATGTTTTTAAAGTTTGCAACTAAGACTAAGGGGTCAAATGAACACCACCAAATATTTTATTTGGATTTATAATTGAACACACTTGTCAATTCTTGTTTGCAATAATTGCTTACTTAGGTTTTATTTGTAAAAAAGAGGAATGTTGTGTGTATGCTCTTCCATTTGTCCCCTATAGGGAACCCTTGGAATCAAAAGTGTCATTCCTATTGTAAATAGCCTAGTCCAAGGCTTAGAAAGAATGTCACCTAAAGCACTCCCTAAAAACTTACCAAAGTTTGGGTGATCTTTAAAATGACCTTAAAGTCTTTTTATTTTATGCTTTCTTTATTTTCATGCAAACTTGGCTTGTGAGAGGGATGTCATTACCTCCCACAAGTTCTTTAGGGAATCTTTGACCTGGGGTTTCACCTCTTGGCATTGACTTCATTTGACTCCTTTGGAGTTGCACATGGGATGTATCTACATTTGGACATCGCACTACACTGAGTGAACAATAGGATGTAGTGGTTGTAAAAAATACTAGACCTTTTTACAACTAACCAATGCCATAGTCACCCAATTTCTATGCTTGTCTTTTGCATTATTTGACATGAAATTAATTGTGTAATTGATTCCCCTAGAATGATTGAAACCTTGCTAGATTATTAGACCCCACTTTGCCATACCTTGTCAATTTAGACGTAAGACGTTTGTTTTTTGTAATTAGCTTACTTGGTCTTGATTTGTGTCTAAAACTACTTGTTAACTCAATGAACTTAACCAAAACACATTGTCCTCATTTTTCTTGAGCAAGGGAGGCGTTACGCTGTCCAAATAGAAAATTCACTTTTCCTTTGTTCAAATTATTATCAAAAGATTTGTGTCATGTCATCCACTTTGTCGCAGTCATGCTACCCAATTGAGTCTAGAACTTTTACCTAATTTATTTAAATCCTTCATTTATAATCCACATTTGAAATTGAACCTTTCTGAGTTCTAAGGGTTAGTGTGTCAAAGTGGGTTCACCATTTACGCAATAAGCTTGTTTTAACTTGGGTTAAATTTTTCATTTGGATTGAAGGTTGTTTATTAAGACTCAAAATCACATTATCATCTTGGTGGACTCAAATCATCTTACGTATCGCTCATGCTTTGAGTCCTAGAACATATTTTATCCTACTAGAATCATGTGGCAACTTTGTGCTACCCATTTGGTCCTAGATTTATACTTAGTGATTCACGTATGTTTTTACATCTTGAGTTGCTTAGTTCATTTTGTCTTCTTCATAATATGGAGATATTTCCTCTAAACTTCTAGGGTCAACTTATCAAAGTTGAATCTAGCTTTTATAGTGTGGGTGTATCACAAGGATCTAGGCTTTGGTGTATTAGTTTTCACCTTGGGTCTTTGAGCTACCTTACTCTCTTCCAATATATATGATTTCAACTTTACCAAAGGTTGAGTAAACTCGTGAACCAAATCTTCTAAATAATGCATGGTCTCAAACCACCCTCCCTTATAGTCTCATTGGTACCTTGGTTATTTTTTTAAAAGAGAGCTAAAGCATACTTTTATTAGTTGCAAAACATTGGTCCAAATTTAGTCAATACACAAAACAACTATTTTGAAACATGACTTAAAGGTTCACTCATAGTGGGGCCTCTTATGGCCTTAGTTATGAGGGTGAGCAATTTTATGATGGTCAAGATAACCCCATTTTTTTTATGACATCCCCGTAGTAGTAGGATTCAAAGATGATTACAAAGGATATCAACCCTAAGAAGATCAAGATGAATCCCTTCTTAGATTGATAGAATTAGGTGCTAGACTACCTTCTAACTTTCTTACAGAACAATTGCATACCTTAGTTAGAAAAGGAGAAAAATGATGACAAGAGCAAGATTTTTCACAAATAAACATACCTTCTTTCTCTAACAAAGGAAAGGGAATACAAATAGATTCAAAACTCATAATTCCTGATCTTCTAGCCAAGATCATGATAATAAGTCAATGATATGTAGATCAACTTGTCACAGACTTAACTGACTCCCTAGTTGCCACTTCAATTCACAATAATGCTTCAAAAGAACATAAAGATATGGTTGAAAGTATGCAACAAGTATTGGATGAGAACATTACCATAGTGGATCAAGGTAATCTAAATGAATAGTTAAAATCACAAGAGACCTTACAAAATGTTCCATTTGACATGAAACATACATTTTTCAATCATCAAGAACCTCTTGTTACTTTACAAACTCAAAAACCCAAACATTTAGTTTGAATTGAGGAAATCCTTCAAGATAATTTGGCTAGTTCTTTTCAACCAACCCAAATATTAGTAAATAAACATATAAATTTTCAAAATCAGCAAAGTACAAAACATTCAAATTTAGGGAATGTTTTACAATCCAAGAATCAATGGCCTATGTTTTCAACTCAAGGGGTAAATCAAAAACAAGTCATGGCTCAAAAGGTATACGTTCCTTATAGATTCACATAAAACTAGGGGCACATTCCACCCCAACAACATTTTATCCAATCCATAAATGCACCAAACATGTAAGAATGGAATTTTATGAAAGAAATTGTCCAAAGATTGGAGATGAATAATAGATTCAAAAAGTACAAATTTGATGAGATATGCCCATATCCATTTGAATTATCTATTCTCCAAAACCCCTTTCCACCTCATTTTGAGGAACCCAAGTTTGACAAGTACAAAGGAAAATGAGATTTGTGTGAACACATATAAGCAATCTTCATCTTATGTCAAGAGGTTGATTATAGTAGCGAGTACTTACTATGACTATTTCTATGAAGTTTAGTGGGACAAGCTCTTGATTGGATACTTAAACTACCCAAGGGATTAGTTGTGGATTGGAATGACTTATCAAAAAAAATTGTTAACCATTTCTCATACAACATAAAACATGAATTGACTGTTGTTGACTTATGTAAAGCCAAGCAACGTGATGGTGAAAGTTTCGCTACATATCTGCAAAGGTGTAGAGCATTGGCAAGCCACTTTCAACATAGTTTACTAGACAAATACTTAGATGATATCTTTGCATATAATTTACATCTTGAAATTGTGCATAATCTATAGTTATCTTGTGCTAACTCATTTGAATAAATTATTGACAAAGGAGTGCAGATTGAGAAAGCTCATATTGTTAGAGCCCTTGTTAGGATTTTTACGCAAGGTCAAGCATCTAATCAAACTAAATCACTGGCTCAAATATTTATGTAGGATAAGCCTAAGGGCTTTAGTAAAAATAAAAAACATGGTTAGAAATGGGGTGATAGAAACAAGACATGTACAAATGGCACAGGCTATGCCTCCTTCAAATGTATAATTAACTCCCCCAAATCCACTAGCTACTTTACAGAGACAACCTCCACAAAGGATATTTCATAACAATTTTAGAGGTTTTAGAAATTTAGGAGAATTAGTTGAAATAGTGTTAAAAAAGATCATTACAGCTAATTTAATTATATGGCCAGTATCAAGGCCATTTCCTCAAGATCAGCCAAAACCAAACTGGTACAAAGAGAACAAATGGTGTAACTTTCATCATGTTGCTGGTCACAGTGCATATCATTATGTTTAATTGTGACATATTATTGAGGATTTTATTGAAAGTGGTGAGCTATAAATTAAGTTGGCCCCTAATCAAGACACAAATCAAATATGAGAATTGTTGGGGATCAATCAACAAAATTGATTACTATATGAAAGCAATTAAATGCAGAATTAAACCAGATAGATAAGTAACTAGAATTAGAAATAGAAAAGAACAAGAGATACAAGAAACCACCCTAAAAACTTATATTAAACTCTTTACAGAAGGAATTACAATTGAAGAAACTTCTTTTCTTCCACACCTCTCTCAGATGTACAGATCTCTTCTTAGATCTCTTTCCCTCAAGAGTCCTCTCTCTCAATTACAATATTGTTCTACAATAACAGTTGTGTCTCTCACACTTTCTAATTCTACAGTAGTGTCTCTCAAGCTATGAAGATCTATCTCTAATATATAACTTTAGAGATTCATGAGCATACAATTATAGCCACCAGATGTACCTCCTAATCAAGGGCTCTAATTAGTTCTACTTAAATTAGAAATGTAGACTTACAACCAACAGCTCATCTTTACATGCAAACATTCTATTCTTCCACAAAAATAGATCCTGGACACACACAGGTGACCGATGTCGATCCCTATATGCCTGCCTGTGACCGATGTCAGCCGACCTACTACCGACGTCGACAACTTTTGGTCTACTCCTGACCATCGACGGTGACTGTGGACTTCCAGCAACTTCTATATTCACTCATGGGTGAAGCTTTTAGCTCCATACCTTAACAATCTCCCACTTGGAGATAAACAGTTGCACCAGTACCTATACAGCAACATCTTCTAGCTCCTCCATCTTCAACTCAATCATGAAGACCAATAAAAGTTGAATGAAGATTCAACTTCTCCTTTGTTACTGGCTTGGTTAACATATCAGCAGGGTTCTTATCTATATGGATCTTCTCCAGCTTCAACTCACCATCCTCCAATACCTGTCTAATGAAGTGGTACCTAAGTTGTATATGCTTTGTTCTTGAATGAAAGGCTGAATTGTTAGCTAAATGAATTGCACTCTGACTATCACTGTATAGTCTGCAACTCTCTTACTCCTTTCCAAGCTCTTCCATGAACTGTGTCATCCATATCATTTCTTTGCTAGCCTCTGTGACTGCAATATATTCTACTTCTGTAGTTGACAAGGCAACAACCTTTTGCAACTTCGATATCTAGCTAACCGCCATTCCACCTACAGTGAAAACATATCCTGTGGTGCTCCTCCTGCCATCCAAATCACCTGCCATATCTGAATCTACATAACCATGTAGAGAAGTGTTCGAACCACCATAACACAAATGCCTACTGTTGGTCCCTCTCAGATATCTAAGGATCCACTGAACTGCTTTCCAGTGTTCCTTTCCTGGATTGGCCATATACTTACTTACAACTCCCACTGCTTGGGCAATATTAGGCCTAGTATAAACCATTGCATACATTAAACTTCCTACTGCGGAAGCATAAGGAACTTTCTTCATGTACTCTACCTCATCATGTGAATTAGGGCAATGTTCTTTACTCAACTTAAAATGTCCAGCAATAGGTGTGCTTACCAGTTTTGCATCCTGCATATTGAACGATTTCAACACCTTGTTCACATAATCCTCTTGAGACAAAATCAACCTGTGATTTTTCCTGTCTCTCTTAATATTCATGCCAAGGATTTTATTTCTTGCTCCCAAATCCTTCATGGCAAATGTGTGAGCTAATTTCACCTTAAGCTCAGAGATATCCTGCATGTGTGATCCTGTAACCAGCATATCATCTACATACAACAACAGAATAATATATCGACCATTATCCAATCTCTTAAAATACACACAATGGTCAGATTGACATTCTACATAGCCATGCTCAGTCATAAACCTGTCAAATCTCAGATACCATTGTCTTGGAGCTTGCTTGAGGCCATACAAGCTTTTCTTCAATCTACACACTAGCTTCTCCTTACCTTTGACCTCAAATCCTTCTGGCTGGTCCATATATATTTTTTCATCCAAATCTCCATGAAGAAATGTTGTCTTAACATCAAGCTGCTCAAGATGCAAATCCTCAATAGCAACTAAAGACAGTACAGTCCGTATAGAAGTCATTTTAACAACAGGAGAGAAAATCTCACCAAAATCAATACCTAGTTTTTGTGCAAATCCTTTCACTACCAACCTAGTCTTATATCTCAACTGTCCATTCTCACCTTCTTTCAATTTGTAGATCCATCTATTCTTCAGTGTCTTCTTTCCTACTAGCAACTCAACCAAATCCCATGTTTGGTTCTCTTTCAAGGAATCAATTTCCTCATTCATGCCTAACTCCCACTAACTCTTGGATTCCACTTGTATTGCTTCATCAAAACTCTCTGGTTCTCCACCATCGGTAAGCAATAAATAGAATAATGAAGGGGAATATCAAATTGGAGGTTTACTTACCCTGTCTGACCTCCTAATGGGCGTTTGAGACTCATTCACAACTCGTTGTCTGCCTAAATTCTCTGATAGTGACCGACCTCGATCACTTCCAAGCCTGTAACTGGCCGACGTCAGTTCTACCTGACTGACGTTGGTTTTTGTACGGCCGTCATCAGTTCTTGTATGGCTGACATCGGTTCCTGCCTGACTGACATCAGTCTCTGTGTTTTTCTGTCTGTGATTATTCTTTCTCGCGAGCTTATTTTGGACCTTCACCTCATCCAATTTTCCATTGCTCTGCTCAGATTGATTTAGCTTCTTAAGCTGATCACTATACATCACTTTTTCATTGAAAACAACATCACGGCTCCTAATTATTTTGTTAGTTCTTAGATTCTACAACCTGAATCCGAAATCATCAGAGCCATAGCCAATAAATGTGCAACTCATAGACTTAGCATCCAGCTTCTTTCTATTTTCCTTATCAACCTGCACAAAGGCTTCACAACCAAAAAATTTAAGAAATGATAGATCTACCTTTTTACCTATCCATGCCTCTTCTGGAATTCCACCATCCAGCGCTGTAGAGGGTCCTCTGTTAATCAGGTAAACTGTAGTATCCACAACTTCTACCTAAAACTCTAAGGGCAAACCAGCATGCAATCTCATACACTTTGCAGGTTCCATGATTATTCTGTTCATCCTTTCAGCAACTCCATTTTACTGAGGTGTTCTTGGAACAGTCATTTGCCTATGGATCCCATGTATATAACAATACCAATTAAACTTGTGGCTGCAGAACTCACCACCATTGTCAAATCTCAGGCACTTCAGTCTCTTGCCTGTTTCATTCTCAACCATAGCTTTTCAAATCTTAAACGTGTCAAAAAAACCAAATTTCTTCTTAATACATTAGACCCATACCTTTCTTGTAGCATCATCTATGAAGGAAACATAGTACTGTGATCCTCCAATAGAAGCAACTTGAGCTGGTCCCCACACGTCTGTGTGAACAAGCTGCAATTTGTGCTTCTTCTTTGTTGACCCAGTCTTGAGAAAACTCACTCTCTTCTATTTTCCAAAAATATAGTCTTCACAAAAATCTAGATCTATGCTTTTCAAATCTGGAAACATACCTTTTGACTTAAGAATTGTCATTCCCTTCTCACTCATGTGGCCAAGCCTTTGATGCCACAACTTTGCATCTACATCTGAAGTAGATAATACAGAAGGAGAATTATCAGTAATACAATTACATAAATAGAGAGTACCTACTCTCTTACCTCTGGTCAATACAAGTGCACCCTTGGAAATCTTCCAAGACTCAGCTGTGAGAGTTACTATACAACCCTCATCCCCTAACTTTCTTGCAAAAATTAGATTTCTCTTCAGGCTGGGAACATGCATGACATCTCTCAACACCCATGTGTTGCCATTTTGCATTTTTAGCTGCACTTTACCTTTGCCAACAATTTTGCAAGGCTCATCATCCCCTAAATAAACTATTCCAAAATCTCCATGGACATAGTCACTAAAATATTCTCTATTGAGGGTTACATGAAAAGATGCACCAGAATCTAAAACCCAAGATTCTATATTATTATGCAAAGAAAATATAAGAGCATCTTGTGCAACAATACCTGCCACTTTTGCTTCTTCTTCACCTTCATGCTGATTTTCCTCTTTAGGCTTTGACCAGCAATCTTTGCTTATGTGCCCTATCTTTCCACAATTTCAGCATTGTGGCTTCCTACCATTTCTGGATTTGGATCTTCCTCTCATCTTTGACTTAGATCTTGATCTCCCTTTCTTGCCCTTCTCTTTTTGCCTTCCCCTGCTCTCAAAACTTAAAGCATTCCCTGATGTCTCCTCTGTGCTTTTTCTATGAATTTATTCATTCAAGATTACACTAACAACATCATCTACTTTTAAAATATTTAAAGCAGATGCATTATTACTAACTGCCATTACCAAGCTATGTCAGCTTTCTAGTAAAGAGCATAAGATTAATAGAGCTTTAATTTCATCATCAAACACTATTTTGACTAAATTTAATTGATTCACAATTCCATGGAAATCATTTAGATGATTAGATACAGATCCACCTTCTTGCATTTGCAAATTAAATAACTGCTTCATAAGATATACCTTATTTGAAGCTAACAGTTTTTCATATAAATTTGCTAAAGTAGTCATTAACTCTACCGTAGACTTTGTCTGTGATAAATTAGATATCACAGTAGATGTTAGACTCAATCTTATAGATCCAAGAGTCTTTCTATCAAGAACTTTCCATTCTTCATCATCCATGTATGTGGGCTTCTTTGCAGCTCCACCTAACGATAAGTATAAATCTTTTTGATACAGATAATCTTCTATCTGCATTCTCCATAATTGATAGTTCTTGCCATTAAACTTCTCCATTCTGAGTTTACTTTCTTCTACCATTCCTTCTCCCACTCAAATAGAAATCCCTGTGAGTAACCTGTAATCAATACACACTAACCAGATCTGAAACCCCTGTTAGTCAAACTGAGCTTTGATACCTCTTGTTGGATATCAAGCTCTAAACCTACAACCTGGCTCTGATACCACTTGTTATGGATCAATCAACAAAATTGATTACTATATGAAAGCAATTAAATGTGGAATTAAACCAGATAGATAAGTAACTAGAATTAGAAATAGCAAAGAACAAGAGATACAAGAAACAACCCTGAAAACTTGTATTAAACTCTTTACAGAAGGAATTACAATTGAAAAAAACTTCTTTTCTTCCACACCTCTCTCAGATGTACAGATCTCTTCTTAGATCTCTTTCCCTCAAGAGTCCTCTCTCTCAATTACAATATTGTTCTACAATAACAGTTGTGTCTCTCACACTTTCTACTTCTACAGTAGTGTCTCTCAAGCTATGAAGATCTATCTCTAATATATAACTTTAGAGATTCATGAGCATACAATTATAACCACTAGATGCACCTCTTAATCAAGGGCTCTAATCAGTTCTACTTAAATTAGAAATGCAGACTTACAACCAACAGTTCATCTTTACATGCAAACATTATGTTCTCGCACGAAAATAGATCCTGGACACACACAGGTGACCGACGTCGACCGACCTACTACCGACGTCAGCAGCTTCTGGTCTGCTCCTGACCGTCTATGGTGACTATGGACTTCTAGCAACTTCTATATTTGCTCATGGGTGAAGCTTTTAGCTCCATACCTTAACAATCTCCCACTTGGAGATAAACAGTTGCACCAATACCTGTACAGCAACATCTTCTAGCTCCTCCATCTTCAACTCAATCATGAAGACCAACAAAAGTTGAATGAAGATTCAACTTCTCCTTTGTTACCGGCTTGGTTAACATATCAGCAGGGTTCTTATCTGTATGGATCTTCTCCAACTTCAACTCACCATCCTCCAATACCTGTCTAATGAAGTGGTACCTAAGCTGTATATGCTTTGTTCTTGAATGAAAGGCTGAATTCTTAGCCAAATGAATTGCACTCTAACTATCACTGTATAGTCTGCAACTCTCTTGCTCCTTTCCAAGCTCTTCCATGAACTGTGTCATCCATATCATTTCTTTGCTAGCCTCTGTGACTGCAATATATTTTGCTTCTGTAGTTGACAAGGCAACAACCTTCTACAACTTTGATATCCAGCTAACCACCATTCCACCTACAGTGAAAACATATCCTGTGGTGCTCCTCCTGCCATCCAAATCACCTGCCATATCTGAATCTACATAACCATGTAGAGAAGTGTTCGAACCACCATAGCACAAATACCTACTATTGGTCCCTCTCAGATATCTAAGGATCCACTGAACTACTTTTCAGTGTTCCTTTCCTAGATTGGCCATATACTTACTTACAACTCCCACTGCTTGGGCAATATCAGGCCTAGTACAAACCATTGCATACATTAAACTTCCTACTGCATAAGCATATGGAACTTTCTTCATGTACTCTACCTCATCATGTGAATTAGGACACTGTTCTTTACTCAACTTAAAATGTCTAGCAATAGGTATGCTTACCAGTTTTGCATCCTGCATATTGAACCGTTTCAACACCTTGTTCACATAATCCTCTTGAGACAAAATCAACCTATGATTTTTCCTATCTCTCTTAATATTCATGCCAAGGATTTTCTTTGCTGCTCCCAAATCCTTCATGGCAAATGTGCAAGCTAATTTCACATTAAGCTCAGAGATATCCTGCATGTGTGATCTTGCAACCAGCATATCATCTACATACAACAACAAAATAATATATCTACCATTATCCAATCTCTTAAAATACACACAATGGTCAGATTGACATTCTACTATAGCCATGCTCAGTCATAAACCTGTCAAATCTCAGATACCATTGTCTTGGAGCTTGCTTGAGGCCATACAAGCTTTTCTTCAATCTGCACACTAGCTTCTCCTTATCTTTGACCTCAAATCCTTCTGGCTGATCCATATATATTTTTTCATCCAAATCTCCATGAAGAAACATTGTCTTAACATCAAGCTGCTCAAGATGCAAATCCTCAATAGCAACTAAAGACAGTACAGTCCGTATAGAAGTCATTTTAATAACAAGAGAGAAAATCTCACCAAAATCAATACCTAGTTTTTGTGCAAATCCTTTCACTACCAACCTGGCCTTATATCTCATCTGTCCATTCTCACCTTCTTTCAATCTGTAGATCCATCTGTTCTTCAGTGTCTTCTTTCCTACTGGCAACTCGACCAAATCCCATGTTTGGTTCTCTTTCAAGGAATCAATTTCCTCACTCATGCCTAGCTCCCACTGACTCTTGGATTCCACCTGTATTGCTTCATCAAAACTCTCTGGTTCTCCACCATCAATAAGCAATAAATAGAATAATGAAGGGTAATATCGAATTGGAGGTTTACTTACCCTGTCTGACCTCCTGATGGGCATTTGAGACTCATTCACAACACGCTGTCCACCTAAATTCTCTGACAGTGATCGACCTCGGTCACTTCCAGGCCTGTAACTAGCCGACGTCAGTTCTACCTGATCAACGTCAATTTCTGTATGGCCGTCATCGATTCTTGTATGGCTGACATCGGTTCCTGCCTGACTGATGTCAGTCTCTATGTTTTCCTGTCTGTGATTATTCTTTCTCACGAGCTTATTTTGGACCTTCACCTCGTCCAATTTTCCATTGCTCTGCTCAGATTGATTTAGCTTCTTAAACTGATCACTATACATCACTTTTTCATTGAAAACAACATCACGGCTCTTAATTATTTTGTTAGTTTTTGGATTCCAAAACCTGAATCCGAAATCATCAGAGCCATAGCCAATAAATGTGCACCTCATAGACTTAGCATCCAACTTCTTTTTATTTTCCTTATCAACGTACACAAAGGCTTCACAACCAAAAACTTTAAGAAATGATAGATCTACCTTTTTACCTGTCCATGCCTCTTCTGTAATTCCACCATCCAGCGCTGTAGAGGGTCCTCTGTTAATCAGGTAAACTATAGTATCCACAGCTTCTGTCTAAAACTCTAAGGGCAAACCAGCATGCAATCTCATACACCTTGCATGTTCCATGATTATTCTGTTCATCCTTTCAGCAACTCCATTTTGCTGAGGTGTTCTTGGAATAGTCCTTTGCCTGTGGATCCCATGTATATAACAATACCAGTTGAACTTGTGGCTGCAGAACTCACCACCATTGTCAGATCTCAGGCACTTCAGTCTCTTGCCTGTTTCATTCTCAACCATAGCTTTCCAAATCTTAAACGTGTCAAAAACATCAGATTTTTTTTTAATACAATAGACCCATACCTTTCTTGTAGCATCATCTATGAAGAAAACATAGTACTATGATCCTCCAATAGAAGCAACTTGAGCTGGTCCCCACACGTCTGTGTGAACAAGCTACAATTTGTGCTTCTTCTTTGTTGACCCAGTCTTGAGAAAACTCACTCTCTTCTATTTTCCAAAAATATAGTCTTCAAAGAAATCTAGATTTATGCTTTTCAAATTTGGAAACATACCTTTTGACTTAAGAATTGTCATTCCCTTCTCACTCATGTGGCCAAGCCTTTGATGCCACAACTTTGCATCTACTCTGAAGTAGATAATACAGAAGGAGAATTATCAGTAATATAATTACATAAATAGAGAGTACCTACTTTCTTACCTCTGGCCAATACAAGTGCACACTTGGAAACCTTCCAAGACTCAGCTGTGAGAGTTACTATACAACCCTCATCCCCTAACTTTTTTGCAGAAATCAGATTCCTCTTCAGGCTGGGAACATGCATGACATCTCTCAACACCCATGTGTTGCCATTCTGCATTTTCAACTGCACTTTACCTTTGCCAACAATTTTGCAAGGCTCATCATCCCCTAAATAAATTATTCCAAAATCTCCATGGACATAGTCACTAAAATATTCTCTATTGGGGGTTGCATGAAAAGATGCACCAGAATCTAAAACCCAAGATTCTATTTTATTATGCAAAGAGAATATAAGAGCATCTTGTGCAACAATACCTACCACTTTTGCTTCTTCTTTACCTTCATGCTGATTTTTCTCTTTAGGCTTTGACCAACAATCTTTGCTTATGTGCCCTATCTTTCCACAATTCTAGCATTGTGGCTTCCTGCCATTTTTGGATTTGGATCTTCCTCTCATCTTTGACTTAGATCTTGATCTCCCTTTCTTGCCCTTCTCTTTCTGCCTTCCCCTGCTCTCAAAACTTAAAGCATTCCCTGATGTCTCCTCTATGCTTTTATTGCAAATTTTTTCATTCAAGATTACACTAACATCATCTACTTTTAAAATATTTGAAGCAGATGCAGTATTACTAACTGCCATTACCAAGCTATGCCAACTTTCTAGTAAAGAGCATAAGATTAATAGAGCTTTAATTTCATCATCAAACACTATTTTGACTGAATTTAATTGATTCACAATTCCATGGAAATCATTTAGATGATTAGATATAGATCCACCTTCCTGTATTTCCAAATTAAATAACTGCTTCATAAGATATACCTTATTTGAAGATGAGGGTTTTTCATATAAATTTGTTAAAGTAGTCATTAACTCTATCCTAGACTTTGCTTGTGATAAATTAGATATCACAGTAGATGCTGGACTCAATCTTATAGATCCAAGAGCCTTTCTATCAAGAACTTTTCATTCTTCATCATCCATGTCTGTGGGCTTCTTTGCAGCTCCACCTAATGGTAAGTATAAATCTTTTTGATACAGATAATCTTCTATCTGCATTCTCCATAATTGATAGTTCTTGCCATTAAACTTCTCCATTCTGAGTTTACTTTCTTCTGCCATTGCTTCTCCCACTCAAACAGAAATCCCTGTGAGTAACTTGTAATCAATACACACTAACCAAATCTAAAACACCTGTTAGTCAAACTGAGCTTTGATACCTCTTGTTGGATATCAAGCTCTGAACCTACAACCTGGCTCTGATACCACTTGTTGGGGATCAATCAACAAAATTGATTACTATATGAAAGCAATTAAATGCGAAATTAAACCAAATAGATAAGTAACTAGAATTAGAAATAGCAAAGAACAAGAGATACAAGAAACCACCCTGAAAACTTGTATTAAACTCTTTACAGAAGGAATTACAATTGAAGAAACTTCTTTTCTTCTACACCTCTCTCAGATGTACAGATCTCTTCTTAGATCTCTTTCCCTCAAGAGTCCTCTCTCTCAATTACAATACTGTTCTACAATAACAGTTGTGTCTCTCACACTTTCTACTTCTACAGTAGTGTCTCTCAAGCTATGAATATCTATCTCTAATATATAACTTTAGAGATTCATGAGCATACAATTACAGCCACTAGATGCACCTCCTAATCAAGGGCTCTAATCAGTTCTACTTAAATTAGAAATGCGGACTTACAACCAACAGTTCATCTTTATATGCAAACATTTTGTTCTCACATGAAAATAGATCCTGGACACACACAGGTGACTGACGTCGGTCCCTGTATGCTTGCCTATGACCGACGTCGGCCGACCTACTACTGACATCGATAGCTTCTGTTCTGCTCTTAACCATTGATGGTGACTGTGGACTTCCAACAACTTTTGTATTCGCTCATGGGTGAAGCTTTTAGCTCCATACCTTAACAAGAATCTACAAAGACCCTTTTTAATTTACATGATCCACCACCACCAAGAAACAATCAAAATGGTCACAATCAAGGATAGAGGAAGAATCAGAACCAACAATAAGGTCAGAATAATAATGAGCATAATTGAGATCATAATGCCCACACTAATAATGTGGCTTATAACAATGTACCTTATGACTGTAATAACACTATGGGATGCATTTTTTTAAGCCACATTGCCACTATTATTATGAAGTCGCGTGGCCAACCTCATGTTTCTTATAGCATGGGACCCATCATTATAAGGTCAGCACCCTCTCCCCCTAGTAATACCATGTCGAGTTTGCATCATCATGTTACTACTCCATTTGCATGGGTTACTAATCCTAAACAAAAGTACCATTCTTCTAATTATAAAAGCTCTTTATAGACCCAAAATTATAGTAATACAGTTAGTCACCCACAAGTCACCATCCAAGGCCCTTTGCCTCACTCTTAGAATTATAATGACTCCTTGCCACCTTTATGTTGTGTAGTTACAAATAGATGCTTGTGAGTTACCATCTAAGGCCCTTCATCCATTTCTTTCCATAAACCCAATGAGAACATTGTGTCAATGGTTCTAAAGCTGAATACTATCCCAACAAAGACTAAACTAGTTCAATCCACAGTTTAAAGGCCTTATAGTTTAATAGATCAATTAGATAAAACCCCTACACAAATTTCCATATTAGAACTCTTGCAGACTTATGATGTCCATAGAACCATCTTCAATAAACTTTTTAAAGATTCTATTGTGCCTAATGATATAAACCTTAGTCAGTTCCATAACCTAGTTAGACATCTATCCTCATTTTGGTAAATCACATTTGATCAAAAGGATATGTCCACCCTCAATCCAAACCACAATAACCCACTATACATTGAGATAATTATTACGGATCACAAGATTAAGTGGGTTCTTATAGATAATGGTTCAGGGTTGAACATCATATCTCTTAAATTGGTACAACGATTGTGTTACATGGATAAAGACATTTAGCTAGAAACTATTACAATCAAGGCTTACAACAATGTTGAGAGGGAGTCATTCAATACAATTTGGTTGCCAGTCATGGTTGGGTCTATTTATCATCACACATTATTTCATATTATGGATATTGATATTTCTTATAACATACTTCTTGGTCATCCTTGGATCCATAACGTACAGCCAGTTCCATCTACTCTTCACTAATGCCTTAAGTTTCCCCATGATGGGATCAAGGTTACTATTCCCACTGATCAGTATCCCTACCAATATTGCAAACATCTTGAAGCAAAATTTCATAATTATAACTATTGCCCAGGTTTAAAATTCATTATAAAGAAGAATAAAGCCATTATTTCTCATCCATCTCTATCTAATTATATAGACCCTAGTGATCTAACTTCCACTTCGGCCAATCCATTTCCTATAGCTTTGGCAAAAAAATGTTATTAATAAAGACGTAGGCATTTCTACGTACCATATAAAGGACGTCCTCCATATTTCAAAATTACCAAAATCCCTTAAAACATTTGGTAAGCCTAAAACTTCTTAGTCTCCTAATAGACCTGATCAGATTTAACAACCAAAGAAGAAGCAACCAAAACCTCCTACAGTTTTTGTACCTACAATTGCACCAAATAAAGATCAAGAGGATTTTATCAAGGGAGATTGGTTATACTCTGAAGGCCTTGCAGATTATTTTTGGAATCCAAAGTATCCTATCCCTAACAAGATAATGGATTATCTTGATTATATAGGGAAAGGCCTTGGCCCATAGGTGCAAGGAATTTTAGATCCCTTATTAGCTGGAGTTATCAATTGGAATCATTATCTTAGATTTAAACCACCAGAGGATGACCTCATGACATTTGATAGTGACTCTTCTGAAGTTACTAGTAATAAGACTCCTAGCAGTGACACAACACCCCATATAGCCTTTTTGATAAGCTTGCTGACTCAGATTTGTTTGATTCAAATGCCATATTGACCATAACACCTATTAGAACTTCCCATCTTGAAGTAAAAACCCATCTTAGTGGTGCTTCCCTTCCTGAAGTAGGACATTATATCTTTACCATTGGTGCTTCTCATCCTGAAGTAAACCCTCACTATAACCTATGCCTTTGCCATCCTAAACTCATAGATTGGGATCAATAAAATTTGGTCATATACCTTGATGAGTTTCAAAATGAAGAATCAATTATAGAATACATGGGCCTAAAGGATGCATTCCCCATTGGTGATCATAAGCAGGGTTTTGATTATTTGTTAAATTCTTCTACCTACTTTGGAGAGCAGGCAAACTTTTTTGGTCATAATAAAAAACAAACATCAAAATCTTCAGGTGAAAACCTCTTTGAGGCACTTGTCGATCAAGGAAAAAGTAAATAAAATTATAAGCCTTTGAGTGAAAACCTATTTCAGGCGCTCCCAAGCAAGAAATTTTGCTCATTCCCTTAGAGCATAGAAAGTCTATCTAGCCCAAGTTCCATAACTAGTACAAACATCTCTTCAAAATAACATTAAATATTTGAGCATCTTGCTCTTGAGTTTCTAGAGGTTGTTGCTAATTGGCCTTTACCTGAGAAGGTAGATTCTTATTTTTTATATTATCTAGATCTTTGGGAGGTACAACTAGAAGATATAGTAGAAGAATATGATCATGACCATACATTGCCTAAAAGTCTAGAGGATGGATCCACACTCCTTATGGAGAGCACAATAGAAGTGAATTTGGGAACTCATGAGGATCATAAAATTGTTTATCTTGGAGCTTCCCTTCCTGAAGCAGAATGTGAACATATTATATCCATTCTTAAGGATTATATAGACATCTTTGCATGGGCATACTCTGACATGCCAGGCTTGGACCTAGATTTGGTGATGCATCATCTTGTTATTTACCTTGATGCTAAACTAGTCAAGAAAAAGTTGAGAAAGATGCATCCATGCATCGCCCTTTTGGTTAAGGCTGAGTTAGAAAAGTTGTTAGGAGCTAATTTTATTAGACCACTGGACTACTCTGAATCAATTTTTAACATAGTGCTAGTAAGTAAAAAGACCCTAGGCATATGTGTTTGTACTAATTTTCATGATATCAACAAAGCATGCCCCAAAGATGATCTTCATTTGCCCAACATTAACATGATTATCAACTCAACTGGTGGGTACAAGATGTTATCCTTAATGGATATATTTTCTGATTACAATAAAATCAAGATAGCCCTTGAAGATCAACATAAGACTGCATTCACCACTCTGTGGGGGAAATTCTATCAACAAGTCATGCCATTTGGTTTGAAGAATGTTGGAGCCACATATTATCATGTAATGATTTTCATCTTCCATGACATGATGCATGACATTGTCGAGGACTATGTTGATGATATACTAGCAAAATCAAGAACAAGAGCTAGACACCCTGACATTCTACGAAGAATATTTGAGAGGTTTCATGCATATAAAGTCTACTTAAATCCTTAAAATGTGTCTTTGAAGTCACATCAAGAAAATTTATAGGGTTCATTGTATTAAAATGAGGGATTGAAGTCAAGCCTATAAAGGTCAATGCCATTATGGAAATGCCTCCACCAAACAATCTTAAACAATTACGAGGTCTACAAGGCAAGATCCAGTCTATATGCAGATTCATTTCTCAATTGGTAGATAAGTACCACCCATTTACCCACCTCTTGAATAAAGGGATAACATTTTAGTGGGATGAAGATTATCATATAGCATTTACAAAGCTTAAAACATACTTGGCCAATCCACTAGTGTTACGACCTCTGACACAAGGAAAGCCATTGCTTCTTTATATATCAGCCATGAAACATGCACTGGGGGCACTTTTGGTGTAGCATGATGATCATGGTAAGGAACATGTGGTTTATTATTTATGATACACATTGGTAGCCTATGAACATAATTATATGCCTATTGAGAAGGCATGTTTAGCTATGGTGCTCACCACTAAAAAATTGTGACATTATATGCTAAATAACAAAATTATTATTATCACCAAGGTATATACTCTCAAGTTCCTCTTATCTAAAGCAACTATTGAAAGATGTATGGCTAAATGGATTATGCTCCTCAGTGAGTTTGATATGAGTACCAGAATGAGAAAGAAATCAAAGGACAAGTTCTTATGAACCAACTTGTGGAAGCTCCTATTATGGCCACTCAACCTCTCAACTTTGACCTTCCAAATGATTCTATCATGACGATAGAATAAGCATCACAAGAAATTGAATAGTGGACACTCTATTTTATGGCTCCTTCACATCCTGAGGATCTAGAGCTCAAATATTGTTGATCATGCCACAAGGGGGATTTTATCCCTAAAGCTTTCCATATATAATTTTAGTGTACAAACATTATGGCCAAATATGAGGCATTGGTTGTAGGTCTCTGTCTTGCCATATAGTGGGATATTCAAAGCTTAAAGGTATATAGAGATTCATAGCTAATCATAAATCAGACAATTGATTAGTATCAAATAAGAGCTGATAAGCTTGTTCCTTATAAGCAAATTGTTGATAACCTTAAAACACATTTTAAATCTCTATAGTTTGAGAAAGTTCCATGAATCAATAATATATCTATTGATGCCATGGAAATAATTAGTTCCATGATTCAAATGCATGACAATGCTAAAGAGTATCAGTTTTTGATTGAAAATATTCTTTAGCCAGCACATATTCTATCAGATTCAGAGAGGATATGCACCATTGATGATCCTAATCGCTCCCCTGAGTTACCATGGTACCAAGATTTTTATAACTATTTCCATAGTCATGTATTTCCTGCCAACCTTTCTAATAACCAACAAAAACTATTCCTTCATCGCTTAACATGTTATATCCTCCTTGGAAACATGCTTTATCGAAAAGGCTATGATGGAATGCTTCTTTGTTGTTTATCTTTTGGAGAATCCCAGCTGGCACTAAAGGAGGTTCATGAAGGAATGTGTGGGGCCCATACCAATGGTGTAGTCCTAGCAAAGAAAATCCTCAAAAAAAGCCATTATTGGCCCAAAATGGAGATAAATGCTTGTAATATGTAAAGAAGTGTGTTCCTTATCAGCAGCATGGTAACTTGATACATTCACCTTCCTTACCATTGCAGCTGATTACAACACCATGGTCATTCTCAATATGGGGTCTTGATCTCATTGAGAAAATTAACCCAACATCTTTAGATGGAAATAAATACATTTTAACTATAATCAAGTAATTTACCAGTGGATTGAGGCCATTCCTCTCACTTATGTTACTGGGAAACAAATAGCCAAATTCATTCATTACCATATCATCTATCGATATGACATCCCAGCCTATATTATATCCGATAATGGCAGATCTTTTGTAAACCAAAATGTGAAATTTCTTTATGCAAAATTCAATATCAAGCACAATAAATCCACTCCATATAACCCACAAGGCAATAGACAAGCTAATGCATCAAATAAAACCATTATATCTATCTTAAAAAAGATTGTCAATGATGTTGGTCATAATTGGATTTAAAATAAAGAAAGCATAAAATAGAAAGACTTTAGGGTCATTTTCAAGATCACCCAAACTTTGGTGAGTTTTTAGGGAGTGTTTTAAGAAACATTCTTTCTAAGCCTTGGACTAGGCTATTTGCAATAGGAATGGCACTTTTGATTCCAAGGGTTCCCTATAGGGGACAAACGGAAGAGCATACACACAACATTCCTCTTTTTGCCAAACAAAGCCTAAGTAAACAACTATTGAAAACAATAATTAACAATTGTGTTTATAATTTTAAATCCAAATAAAATATTTGATGGTGTTCATTTGACCCCTTGGTCTTAGTTGTAAACTTTGAAAACATTCACCAAAGCATCTAAATTCTTTTGTTAAACACCAAAGCAAAGTTTCTAATTGATTTTTAAGCATGAAATAGGTGATTTAAACATGTTTTTATCAAATCAAAAGCTTGGTCCTACAGCAAAAATGTCAACATGTCTCTTAGCTTGGAATCTCTTTTTCCTGCCCTCTGGGCTTATAGAACCAATCATCGTACCCCAACTAGAGCTACTCTGTACTCCCTTGTTTTTGGAACTGAAGCTATCACCCCAATCAAGATTGAGATCCCATCATTAAGAATATCATTAGAGCATATTGAAAATGATGAATACTATAGATCCTCATAGCTATAATAACTAGAACTTCTTGATAGTAAGCATTTGGTTGCCTTAGAAAACTTGCAGGCCTATTAAAACAGATTGTAGAGAAGTTACAACAAATGCATTCTCCCTCAAAAATTTGAGATTCGTGACTTAGTTTTGAAAGAGAACTAGAAGAACATGAATGATAAACCCAAAAATAAAGGCAAGTTTCAGCCTAATTAACTAGGACTGTATATTGTCATAGCTAAATATGGATCAAGAGCATACTGACTGGCTAAACCTAATGGTGAAGAACTTTCAAAGCCCATGAACATCGTACACCTTAAGAGGTTCTACGCATGAACAACTTTGAATCATTTTATATAAGATGCTTGACTTGGGGGAAACTTTTGTTGTCATAATTTTATCCCACCCTTTTATCTTACCTTGAACACATTTTATACTACCCTGGTCCACTTTTCATAATTCCCAATAGTAAAGGATTTGAACCCTTGGCACTCTGAATACATTCTTCATCCCATTATAGATTGCTCTCTTTGAGAAAAAATATTATTTATTATGTCTAAGGCATGTTATAAGCTTTAACACTTTTTATCCCTTGACCAATTATGATCTCAATTATGTCTCATGAACATTATAAATACCTTCAATAGTAGTTCTACAAAGTAGTTCAGCCAGGACAGTCTTGTGTAGCTTCAGACAAGTGAACAACTGCATCTTCTCAGTACAAGTATTTTCCACTCTTTTTTGTTTTATCAAGAACCTTGCTCTCACTAATTTTTGAGCATGGGCCATTTTAGTCAGCTTAGCTATCTTATTAGAACCTCTACTCTCAAGACGTGTGTCTCCTCAACTAAATGGTCCAACCTTGGGCATATTTTATCCCAAAAACATCAAAAACATTAGAAATAATTTGAAAATACCAAAAACATCAGAACATGATCCAAAAAATAATAAAATCATTATCTCATGATTCTATAAATTTTTACATTCTTGTTATACCATCCCATGCTCTCACCATTTTATGAGTAACTATTAAGTTTGAACCTATCCCACGCACTTGCCATTTTGCAAGATCATCCTTTTTCATCTCATTAGCTTCTTGGTTGTCAGACCATTCTTGTTTGTTTTCTATATCTTTTATGTATTTTATAACATTAATCATGTTGGTATAGTCATCATTTTTTCTTCTATCCCATTTCCTAGGAGAACTACATTTGGTCTGAAGTTCATATTGGAACATGCATCCATGGAACTATGTAGGTAGCATCTACTTGTCTTATACATCTGGAGTCAACTTGGCCAACCCCTTCCTTTTCTTCTCTTCCCCTACTTCTTCTATCATTGTTCCTCTATAATTAGGGAACAATTTTCATTGTTCTTTGTTATGATGTGGTGGAAATTAATGCCTCTACTGCACATGCATGGACATTTATCTTTAAACCGCACTAACTTAGTTTTTGTTTGTGTGTGTTTATTTGAGTTTTCTTGGTGTTCTATTGTGTTTTTCTTGGTGTTTTGTTGTGCTTTTGCACCTCTCCTTTTATCTCTTCTCTCTTTTTTTTAATTACTTCTTGTTTCCATTCTTGGTTTTGTGTTTCCTTGATTGTTTTTTGCTTATCTCTTTTGTGTTTCAGAACATCTTGATGATTCACATGGATCTCAATTGTTTATATCTTAATCCTATGTTATTAAATTTTTCTTGGACCATTTTTTTCATTTTATTATTTTCGGTGTCTAGTTTTTTTGTTTGATTTTTCTTTTCTCTTTTGTGTTCAAGAATGTCTTGGTGGTCCGCATGGCTCTTGATTATTCATATCTTGGTCTCATGTCATTAAGATGTTCTTGCCTTTTGTTTTTTTTTTGTTGAAAATCCTATTTAAGTCTTGATAGATCATTTCTTGATTTCAAATTAGGATCATTTATGTTTTTCTTTTTCTTTGTCTTTGCTATTTTGTTTAAATGTAAATCATTGTAACTCTGATTTTGGTCATTATTTTACCATTATCCTTAGTTATAGGTATTCACATTTGAACTGGCTCAGTGCAATTGGAATCTTATTTTATTATAAGTTATTCATACTTATGATGCCTAATTTCTTTTTCTATAGCAAGCACTTTGTGCTCAGGTCTCAAATTCTTAACATCAACATAAGCTCCAATGAATGATTTTTAAGAACACTTTTCAAAATGTAGGCTCATGATATGCAATTAGGCTTTTAGGTAGCATGTATTTTAGGCTTATTTATCTATGATTAGATATGTATCTCTTCACATACATTGTAATTCTAATCAATTCTTGGTCATTTTTCATCATTCCTCATTCAATTCTCTCCTAAACTTGGGTGAACTACATTGGCCTGAAGTTCATGTTACAACATGAGTCCATGGAACTATGTGGGCAACATTCAATTTCTATTGAGGTCAGCTTGGCTATCTCCATTCTTATTTTCATCTCTTTCATCACTTTTTGCAATCTCATATGCTTGGTTTTATATGGATTTCTAAGCCATTACACCATCACATGCACGTTTTCACCCGCTTGCTTTAACCTATATTTTTGGTTATATCCTTGAGCTATTTTTGCTTGCCAAATTGCCCATGCTGGGGCACAACATCTGAACCATGTTTGAATCAAATCATCTCTATAGGGGAAAAATCATTATTTATTCTTTATCAATGATCAAAGTTTGCCCTACTGGGGCAAAACTATTTTATCACAATCAAATCTACTCTATTGAAGTACTTCTTATTATATTCTCTTTAGAGACGCCATTTTAGTGGTGCTTCCCTTCCTGAAGTAGAACATTTTCTCTTTCCCTATAATTATAAGCTCTCTATATTAAAGCCTATGATGGAAATATTTAGTGTGCAACTTGTCCCAAGATTGATCATTATCATAAGCACACAACTTGTACTCTCAAATTGGGTACATTTACAGTGTGTCCCTTACATTTATGGATTGTATTTTTCCCATTCCCCTTGTATTTGGGGCCTATTATACCTATAATTATATTTTTATCATTGATGGTAATCACATGTGCAATCATTAGCTCATCTGGATGTGATCTATTCCATGGGTTAATCTCTCACTTTCTCTCTCTTTTTGAGAGTTCATCTTTCTCTTTCATCCTAGTATGTCCTCTCGAGGGGGCATCATGGATTTGTTCCAATTTATTATTAATAACTCTTTTCTTTGAAAAGACATTGCTTCACCTGAATGTCTCACTACGCCTTCTCAAATAGGTGCAAAATGTAGACATCTAATTCCTAACACCATTTGTGTTGTAATTGTCAATCTTACTCAAATTGCACTCAAATGCACATTTTAGGTCAAAATACATAAAACACGCTAAATGGTTTGAACTTGTCATTTACAAGTGCCAATTTAGGTCAAAGTATCCCTAAATGGGGCAATGCAATTTATGGATCAGCTAACTTTGATCAATTCATTTCGATTCAGAATGATGATTTCACTTTTTGTGCTTTGGATCACTTTTTTCTTCTAATTCATTGGTACACACCACATACCTTTGTTATTTTGTGTTGGAAACATCCTAAATAGAAATATGGTTTTGATGCATCTAAAGTCACCTTCTAATTCTTCCTGAGTCAAATTACAACTTAGTAATATGACTTTCTAACAATTTTTGTTTAATTAAGGGCCAATTTCCAAATAATTGCACAAATGTTGATTAACCTTGTTTAAGGCTAATTAATCAAAATCAATATCTTAAGTGGATTTTCCATGAGAGTTTTTTAATATTTATTTTTAAAAATTGATACATATTAATTGAATCATCAAGTGACATCATTTCTTGAGAAGACGTCCCTAGGCCATAAATGCCACAAATATCAAAATTATGGGTCACCCATGCCTAGTTAATGCCTCCCATGCCTCTTCAATGCCCCTTCTTCCAAGGTCATGATGAAGATAATTATGGATTTAATTCCAAATATTAGGATTATCCATGGCCACACATCTCAATCTTGAGATGGATGATCATGGTTGATCCTGACCAATCTTAAAAATCTATAAATAGAGAGGCAATGAACATCATTTCTAAGCTATTTTGGTGCAAAGTTATTATGCTCAAATATATTTAAAGCTTGAATATTTCAAAGTTATAATGCTAAATTATTTCCACTAGGATTTGCATTTGATCATAGATTTTATTTGCAAGCTTCATTGATAGGCTAGTTTAGTGATTTGGAATCAAGAGCCTAGGTTTTATGGAGTGTTCTTGAGGCATTGGAGGATCTTACCACATTGTTGATAAATACAAGGATTCTTGATCAAGGGAGAACATGTTTTTAAGCCACATGGGTATGGTGAATCCATTTCGGAAGGTAATATGGTGTTTCTTTCTTTCATTTGTTTCTTGTTATACTTTGTAATTCCCATAAGAATAGATAGGCTTGGTTAGTTAGTTTTTTATGCATGTTTCATTTTTTATGGACTAATGCTTGACTAACTTGCTTTGTAATCTTCTCTACACTATGAGACCTCTTCTTCCAGTCCTAAGCCTAAGAAAGATTTGATCAAATGTGTGTTTTGTTGGAAATATCATGATGAAATCAAATGTTTGAAGAATCAGATTGACCAAGTAATTAATATTCTCAAGAAACACAACATCAATGTCCCTAATTATACCATTCAAAATTCATCAACACATGAATCCTCTAAGGCAAATGACCATGGTAAAGAAAATTCAAAGAGAATAATAAGGGAAATTAAAGGGAAAGGCCCTAGTTGTAGTTGTACCTTTTAATCCTATATGGGTCATTGACTATGGTGCTTCACATCACATGGCCTTTTCATAGATAGAGTTTAGTTCCTTGGAACTATGTGACCTCTATACAATTGGGTGACGATACTTCTAAAAAGGTTCTCAGGAGAGGTTCTATTGAAGTGAGTGGTAGAACATTTAATAATGTTTTAAGTGCCCCCTTACTTTTGACTAATCTCTTTTTAGTTTACCATATCACTCACCTTGGTCTGGGCATGTGAGTTGAGTTCACTCCAGATATAGTGTATGCTAGAGAGATGCACTGTGATACTATTTTGGTAGAGGGAATCGTTGATCATCAAATTAACTATATAACTTCTCACTTTTCTCTTAAGCCTCCTTCAGATTCTTCTTCAGACTCACTTCAACTTGATGAATTTTTTGAGCATGAGATATCTTATGATATTTGATGTAGAGCCCTTTCACATACTCTGCATATACCTAGTATTAACACCTGCAATCTCCAATACTCATGTATTTAGTTTGCTAGGTCTTCCCTTCTTGATCAACTCTTTCATTGAATCTTCCCTATATTCTATTTCTTGACAACTTTCTCACTCTTGTCTTATTTAATTTTTCTTATTTTCTCAAGGACTCTACATAGATCTTACTTGTCCACTCTCACCATACCATTCACCTTCAATGTTCTCTTTCAAGCTAACTCACACCAGCTTCCAATAAGCTTCAATGATCTAATCAATTCCATTATTGAAACAAGACTCATGAAAAAAATATTCACCTTATATATTCTCTCAATAGTTAAACAATTTTTTTTGACTCACTTCAAACCCTCTCCCAACTACTAACTATCTCTTCACTTCTAAGACCTTCAATCACCCCACATAGCTAGTAGCCATTTTTTGAGCAATTTTTCCTTGTACAATTTTTGATGGATCAATATTGGAAATATAAACACATAATCTTCCACCCTTTATCCTAATTGAGGTCTCCAAAAAAATTTAGGACTTAACTCGTTTAGATGCCATTTCTAGCATATGTGTAGACCTAATTAGGTCTCTTTCTTCTTATTGGACACACATTCAATAAATTACATATGTACAAACCTCATACAACTTTGAAACCATAAAAATATTCTTATTAATATGAAACTCCTTCAAACTACAAAATTTTAGCCATTTTCATTGGTCAAAATGTGAGTTATTCCATATTTTGTCTTTGTAGCCCTAACATAGGGTTTCTCCTAACTGAACAGGCCCGAAAGGTCTCAAAAATATTTAAAATGAGTCTTATGGAGTTTCAAATGTTAAAAATTCCATATTAAGGTATACCTTGACCATAAAAATCTCTTCAAAACTTAAGTTCTGATGGATTACCTCATGTTTATGATTTATTCAAAGATTTCAATAGTCATTTATGACATAGTCTACCTATTCCTACCTTAAGAGGGTTCTATATTGATTTAATGGACTCAAACTTATTTTCATGTATTAAAAAGACAATATAATGTTATATTTAACATATACATAACTTATTCAAACCTTGTATCTTTTCAATCAATCCATAATCAACTTCATTCATAGGTTACATAGTGGTTTTCATAACATAGTCTGACTATGTTCCATTTATAACAAGGTTTATAGTTTTTACTTACTTCCTATATATTTATTAATATTCTCTAGGGTTATATCACCTTTTTTATATCCTCCTAACCATATTCATACCATAACAAACCCCACTTCCTTCACTACTCAGTCATTCAAACAAGACTTCATTGGATGTGTTACTTAAACAAAGCACTCATAGGCCCTGAATGCTTTCAATTATTTCATATGATTTTTTTAGACTTTATACCATTAATAATACCTATAAATGGTATTTCATACCATACCATAACTTATCTCAAGATATTATCAATTCATTGAACTTAAAATATATAAAACACCATTTTCCTTACCTTGGCTATGTCTTGCAAATAGGGTATTATACAGACTGTTATCTGACTCTTAATTATTTGTAGGATTAAATTTTGACCATGGTTTTAATATATTCAAAGCATCAAATTGAATTCATAGATATCAATCATTCATAAACACAAGTATATAAATTAAACATGTTATTTTCTATTGATTCATTTGCTTTACATAAAACTATCTCCAATGATAAAGTGCAGGCTTCTTGATGATTTTCACTCAATCTGATTCTTTCATACCTCTATCTCCTGAGACTCCAAAGCAACTTATTACTCACTACCCTGACTTCCTATCTATGATTCTATTATCCCCTTCAATCTAAAACTTGTTCCCTTCTTTTGAAACAAACTTCTTTCCTAACTACCTTTCTTGTACATGACATTCAAAAACTCTTATTCTTTGTCAATTCATTATGATATATAAATGAAACACTTTTCTAAACCTTCCTAAACTCATTTAATACCTTAAGACAAAATTTGAAAACTTGACCTATTAACCACACACCAAAATTGATCTTAACATGCTAACAACATTTCAATTTTTTAAATGGCCATTTTGGCAAGAAAATACCAGAGGGATATCTAAACACACAAAGAGACTAATTTAATGTCTCTAATGCCTTATAAGTCATACTAAGAGACCAAAATAAACTATACATGATCAAATTTATACAATGTGCTTGATGCCCCTACATCATACTCTTGAAGAAGAAGAAATTTGAACTCCAATGGATTATTCCATGTTTATTTCATTTTTCCAATTCATCTCTCTTAGATCATCATTTTCTTCTAATACTCCATCATGCATCATCTACTCCTTTTACTTACTTTCTTACTTTCCTCTATCATAAACCATCATGTTTGTCTTTTGCCTTTGCTTGCACCTCTTTCTTACACCACCTTGCACTTGATGTGCACACATTCCTTGCTCTTTGCTTCTGACATGTGTGTTGTGTATGCCCCCAAGTGTTATTGTTTCACATATAATTTTTGTCACCACCATGCTTTCAAAAAAATCTAAAATAATTTCATGTTTTCCTAATTCAATCTGGTTCATTACTGCTATCATGGCTTCTTCTTCATTCTCTTTATCTTCATCCATAATCTTCTCTAATGTTGTAACTGCCTTCTCCTCATTTTCCATCATCTCACCATTCAATGCATTTTCAAGTGCTGATATATCTCTTTATAACTGCTCAACATTTTAATAAACAAACATAAAATCAGATTTCATACCTTCTTCTTGGATTTGTACTCCTTTGTCCAAGCCTTCAATGAGGCTTCTAAGCTAATCCTCTTCATCTTTGTCATTGTCAACACTTAGTTGGCTGCCACTAGCTTATCTCTCCTCATGCACACTCACTTCATTCATATCAAGGTACTACTCATCTACTTGTTCTCCATGCTACCTGCTCAACCAAAACATTTACATCTCCTTCTTGAGTTACTTATAAAGCAACTTATTTTGTTCTCTTTCTTCTCTCACTGCTTGGATTCTTCTTTTCTTCATTTGTTATTTGATTGGCTACTTGAATGGATTATTTATCATCACCCATCTCTATTATGGGCTCCCCATTTATCTCATGTGCTCTGCTATGGCCATCAACTCATATATTTTTTACCTCATCTCTTCCATCTCTTTCTCCATCTCTGACCTCTTCTTCTCTTTGTGGTAGTTCTTCTCAATATTTCCCTATCTTCTCTTTTCTCTCTCTTTTCTCATCTCAACTAGGATATCTATCAAATCCTTGGTATCATCTGGACCTATTCTCTCTGACAAGTCTTCTCTAACTTACCACATCATGACCACTTATTTGGTCTCTTCTGAATTTCTCATGACCTCACTAGGTCTCTCTTCTTGTCCTTTCACTAAGATTATTTCTTTCTCCTAAATCACACCTATGATCTCACTCTTGAGCTTTCTCAACAATTCTCACTCTCTCAACAAGCCTTCACTAGCTTCAAGGCATACTGCCACTATCAACCTTCATGCACACTCATACCTCAACACAATTCATGAGCAATTCAAAAGAAATCAAAATAAAAATTCAATAACACATGTACCTTTTGCTTGATGGCCTTATTTTTTATTGTCCTCCTCTACTTCCCATGAAATTATTGTGCTCTAATACCAAATTATGTAGATCCCTTTCACATACTATGCATATACCTAGTTTTAACACTTGTAATCTCCAATACTCATATAGTCAGTTTGCTAGATCTTCCCTTCTTGGTCAACTCTTGCATTGAATCTTCCTTATCTTATCTTTATATTTAACTTTCTCACTCTTAGACTCTTTAATTTTTCTTATCTACCCTTATAATCTACATATATCTTAATTTTCCACTCTCACCATATTATTCACCTTCAATGTTCTCTTTCAAGCTAACTCACACTAGATTCCAATAGGTTTCAATGATCTAATCACTTCCATTCTCAAAACAAGACTCCTCCAGACAATATTAACCTTATATAGTCTCTTAATAGTTAAACAAACTTATCTTGACTCACTTCAAAGCCTCTCCCAACTGATAACTATATCTTCACTTCTAAGACCTTTAATCACCCTACACAGCTAATAGCCTTTTTTGAGTAATTTTGTCTTTTACAATTTTTTACAGATCAATATTGGAAATATAAACACATAATCTACCACCCTTTATCTTGATTGATGTCTCCAAAACAATTTAGGGCTTAACTCATTATTTAGATGCCATTTCTAGCATAGGTGTAGACCTAATTAGGTCTCCTTCTTCTTAAACACTAGTCAATAGAATCCATATGTAACGGACCTCATACAAATTTAAAACCCTAAAAAATATTCTTCTTGATATGAAAATCCTTCAAACTATGAGTTTTTACCCATTTTTAATAGTGGAAATGTAAGTTATTCCATCTTTTGTCCTCCTAGCCCTAACCTAGGGTTTATGCTAACTGAATAGGCCTGAGAGGGCTCAAAAAGCTTTAAAATGACTCTTATGGAGTTTCAAATGTTCAAAATTACATATTAATTTATATCTCAACCATCCACATCTCTTCAAAACTTAAATTTTGATGGATTACCTCATTTTTACATTCTATTCAAAGATTTCAATAGTCATTAATGACATAATCTGCCTATTCCTACCTAAGAGGGTTCCATATTGATTCAATAGACTTATACTTGATTTAGTTTATTCTAAAGACCATATCAGTGTTTTTTTAACATATCCACAACTTATTCAATCCTTTTATCTTCTCAATCAATCCACAATCAACTTCATTCATGGATTACAAAGTGTTTTTCATAACACAATCTGACTGTGTTCCATTTATAATAGGGTTCATAGTTTGTACTTATTTTAGATTTATTAATATTATCTATAGTTATATCACATTCTTGATATCCTCCTAACTATTTATACCATAACAAACCCCACTTCCTTCACTACTCAGTCATTCAAATAAGACTTCATTGGTTGTGTTACTTAAACATAGCACTCACAAGCCTTGAATGATTTCAATTGTTTCATATGAGTTTATTATACTTTATACCCTTGATAAAACCTATAAATTTTCTATCATACCATACCAAAACTTATCTCAAGAGATGACAATTCATTAAACTTCAAAATATATAAAACACCATTTTACTTACCTTGGCTATGTCTTGCACATGGGGTATTGTACAAACTATCATTTGACTCTTAATTCTTTGTAGGATTAAACTTTGACCATGGTTTTAATATATTAAAAGCATAAATTTACTTCACATATATCAATCATTCATAAACACAAGTATACACATTAAACATGTTATTTCTATTGATTCATTTGTTTTACATAAAACTATCTCTAATGATAGAGTACAGTCTTCTTGATGATTTTCACTCAATCAGATTCTTCCATACCTCTATCTCCTAATAATCCTAACTAACTTCTTACTCACCACCCTAACTTATTATCTATGATTCTACTATCCCCTTCAAGCTAAAACTCGTTCCCTTCTTTTAAAACCAACTTGTTGCCTAACTACCTTTCTTGTACATGACAATCATAAACTCTTATTCTTTGCCATTTCCTTATGACATATACATGAAACACTTTTATAGACCTTCCTGAACTCATTTGAGACCTTAAGACAACATTTGGAAACTTGACCTATTGACCACACACCAAAATTACTCCTAACATGCTAATAACATTTCAAAATTTCAAATGCCCATTTTAGTAATAAAATGTCAAAGGGATATCTAAACACATAAAAATTCAAATATAATGTCTCTAATTCCTTCTAATTCATACTAAGAGACCAAAATAAACTATACATGGTTAACTTTGTATAATGTGCTTGATGCCCCTACATCAATATTGATTATTTTTCTTCTAATACAGATGACTATGGTGATGATGGGTATAGACATCCATCATCTGCTTATCACCTTCTAGATTTTTATGAGTTATTTTTTTATCAAATTACCTCTAGTCTACTTCAGACATTATAGGGAATAGGTATATTGATCCAAGACACATCAAAAATTAATTAGTCTATACCATTGTCTCAAGGCATTCAGTAACTTCATTGCCTATGCTCCCGTTACACCATCATTTCATAGATTAGTTGGCCCTCCTACCTTGCATGAGGATAAAAATTCCTTGGATAATAATCACACCTTGGTTGAATATCCATCATGATCTTAGTGGACACATTCACTATTCTAGGGTGATCCACTATTCACTACATTTACTTATAATCCACAATCACTTCTGAGAACTCCATTATAGGATACTGGATGGCTTCTAGGATTTGTAGACTCTAGTGGAGATTTTTAGATCCCTTCTCTTCTTTGGTCGCTTTTAGGAGAGAAGTTAGTCCTACAGGTTTTTTCCTTTTCTCCATTTTATGGGAGTTGAATTGTACTTGGGTACCTCATCAAGCCTTGTTGCAGGACCCAATATTTTCTACCCATCTAAGCTACACTTCAAGGGGGTGTTAGTGTAGGATTGTTATCACTTTCAATTTTACCTACATGGTTGTTAGTCAGCTTTCTTATGGTTATTAAGGTCATTAGGGTAAATACACTTAATGTGTTTTCTAATTGTGAGTTGAGTTGTTACCTTTTTGGGTGACCAAGTTTCTCACTGTATAATATATCTCCTTTGTAATTTTGACTAATGAATCAAATAATTAATCATAAATCAATTTATGAATCTCTCCTTTTACTCTGCATTTTCTTTCACATAATTCTAGGCTTTTCTTGCAATCTGTGATGTTCAAAGATCTTGGATTAATCTGATAATATTTTATTTTTGTTTGAAATGCTTTTATGTTTTCTATTGCACAATCACCTCATTTTATTTTATATTAATTATGATGTTTTCCAGTGTATCTCCAAATATATGCTTATAAACATACTTATTATATTATAAATATAAATTTTATTGTGTCTATAGTATTATTAATATAATTATAAATAATGGGATTTTATTTGATTCCAAGCAAAAGTTTCACTTAAATTATAGTTTATTAAATTATATGCTTCTAGACTTAAGTCAATTATATTATTAATATAAATTTTAATTGTGCCTTTACTTTTGGCTTAGTTTATATATTCATCAATATTCAAATTAGTAGAATATTCTTCTAGCCTTTTCAAAAAAATAAGATCCAATTCTCTCTTTTTCTTTAACACGAGTTGCAAACCTCTTAATGTAAAAGACACATAATAGAGCTTGGCCCACACCTCATGAATTACAATAAAATTCCATGAGGAAAATATAAGTGATAAGTAAACAAATCCTAAAAACATATTTACTCCATTTGTGTTCAAATTTGAACAAGTGAAGTAAAGTTTACCAAACATATTTTTTAAAATTATGTTATTAAATCACTTATTACAAAAGACACCACATGAACTAGAAACCTTCATGATTCACCTCAAAAATAGCTTAACTCAATTTAATATTAATGTCCACCAATGGCCAAAATCTATAGGACTGTAAAAAGTAAAATGTGAAGTAGGACAAGGGCAGCACAATGTAAAACCAAATCAATACACAACCAAATCATTCTAGAAAACTAGAAAGGAATAATAACACACAAGCACTAGTTCAACAAGATGAGATACATTTTGGAAATTGAGAATGGGGTTGTCACCTACAAGATGAGTCTTACTTATTTGAAGAATTATTATATCATTCAAGGTCTTAAAACATTATATGATGGTAATGAATCCAAAGGATCAATGACACCTCATAAACCTACTACAAGGTCACTTATTACTCAGGTCATGAGAGGCTTAAAATTAGGAAGTAATCAAACCTAATATATGCCACTCTTGGGGACTTGTCTCTAGAATGTTGATAAATGCAAAACATCTTGAATAAAATCACTAAACATATTTGGTCCATGTAATCCATGAAAACCTAGAGGGAGTCATGAGTCCTTATACAATAAATATTTGCACCATCCAAACTCATCAAGGGAGCATTTGAATATAAAGATGTCTTTGGTCTCATGCTCTCAATAAGAAATATAAAAAACATATTTATCTTGAAGAATATGATGATTTTCTCAACACACTGATGGAATAAAAATTTGAGGTGAACTGAGGGACCCTCAAATTTCAAGGCAACTGGAGTCTAATGTGTCTAGGAAGTCTCTAATGAGTGCACTATTGAAACAAAGATAAATCTAGAGTAGTTTTGGAGCTTTGAATAAAGTGGCACCCTAGGCTTTAACCAGTGTATAGTAGATAGGATTTTTAAATCCTTACTCAAATGACCATTTCTTATTTCCCTCTTGGAAAGGTTATTTGCATCTATTGATAAGAAGTATCAAGTGGTATGTCAATATCAAGATCAACAAGATGGATAAACAAGAAAGTTATGCCATACCAATAAGGTTCAACCCCTAAATATACAACCTAATTATAGGAATTAAGTGCAAGACATGAATATCTAAGTGGCCAATTTGTGATTCTTGACCTTATACTTGAGCCTTTGAAACATTTTTACCATAGGGAAGATCACCAAAGAAATAATTAGGCCTTTACCAAACTCCTTAAGAATGATAGTATGACTAATCTCTTAGAATGAGTATGCTTAAATAACATCAAGACAAGTAGTCTATTTATTAGGCTTTGGTCCACAACACAAAGATATAGTCCCTAGACTTTTCACCCATCTTGGAGAGTTGAGTGGAAGAGGTACATTTTTTACCAAAAAATTGAAATAGGAGCTGAAATCACCATTTCTCAAAGGTAGTAAGATCTACATAACCTTCACTTAATCTACTCTCCTCCTATATTGCTTGTGTCAAACTGAAGCATGATCTAGAGAAGAGCACCCCAAGTACATGTATGATGAGACCATCTCAAACTGCTCTCCTATGCATGTGAGAATCACTTGGTTTGCCTCATTTTTGAAGATGAGAAAATCCATGACTTTAATCTCTCAAACCTACCTTAAGCCAATGAGTATCATAATAAGATCCAAACATTCCTTCTTGTCATAAGATACCCCTCAATGAGTGAGATATCAAGATAATGACATATATAAATAATATAATAGCAATAGGAATTCCAAAGTGAAAGAAACATGTGTTACACCCAAGGTGCTTAAAATTATCTTCTCCAGCTTATCAATGTTAACTCCAAAATGTGTAAGAGAGAACAAGCAATATTTTTAAACTCATATATTGATTTTTAATACCTATGTGTTACCAATAATGAGTTCACACCCTACAATTTAATGGACTCACAAAGTGTTATTACAAGTGATACCACCAAGGTTAAAGGACCCAAAGTTTTTAAGTATCTCAACTAGCAATTGTCAAGGGATGGTGTCATATGTCTTGATAGAAATCCATAAATCAATAATATGCATTTTGCTTATTCTCTTTGGCCTCTTCAATAATTTAATTCAAGGTGAATATATGGTCTTTCAAACTACCAACAATATCTAATGACATTTTGGGGGGTTATATGTAAATCATTCTCCATCACTTTGATTGTTAGAGCTAGCCTGAGAATTTTCTTGTAGGAATTGATGATGTTATTGCACATGGGAAGCTACTTGATTTCTACTATTCTCCAACTTTTGATTGTATTCTCAAAATTGGAGATTTGGATGTTATGCATACAAAAAATGTGATGTAAATACAATAGCACAATTGTTGCCAATATCATAATCCATGGATCTAAAGATGTTGAAATTCACAATACCAATAATGGAGTTCACATGTATATTTGTGTTATTTTAGAAAATACACATGATGAAATCATCAACATATGGTTGGAATCATATTGATTAAGAGCAAATGCAACCCTTGGGCATGAATAATGACACTTATCAATGTTCTAATCATGATTGAATTCATAGTTTAAGGAATTAAGCTATATATATATATATATCCAAAAATGGCATGCATTATAAAAATGTGATGTTGACCCTTATGATAGTCATGTTGGTGATATATAATAAAGGAAAAAGGTATAAATTTACTAAAAAATCCAAAATAGGTCATTACAACTCAATCATACTCGTGTTGCAAAAGTAACTCGAGTGTGATTCTTTCTTAAAAGGTCTAAGAAAAAAATGATGGTGGTGATGATGATGGTGGTGGTGGTGGAGGATGATGATTTAGACAAGTATAAATATACATAAATGGAAGCAAACTAGTTATTATTTTCATTTCCTCACTGACATCAAAAGTATCATACACGTCAATAATAATAAAATGATACCATAAGATGTTAGAAATAGGATGTCATGGGCTTGTAGTGTTGAACAAACCAATTCAAAGGCATATAGTTATGTTGTATGATGCAAATACATCTCTCCTAAAATATTGCATCTAAGGTTAAAGGCAAGGCTTGGCCTAGGTTAACATAGGAAATTTTCATTTGTTGAAGGCTGATATGAAAATGGAATCAAACAAGTTATTATTTTCATTTCCTCACCGACATCAAAAGTGTCATACACATCAATAATAATAAAATGATACCATAGGATGTTATAAATAGGATGGAATGGGCTTGTGGTTTTGACCAAACTAATTCAAATGCATAAAGGTATGTTATATGTTGTAAATACATCTCTCCTAAAATATTGCATCTAAGGTTAAAGGCAAGACTTGGCCTAGGTTAACATGGATAGGAAATGTTCGTTTGTTGAAGGCTAATATGAAATCTCAAATTATCTTCTTTTTATCATGAAAACATAACAAATAACACACAACATAGTTTGTATACCATTTATTCTAGAATAAAATTTGACAAAAGAAGTAATACACAATTAAAATGGTAAACAATTGTAATAAAAAAAAGTAATACATAATTAAATTGGTTAAAAATAGTTCCAGACATCAATTTTGGTCTTGATATAGTAATCAGGTATATGACTCTAAGAAAAAAATTGTTTCCAAAATCTCATTAAGTCAATCTTCCAATTGGCACTATTAGGCCCATCTTAAAATGTCATGAACTTTCCTTTCTCACATTTTATGCATCCACATACATTATATTTTCATATAACAACATTCATGCTTCAATGGCAAATTGTTTATATATCGACTATAAGGGACACCACATAGGCCTAGAAATATATCAACTATCATACATAAAATACAAGGTATCTCTTTTGCATCATTAAAATTCAAATTGTAATAATGATCCACAAAGTGCATCCTCTACATATATCAAAGTGATTAATTCATCGTAATCATCTTATTACTTCATTTATTAGCTCCAGACCTACTGAGTTTTCATGAATCATTCTTGGAATTATCTGTAATAAGTGCGACCAATAAAATATGAAATGTTGATTATGACTTAAACCAACCAGGTTAGTAGGTTTACCATTAACATAGTGTCCATTATACTTACCTATACAAATAAATGGCATATTTAGTATTTTATATTATTCATATTGTATAATAATTGTTAATCAACTATACAAATATCATGACATAATGTTAATGTCTTGATGTAGGACTCCATCCAACAAGGTTAACATGTTTTCCATTAACATAGTGGCCAATACACCTACCCATATAGGTAAATTCCATATATAGTATTTTATCATATACCCCCTAGATCCACAATTTGGTTTTTTATTAATAATGCATAACTATTGGTCTATGACCCATTATATTCATTAACTACCTCATATCCACTACCAAACTATCCTTGTGTGTGTACAGGAAAGCACTCGTTAAGTATCACATAAAATAATTCCCCTATTTCTCCATGCAAAATTCAACAAGGAATATAGATTTCTATATCATTTTATTTGGGTCATAGGATTTACATTAGCTTGATGAAAAACTCAAGGAAAGAGTTTGTTTCAACGATTATGACCTTCACACTCAATGAAATGTGACTAGATATTAGCACACAAAATAATTTAACTATCACTCACATTAAATATGACAATCAATCATTAAATTTATACACATATGAAATGTGAGTAATGCAGATGCAATAACACATGATTCTTGTGTGATTGGTTCCTTGAATGGATATATAAATTGGGTGTTGTCATCACTGCCTATTTTCATTCTTCTTAGTATCCTTCACATGAGATTTATGTTGTAAAACTGAAACATGAATCATTTGTAGTACACGTGTTGATAATTAATAAGTAATATGTGTGTGTGTGTGTGTGTGTGTGTGTGTGTGTGTGTGTGTGTGTGTGTGTGTGTGTGTGTGTGTGTGTGTGTGTGTGTGTGTGTGTGTGTGTGTGTGTGTGTGTGTGTGTGTATATATACATATATACATATATACATATATATATATATACATATATACATATATATATATATACATATATATATATACATATATATATATACATATATATATATATATATATACATATATATATATATATATACATATATACATATATATACATATATACATATATATATATATACATATATATATATACATATATATATATATATACATATATATACATATATATACATATATATACATATATATATATATATACATATATATACATATACATATATATACATATATATATATGTATATATATGTATATATATGTATATGTATATATATGTATATATATATATATATATACATATATATATATATATATATATATGTATATATATGTATATATATATATATATGTATATATATATATATACATATATATACATATATGCATATACATATATACATATATATATATATATACATATATATATATATATATGTACTATTCCATATCATCTAAGTACATCATCATATTTGATTCACATAAATCATAAAAATTATAAACATGTATATTTAAAACAAAGCTCATTCTATGCATTCCAATTTTTAATTATATCATTCAAAAAAACTATATCATATCACATCATTAGTTTTCACAACACAAGGTTCCTTGAGTCCAAACTACAATGAGGACTCAATAGAATTCACAATGTTCATTATCATTTTATCATTTACCAAAATAAGTATGAAATGGATTTAACACATATATGTCTCCAAAATATAGGGGATTTGTTTTATAATATTTATAAGAGATGCATGCTAAAGTGAAATTAAAATGAAAAGTATATGTGTGCAAAATGTATGTACTAATGTGGAAAGCAATTCAATGCCAACTTTGTTAAGGTTATTTTCATTTCATGTGTATAATACCACCATTTTTCATCGATTCATCTAAATGAAAGTTTAATTCAAAAAATCCATAATATTAAGCTTCTTGAGAAGGATTATAAGATAAATTCATAAAAGATTGGTGTTTCAATTCACAAATTCTCAAGGCTTGTAAAAGAACCAAAGGAAAATGCAATATTTTCACCAAATGGTAAATGAAAGAAATGAAAAAGGCAGTAGTCTCAGTATGAAAATGTTTCAAAATAAAAGACTAATAGTGGTACAAAGTATGTGGTTTGCAATACTAAAGTATTTGTTCATTTGGGTAGTCTTTTTTGGAAAAAAAATAGGACTAGTGAATTATGAAAAGAATTTAAGAAGAAAAACATTTTCCATCTATGTGAGAATAACATGGATGCCTCTACATGCCTTGTGTTTTATTTGTTGGGAGGCATATAATCCTAAACTTGTACATTTTAGATGTGAATCTTTTACAAAATGATTTCATAAAGATGTATTTAAGCTTAACATGGATAATATTATTCATTTGGTTACTTTCAAGTGTCACAAATGTCACAAGAGGACGAGACTTGCATGTCCTCATGGCAATAATAACCTATAGAGTAAAAGGCTTGATATGCAGATTGAAATGGATAATGAATAAATGCTAGATGTAGCTAAAAATTTAAATCCTTCTAATGTTGTATATAATAAGCTAAAAATTAATAAATAGGGTTCTTCTAGAAATAATTCCATAATAAAATTATTTTATGATGTTTTAGATTTCACTATTATATCCATATTTAGGGAAGAGAAGAATAAATCAAATTCTTAAATATTTTCCACTAATAAACCTCATATTATCTTGGTTGTTGGAGAGTTTACATTAGAGAAGAACCCAATATTTATAGTACTAATGAGGATCACATGTAATTGAAAATAAGAAATTAATATCCATGTGCTAAATTAAAGATTGAGAAGATGAGAGAAGAAGATAAATACATCATGAATGGGATGAAATATATAATAGGATCACCTAGATTTCATGGTTTGGTTGTTCACATCCTTGTTATGAACATCCAGGTAGTGGACACAATGTAAAAGACCAAAAAATTGTACCTGAAAAAGAGACCTTAGATCATCAGAATAGTTTAGTTTATATCTTACTATATGGAAAAGTTAGGCATGACCAGGCATCCACTAAGAAGAGGAGGACTGCATATTATTACATTATCCATAATGAGAAAAAGACATCAAATCTAAAATTTAAAGATCATAAATCTGAAAATGTATGGATCAGACATGTTGATCATAAATCTCATAACCACATAATGCCATGAGACCAACCAAAGAGGATTCATGAACATGAAAGGTCAGATCATAACACATAAAAATTAAAATGGATTTTAATTAAAATGTGTTTGAGGACGAATAGTTAAGAAGAGGTCAGCTAAAATATGAGCATTAGACCACTAATCTAACTGGTTGGTGTGTTCGTCATGGATCACCACTCTGAACATTAACCACCATCTGGTTGCATCCCCCTTCTTTGTCATTTTTCCTTGACCATGTTTTTTCCTTAATCACCATTACTAGATAGTTGTGAACATCTTGTTCATCACTATTATCAAAATTCATTTTTGTCCTTTGTTTGAAGTGGTTTTCACTAGGTAAATTCTCACACCTCCCTCTATTTAAAAACTTAATATGGGAGCATGTAGTTTTAACCAGGTAATGGCACACATTTAATTATCCCCCATAGCATTTGGATTGACCATTGTCATTTGAAGTTTGTGCCTTTTTTAGATATGTAATATTGCTAAACCCTAAAACCATTCATTGAACACATAATTCATTTGACACACTCTTGGTTATGCTACATATATAGGAATTTAAACTCTATACCTTTATATTCTAGATTTATACTCTAAAAGAATTTGAATGTTTAGAAATTTGACCCCTAGTATGTTCATTAACCATGTATGTACAGTTAGATTATAAAGGTTATTGATTGACCATGTATGCCCTATGTACTAATACCATATTCTAAAGATTACTAAGTCCTTATTGATTTTATACTTGGTTGTAATAGTATAATTCCATATGTACTAATTCCCTATTCTAAGAGGTAGGGTATAGGAGTGTGAGTTTTGTTTAAAGTAATAACTGGTATTGAATGAATTATGTGTTCAATGAATTCTATGTAGTATATCCTAATTACACAAACTATTCTATAAATTATGTATTGAATGAATGATTATGCCCTAGCTATTCATTAATTCCTTCAATTATTTGATAATATAATAAACATAAAACAAACTATGCCCTAACCAATCCTTAATTTATTCAAGTAGTCAAAAATACAGTTAACATAATACTCCTCAATTGTACAGTCAGAATTGTGCTAATGTGAAGGATGGGCATGTATAATTATTTCTTATGGGCTTACAAAAAACTTATTGTGTTCATTTTTATTGATAACTCAATAAATTTAATAATACAAGGATCATGGAAACCCATTGATTGTATTGTTGATTGCTTAAATGTGATGGTAAGCTTATTTTGGAATGATTTTAGGATCTTACCATGTTTTGTGCTTAAACATGCATCTATCTTTTATGACTGAGCTCATGTTAAGGGTGGTTATAACTATTCCCTTAAATGATGATATGAATGGATGTTTCTAATGTTTAATTTCTTGTTGATAATGGAAAGAGTGACATAGGTAGTGGATAACTTAGCACTATGTTTCTCTCAATGTTATGTTTCTCTTAACTTAGTACTTAGTATAAGTGTTTCTTATGATCTTGAAAAACACTTATTATATTCATTTTGTTGATAACTTTATCAAGTTAACAATAGAAGAATATTGAAAACCCATTGATTGTATTGTTGATGACTTGAACCTAATTGTATGCTTATAAAGGACTTATTTTAGGATCTTACCATGTTTTGTCTTTAAACCTACATCTATATTTTATGAATCAACTCACATGTTTAGGGTGGTTATAAATATTCCCTTAAATGGTGATATGAATGGATGTTTCTAATGTTTAATTTCTTGTTGTTAATGGAAATAGTGACATAGGTGGTGGATAACTTAGTATTATGTTTCTCTCAATGTCATGTTTCTCTTAACTTAGTACTCAATATAAGGGTTTCTTGTGAGCTTGAAAAACACTTATTATGTTCATTTTTGTTGATAACTTTATCAAGTAAATAATAGAAGGATCATGGAAACCCATTGACTATATTATTGACTACTTGAACCTTATGGTATGCTTATTTGGGAATGATTTTAGGATCTTACCATGTTCTGTGCTTAAACGTGCATCCGTCTTTTATGAATGATTTTATGTTAAGGGTGGTTATAGCTATTCCCCTAAATTTTGATATGAATAAATGTTTCTAATGTTCAATTTATATTATTAATGGAAAGAGTAACATAGGTGGTGGATAACTTAGTACTATGTTTATTTCAATAGGTCATTAATAAGTATTAGAATATGGTACTAGTACGTAGGGCATTATAATAGTAAAGTCAAGTATAAAATCAATGCAGATGGAAAAACATTGATTAATTTTTGAATGATTGAACCTGATGGCATGCTTATTTGCGAATGGTTTTAGGATCTTACCTTATTCTATGCTTAAACATGCATCTATCTTTTGTGACTAAGCTCATGTTGAGGGTGGTTATAACTATTCCTTTAAAAGGTGATATGAATGGATGTTTCTAATGTTTAATTTCATGTTGCCAATGGAAAGAGTGACATAGGTGGTGGATCACATATTACTATGTTTCTCTCAATGTTATTTTTCTCTTAATTTAGTATTCAATATATTTTTTTCTTATGAGCTTTTTAAACACTTAATGTGTTCATTTTTGTTGATAAATCTATCAAGTTAATAATAGAAGGATCAGGGAACGCCATTGATTGTATTGTTGACTGCTTGAAGAAATTAATGTTTTGGGGTTAGAGTTGGATTTTTTTGTAAATAGTTTTTAGCTATGATAAGTAATATGCATAAGATGTGAGGTGTTTTATGATATACCTAGTTAGGTTTCTATCACTCAATTTATTTATTTAATTTTAGAATTATAGTAAAGATAATAATTTAAAGAGACAATTCTTTAGTACCTTAGTATTAGTTAGCATTTTAAACTTATCATTAATAGCATTGTATACAATCTATTAATGCAATGTATGGTAAAGATGCACATTGTCAGATTTTGATTTGATCGCACTCTCTAAGGATAACCCTATCAATGTGTTGAGGTTAGGGTGTGCAAACTTATTTTCATTAACATGATATAATTATATGAATCTTGAAGATGCTTATGTTTTCTAAATATTTTCCTTTTTTACATAGGATTATGGACAACATATGGACATCTTATGTATAGTTGTTTGATATGAACCATCAGTCTGTATAATGGTATACTATAATCCATATTATTATAGTCTATATAATTCCCAAAATATTTCATGTATGTATAATACCCTTTACATTTTGTATAATTTTTTAATATTGTCCTTCTTGATACATAAAAGAAAGGAGCTAATTAACTAATTGGTTTTCCTTAATGTGTTGTTAATAGACGTTAGCCTAGTTTTGAGCATTAGACATTGATTTATTTGGTGGGCCTTATAGACACTTCAACCAAAAATGTAAAGGCATTGGCTAGTTGAGGTGATCTAGCTTGATGCTTGTATGTACAACACCCTTTACATTTTGTATAATGGTCTATGGATATGCTTACATGTATAATCCCCTTCACATTTTTTAATAATGGTCTACTATTATCCATCTTGATACATAAATCAAATAAACCAATGAACCATCAATCTGTATAATGGTATGTTGTCAATATTATTGTAGTTTGTATAATGCCCTATAACTTGTTTCTCTATATAATACCCTTTATATTATGTACATTTTGTATAATGGTCAAGTGTATAATACCCTTTACTTATCTTACTATGATAATGGGATATGTCTATTGGTTCATTGGTTTCTTTCTTTTATGTAGCAAGATTGATTGTTTTAGTTTTTATGTGAAGGGTAGTATCCCCAATGCTTCAAATAATAATTAATATTAACAATGAATAACAATAAACCATTATACATATTGATGGTTCATTGGTTCCTTTATTTGATGTGTCAATATGGACAATAGTGTGAATAAATTGACACTATACCATTATACAGACTGATGGTTCATTGGTTCTTTTCTTTGATGTAGCAATATGGAAAACAACGTAAATAGACCAACAATATATCATTATACAGACTAATGGTTCATTGGTTCCTTTCTTTGATGTATACAGATGGAAAATAATGTGAATAAACTAGGGGTCAAATTTCTAAACATTCCAGATCATTTATAGTATAAATCTAGAATACAAAGGTACTAGATTTCAAATTCCTTTATATTAGCATATCTAAGAAGGATATATAGAATGTAAAGGGTATTATACAAGTAATGAATATATATACAAATTCCTTTTTGTAAATAATGTGAATACTTGATCTATGTATACCATTACAAATAATTTATAGGCTTTGAGTTTTCCCTTACCTCTAATAAAGTGGATAATCTTCTTTACGATTTTGATGGTGTGGATGTATAAACTTACAATGGATTATATATTGAGAGGAAATTCTTAAATGAGGAAATTACGATGTTTTTTTATGGATGGATTAGAGGGGTCTCTATCATGATCACTTTATTATTTTTATTTTACTTTATAATAATTTATTTTCATGGGGACATGCACACTCAGCCTTTAAATATGAATGTAACATAACATGACACATTGATACCTTGTTAAAAACAAGTTAGAATACCAACCTAGAAAATCCTAAATGTTTCTCTACTGAAGCAAGTAAATAATTGGTTATATATATTTAAGTCATTGATTCAAATTAAAAACCCATGTTAAGAGTTTGTTTGTTTGATATAGGAACTCACATGAGCATAAAAAAGTATAGGGAACTACACAACGATATGTGGGAAGACTCTTACTTCCTAGCTATAAATGGATCTAGACTACTAAAATAATGTTGCTCCTAAGGTTTTAGTATATGTCCAAGTTATTCAAGCCACTATCAAGCTATGGATGTTTAATAAAATCAATATAGACATGATATTGGGAATGAACTTCCTAAATCAATTTATGCCATACACTATAAGTGATTCACATCTAATACTTAGTCATTATGACAAAGTTATTCCTATGCCCAAAATATAGGTGACCACTATTAGGGTCATAATTAATCATGAGCCCATAAGGTTTTATGAATCAAAAATCTACATGACCATTCAAGATGCTAAAAACAAAAAGGATATATTGGAAGGAATTATTGGAAAAATAAATAAATAGTGTGGCAAACATCCTAGAAGGTTTTGGGATAAATGTAAGTATAGTTTCAAACTTGAACTTGTCCTAGGAATAGACCATACAAAAAGAATCAAGTCAAATACTATTCCTTTTACACCACACCAAATAAAAATAGAAGAAGAAGAAATAAAAGATATTCTTGCTAAGGTATTAATAAAATAGAGTCTTAATGAATGCGCATCTCCAAATTTTTATGTCAACAAGCACTCAAAATAAAAATGTGGTAAAATGAGACTAGTTATCAATTATAAAAATTTGAATTATTGGTTGATTCCACTTAGACACCTTATCCCAAATAAAACCATTGTGGTTAAAAATTAAAAAGATGTGTTGTTTTTTCTAAATTTGATTTGAAAAGTGGATTCTAGCAAATTGTTGTCGACTAGAAGGACACCTATAAAACCAATTTTGTCTTGTCATTTCTTGATAGACACTATCAATGGAATTTCATGCCATTAAATCTAAAAAAATCACCTAATGAGTTTCAAAAGAGAATGGATGTTATATTTGGATAATATGAATATTTTCCTAAATATATTGATGATGTGTTTATATTATTTAAAAACATCAATGATCATTTAAGTCATCTAAAATAGTTTGAAATGTTATACGATGAACATGGATTAGTCATGTTTGAGAAAAATATGGAAGTGAGAAAAATAGAAATTGAGTTTTTTTGTCTAAATATTAGAGAAGTAAAAATTACTTTACAGCCCCACATTCTTAAATCTCTTGAAAATTTTCTAGATGAGATTAAAGATAAAACACTACTTCAAATATTTTTAGGATATTTGAATTATTGTGCACCATTTTATAAGGATCAAACTTTTAATAAGAAACTAATACAGCAAAGGCTATGAAAGGAAGATCCCCCATGGATGAAAAAAAATAACACAAGTAGTTATCAAAATCAAAGGAAAGGTTAAAATGATCCCTGACCTAAACCTTTCTGGTGATGAAATGATCTTAGAGATAAATGCTTTTGATGATGCTTATGGAGGAGTATTACTAGAACAAACTATTAGTGGGAAAGAAGAAGTTTGTTATTACTATAGTGGTACATAAATGACACTCAGAAAAAATACCATTCCATTAAGAAAGGACTCCTTACTACTAAGCTTTGTGTATTCAAACTAAGTATCTTTCATATTCCTAAAATATTTATACTAAGGAATGTTATTTTGCAATTTAAATCTATCATCAGGAAGCCCCATATTCAAAAAATTGGAAAACAAATCATAATGAGATAGGATATATGGTTTTACAACTTTAATTTTGAAATCCAATATAAAAAGGAGCCTGTAATAGCCTTGTGGACTTGTTATCAAGAGAAGATGCTAGCTGGTATCAGAAAAATATTATTCTAACCATATATTTATTTTTCAAGCTAGTCAGAAGGATTGGGAATATAACTATATTATATAAGAACTCTCAAAAGCTAAGAAACAAAGATTGTTGTAGTGATTGTAGGTCCTTGTTAAGAAAAGAATTAAATAACTACTTATAAATGCTATTGAAACTATACTATTAAAATACTTCTTTCAAAATTCCAGGAGAGAATATCTTCCCTCCAAAATTGATTGTAGGGAGTGGACACATGGATTGACTATATGTAACAATTTAATTGAATTTATGACTCCACAACCATCTTTAGAAGACTTCTAAAATATTCAAACCCACACCATTTTCTATAAAAAGGTAAATATTTCCATCCAGTCAATAAATTAACAAGAAAGTTTACAATTGGACCTAATGGGATGTCTTGAGACGAATGATAAAATATGCCTAAAGAATTTTGGTTATTATATTTTGCTCCAAAGATGGTAATCCCTTGGTTCTATTTGTTAATCCTAAATCATGACCTTGGAATCCATGCTGAAGATATGTTGTTCAAAATTTCCTATGACAATATTTATGAGGACATTGAGTTTGAGTTCCATTTCCATTCTTATGAATTTGAATTTGTACATAATCAATTCAAGATTAAATTTGCTAGAATATTCAAATCTTTAGTTAAAGAGTATTTATCTAAGTTAACTAATGAGTTATTCTCAAAAAAACTTGATCATCCTGCTACGTGGTAGAGACTATTTCCATATTACTTTGCTAATGTAAATTATGATTGGGATGAATACATTATTGATATATATGGGGATGCAGATGAACTCAACATTGGTTGGTATGTTAAAATTCCCAATGGGGACTAGTATCATGGAATCAAGTTGGACCCTAAAGGTTTGTTTTATGTTCCTTTAATATGGCAAGGCAGACAGATTACTTATATAATAAACTAGTTAGTTAACTAGCGTATGGTTAACCATGTACCTCCTATTGTAAGGAGGAGTAACCTATTCTGACATGGCATAATCCAAGTGTGTGTGTATACACATAATATTTTCAAACATTATCAATTACTAATGATTTATTTCTTGTAGGAACCCATCAAGTCTCAATATCTCTAAGTACACACCTTAAAGGGTGCATTGGGAAAGGGGTGGAAAAACTATTGGTGCTTCATAATATTGTTGTCCCCTATAACACCATTTTTAACCAACACAAACCTCTCCTATACTTCCTAAGATTTGAAACATCCCTTACACACTCCTCCAAGATATTCATCACCCTAAACAACCCCTACCTAAGACAAAAACTCTTTTTAACATTTAACAAACAACGTTGGCATGGACTGACCTTGTATTTAAAACATATTAACACGCTACAGGACTAGGTTAGCCTTGGTCAACCCAATCTGGGACCTAGTTTGCTTTTATTAATTAATGATATAGGGTTGATTGGGCTAACTCTATCAACTAAATTTTCAAAAGGGTTTAGGATTATATCTAGATAGATATACACATTATTTTTACCATTTATTAGAGAGAGACAAGAAGAAGAACATTGTTATTGTGCATCTGCTTATCCACCATTTTACTTGAGGAGTCATTTACTTAGGGTTTTACCATTAGAAAAAAGAATGTTTTCTTGTGAAAACTTGAGATTCACTAGGTCTTTGGCTAAACTATATCCCATTGTCCATCCTTAGATTCTTCAACATACACAAAAATCTCCTACAAATCACCATCGGCCAAGGGAGATATTAAGGCTCAATGGGTTTGTCTTCAAGGTAAGTATTATTAAACTCTTAGTCCTCCTTATTAAAGTAGATAGATTTGCATTTGTTATCTTATATGTTTATCTCTCCATGCATTAGGATTTCCTATACATTGGCTTAAATATATATCTTCTATGCATGATTAATTTTATGTTTATTACCCCCATTTTGTGCCACAAGCTTTGGTGAACACTAGGTTAGATTTTAATTTACTTTGCATTTACATTTTGAATATAGAAAACACAGGACCTAGTTAGGGTTATCACATGGTGTTTCTTGACTAGGGGCTTTGGAACCCTCTCTAGTGATGTCATTATGGTTAATAAACCCTTGGTTAGGTCTAATGAATCTATCTTGGTCATGACCTCAATTGTATAAATGTACCAACAAGTAGAATGGTAAGTGTGATTTATCCTCTACAAGCTCAGATTGATTTGTAGATCAAATTCACTTTCTTTTTTATACATACTAGTGAACCCAATGTGAAACTAACCCTTGCAAGTTTTATTTCATGCATTTATTTTCATTTGTTATATATTTTTATTTCTAAAGTATTGTATCAAAATTGTTGATTTAGTATAACATTTTTTATGTAGTTTTAAAAAATAGTTGCTCCAAATGACTTTATATTTCTCTATGTAATTCTTCTCCAATAATAGGTAAGTGGATCGATCGGCTCGACTAATTTTTATTTTTTTCAACCATAGGTTTGTAGACTAAGTAAACTTAGTCAACTCTATTTGTAGCTTATTTTTAACATACAAGTTTTGCAGATTAAGTCAACCCAATCGACTCTATTAGTAGAATATAAAAATCAACATTTGAGCAACACAACATAAAATTAACAAACTAAACATCTTCAAAAACTCTCAGGGTCATTCTTATCTTCTTAGTCCTTTCATTTTTTCACTTACAGACCTATTTTTCATAGTTTGCAGTCTAGAAAACTACAACACTATAGTGAACTCGGTCAACCATGTCAACAAAGTTCTATAGTTTTATTTCTCTCTATAAAACACAGTTGACCAATTCGACTATGTTCTTCTAGATCTTGATTTTGAAAATAATAGTGACCTTGTTGACTCTATTTTATAATGTTTTCATACAATGTCACTTGAATTGAATCTAAAATATTCAACAAAGGAATTAACCTATATTGATAGTAATTAATTCACTTTTCATTTTTGTTGTTTGCTTTCCTAGAGTAACAAATATATACTAAATGTGAAGTTTTTAATTTATCAATTTAGTCACATTATTTTTCTTTTTCACACACTTCCAAATCATATAACACCTAAAAACATTAAACATTTATTCCCAAGGTCTACCTACTTATATTTCATCACTAAGGGGAAAACTGACTTGGTTTTCTAGCCAGTTATAAATACATGGTTGATGTTATATATTGACAAAGCACCTAACACCCTTATCATTGTGGGATTGTGAAGTGAGGGGGTAGGCCATAATACCAAGATAGTACAAATCCATTTCAACCTAAACTACCTAAAACTATCCATAGATTTATTTTCTAATTCCTTCTTATAGCCAACTTCCTATGACATTAATTTCAAAATTTATTATAACTTAACATTTAGGAATGATCGCTTAGCTTAGCATTTACATTTAAGTTTTGTTATTTGCTCTTTGATTATTATATTTTCTATTGCAAAAACTGTACTATCCAACATTAGTATAAGGTTTATGTTGTGTGCTACAATTAGATCAAACACATTGATCTAATTTCTTGTGTGCTTAATTATATTTACTTAACTTTTGTCTTGTAAATTTTTTTGTATTTTCATAGCACTGTCGCCCTTGTCAACATAGTATCTTGTAAGTTTTTTGTTCTCCTTATCTTAAGTACACAATCAACCTATATGATTGTGTATATTTTTAGCTTGTTCAATTTCTCCACCTATAGTACATAGTTAACCTATATAATTATGTCCTTTATAGCCTATTCAATTTTTCCATTTACATTACACAGGCAACCTATACAATTATGTCCTTTATAATTTATTCTATTTACTATCTTACATAACACCATTGATTGGTTTGACTCTATATCTTACCATTTGATCCTTATTTCCATCAATGTTTAAGTCTCCCTCCCTCATCATAAATTTCCTATTTGATGATAATATATAATTAAATCAAACAAACATTATGAGTGTTACCAACCCTAATAGGTTCCCTAGGACACAACTTGTGGCACCATCATGGATGAAAGTAATGTCCATGTTTTCACTTGCACTACCAACTATGGGACTCCTCCCCATTCATCCTCAACACTTAACCCTTTTTTATCACTAGAACATGATTGTGATTTAGAGTACACCACTAAAATGCTCTTTTTCATCAATGAAAACCCTCAACATAGAGTAAAAAATCCTACAACCATTTATAATCTCATGATAGGTCCCCATATAGGAGAACCCTATTCACCCTCCCCTACCTTTTCCCATGGATTTGGAAGAAACACTTTCTTTGCATCTCACCAATTTCATTATATTATGTCTCCTTCTCATACATAACATCATCTTTGATGTCTTCCTCAACCACCATGCCAAGTATTTCTACCAACATGATAAGTTTAATTTTTAGTGGGCCTCTTCAAAATACCCATACCCTTAACCATGCTACTAGTGCATCTTTTTCTACTAATGCTTTGCATGCCACCAGTGTGACACATTCTACCACTCATAGTCTAACTCAATCTATTAATACTAACACTAATGCATCACATGTTGCATACACTAGTTAAAATGTTATCGAAACTAAGCAACTCTTATTAAAAACACTTAATCAAATGCATGCATTTCAAACTAATAAAATAAATTAGATGATGCAGATGCAAAATCATCTTATTCATATCCAAAAAAACCTCATTAGGTTTCATATGGAACACAAAATCTTTATGCCCCACACCCCCCCCCTTAGGGATTCCCATGGTAACCTTATCCCGTAACTACCACTAATCAATAAAACCATTAAACATCTAGAAAATGAACCTCTTGTACTTAAAATTTATAACATTGACATAGGAGGTATCACTCCCACCATCACTTATAATGGATCCATATATCCCACTTTACATCTTAGAAAATTTAGTAACCTTTATAAAGTTTGGGTTAAGCTTAACAACTTTACCACTACCAAACTATTAACTAAAACACTCTCAAGAAATGATTGGGTTAAGCTTAACACCTTTTTTACTACTAAACTATTATCTAAAACACTCTTAGTAGATTATTTATATTGGTTCAATCAATTAACAACCCACTATATCACTAGCCTTGAAGACTTGGTCAACTCACTAGTCCAAGAATTCTAAACTAGTGATCTTCCCAAGAACAACTTAGCCCACTTTATAAATTGTAAACAACTCAAAAATGAAATAGCATAAGCCTTTATCAAATGATGGAAAAACTCATCTAATAAATTTGAGCATAATATGGTGAATGATAACCTCTTCCACCTATTCACTATTGCTTAATGCCCCAAACTACAATATCAGGTTAGAAATCTCTCTCCAAAAACTTTGGAAGAATCTCTTGACCAAGCCAAATGACAATAATTACTCATGTGTCAATTCAAACCACCTCAACCTATAATGTGCACTCATATGCTAATTAAAAATAAAAACCATCATGCCACCAACGATGGCGTTAATTATTCCTATGACACTATTTATATCATCTAGGCAATTGCTCTAAACAATGCCATGAAGCATGCCCCCCTACAAATAACACTCCTACTCCCACATTTTCTCAACCCAACCACACTAATGTGCCCAAGCCATTATCCTTATCAGAACTTCAAAATTGTCTTCCAAGACCTCTACCATGAGATCTTGACCCCACTCATCCCATGAAATCATGGTATGATCTAAACAATTTTTGTTGGTTTCATGTAAGTTAGGGCCATTCTCATGAGACTTGTAGAGAATTACAATATTTATATGGATTTTCTTCTTGGTCCTAACTTGGATCATGAGACCCTTGTTTAAAAGCATCAACAATCTTATGACATATCTTTTAAATTTCATGAAATGCAAAATAAAAACCAAGCTAATACTCATCTTTCTATATATAAAGATCATATTCCTAACCACCAAGATAACATAGACAAACCTACTCCTAAAAATAATGTTGAAAGTATTATAGACCTCACTACCAATGATGAAAATGTGGTCAATATGACTAACATGAGAATATTAGTTGTTTTTATTGACTCCAATCCAACACCTATGCATCCCATCTCTTAATTTTTCTACATCATTCAAGACACATCCTCATCCCATATAATAGAATTGGGGAAGAGGAAATTGTAACCATTCAAGCTTCACCTCTAAACACTCCACTTGATTCTACCTCTCATACCATTTCTACTCTTCCCCCAGCATTCACACAACAAGATAACATACCACAAACTTCTAATAGCATTTCTTCTAACCAAACACAAGAAACACTTCAACCAACCACCACATCACCTACAATAACTCAACCCATTTATAATCAACCTAAATCAACTACACCTTGACAAAACAAGTTAAATTTTACTTCTAAACCTCCTTCTTAGGAGATCTTGCAACACCACATGCCTATATCTAAAAATCCCCCCATGGTTTATGATGAATGGATCCCATTGCAAAACTTTCTCATCTATCATCTCAAATACCTTTCTTAGAATCAATGAGAACTTATCCCCATCATAGAAACCATCTAATAAAATTGTTGTTCAAAATAAATATCCCTCATCCTCCCCTTATAGGATTCAAATCTACCTTATTTAGATCTAAAGATAGTATAATTTAAAAATGTGAAGAGATGTATATCTATGTTGATGAAATAGTAGACACTTCTCTCTTACTTAAGTTACATATTGCTTCCATGATTCTCGATGAGATACTGCTTCATGCAAATGATCCTCCTTTATTCATTAGCATCCAAATTGATTATATCTAAGTTAAGCATGCCTTAATTGATGAAGGTTCAAGTACTTGTGTTACCTCCCTTGACTTCATTAAGACACTTGGATATTCAAAATGCAACCTTAAATCTACACATAGTACATTTCAAGGATAAGACAAGAGATAAATGCCTCCTCTAAGTTGTGTTTGCCTTCCTATTATCATTCCTCATGTTACTGCTCATGTGAAATTTATGATCTTTAACTTTCCATTTTCTTATAGCATATTACTTGGTTGACCTTGGACTCATCATATGAGAGCAGTCACCTCATCTGCATGCCAATGCATCAAATTTACCCATAATGGAGTTATTTACAAGATTCAATGAGACACAAACCCTTGGAATTTTGAATAATTCCAAGAATGTGGTGTCTTTAAAATACCTACCCTTGAACCTTTGTATAGTGTTCCATTTTGGGAATCCCAAATTTTCAACTATCTAATCAATTCCACTTGAGGTTATAATGGTCACCTAAAATTAATATGGAACATTCCACCTAACCTCTTAGATTTTGATGATGATGAACTAGATGAGATAAGTCTCAAGATCAAAACCTCTTATTTCTCCTCACATCATCACCCAACATCCTCCTTCTTTGAAAAATTGATCCTATCAACCACCTACTAACAACATACCCATTTTTTTAACTAAAATCAGACACTATATCCATCACACTTATTTTGATGAAAAAGTCATTCTTACATGTGCCATCAACTTGCATACACCTAACTATGATGATGGTTATGATTTAGACAACTCTTTTTTAGCCAAATTTGTCCAGGCTAGAAATATAGAAATTCTTTGATATCACTCTTCATTATTTCAGTCTTTTCATTCATTTTTTTGCATTACTTCCTTTATATCACCTAAAAATAGTATTTATACTATTTGTCATAGGGTAGAGATGGACCACTCACATGGTATGGCTCTAGTCATAGTAGATCACCTTAGGAGTATGCTCATGGATCATGCCATGATAGGACCTTATCATTTTTTCAGATACCATGACCCTTATAGTCTACTTCCTCTAAAGATGTTAGCCACTATACTTAAACCTATTGCACAACCAACCTTACCTATCAATGATCCTATTCCACTTTTAGTTCCAGCCCCACCTTTCCTTGGTGATCACCTTATTCCTTTACCTTAACTTGATCCCATGCCCACCCAATTTGTAGATCAGTGTTATTATGACAGCCACAAAGTTGTCAATCATTAGACCAAAGATTTCTAGTTATTTTAGATTCCTCAGGCTTCTCCTTCCACCCATCCAGCTAGTAGGCCTCCAAACCCTACTAATAAATGTATTTGTTATTTTTACATGATAGATAACCTCTCTTCCACTCATTGATAGAAACTTAGGTAATATATTCGCATATTGCACCTAGCCCTTGCTCAATCTAAAAATAAGATTATACCTCCTTCTAAGCTATTACTAGAGTATATTCATAAATACGGGGAAGTATATTATCTTTGAAACTAGTGTGGTACACATCATACTAATTAATGTCAAGTTATCCAGTGGCATATTTGTGATTTTTTATATTTAAAACCTACACCAATCATTTCTCCTTCTACAAGTTGGCCATATAAGAAGGCTCTTCCTTCTCCATAGGTTACGCCTCCTTCCTACCCCAAAAATATTATTCCCATCAAGACATATATTATTTGCATTGAGTATCATACTCACAAGATACCACATGAGAATTACTCCTTTTTAGTTACACCTACCTTTTCAATTGAGGTGTTATAGAAGGAAGTCTTTTCACAACTTTCTACAAATATTAATGAGACTCTAACTAGCATCAAAATTCATCTTCATAAAGATGTTTCAGATGTTATGGATAATTTTTGTGGTCAAATATATTAGTATTTATGAACATGACATGGTGTTCTTTCACATTTTTCTACTTTATGATTTGGTTTGGATTTGTAATCTATATTTATATATCTTATACACTTGACTATGTGTGAAATATGGTTTCACTTATCTATTTTATATGGATCATTATATTATGTTTTATGTGTTTCATATGATTTCATTGTCTCTCACCTTTTATTATGGATTTTTATCCTTATTTTCATGAATAAAAAAGTATGTTTATGATTTCAATTATTTCATGGATTCTTTTCATTTTTACAATGACTATTTGTTATCTTGTTACACTAAAAAATTAGATAATTATTATTGTGACTTGGTTATATAACTTTGAATCCCTTAGTATTCTATCTCTATCATATGATCAGTTAGCAAACAAGACTTCTCATTATAATACTACCATATACCAATCTATCTTAGATCTTTTTTCTTCCTTTATGTCCCTTTCACATATTAAGCATACATACAGTTAAAACTTGAGATTACATACTGGCTCATAAGTAAGTCTAAGTGTTTACTCGGTCATATCTTTAGTTACTTAGTCTTATTTAAACCAAAGTCTAAAGATCATTTATGTGTATCACTTTTATCACTCATGTAGGTTATTCCAAATCTATATGGAGTAGGAATCATAAAAGCCATAAAAATTTTAAAATCCAAATCATTTAAACAAAAGGCAATGATTCAAAAGGAAATATACCAATTCAAAAGTCTAATCACACCAAAAGATATGATTCATAACATATCTCATATCCCCAATCAAAACTGAAACTCCACAATTAGCCTCATGATAGATCTAAGGTCCATAGGGGTGTGATAGGCTAATAGATTGGGATAGGAGAATTTTAAAAAAAACTATAAGTGTTATCTACTTTCTCACACATTTACCCAATCTTCACAATAAACTGATGGATTTATAAGAGGTCCTGAGGCATGGAGAAATTTTTTTGGGAAGATAGGTCCATTATACTTTTCTTGTTCATATAACCTTCATGAATTAATCTTAGTATCTCACTTATTTTCCTATACAACTTTGTGCTTTTTATGAGTAGGAATATTTTGTATTTTGATGGTGACTAGACTCTTAGTGTCTCTTCTTTGTACCCAGTATGTCTCATATTTCCTAAGGTCTACTCATAGATGCCTATGTCATGTTTTTTACAATATTTGTTTTATTACAGAAATCCTAATATTTTCCCTTGAGGAATAGTATTTTTTTAATTAATCATTCTCCCTAGGGTTTCCCTTTGTGAATTGTAGTGTAATACCATGGATAGGACTAAGCTCTCCTAAAAAATTACCACAATAAATCATTTTTTTATTTTTTCCCATGTTACCATTCACCTCATTGGTGTTCACCATGTGAGTTTCAATGTAATACCATAGATAAGACCATGCTCTCCTCACAAATGATCACATTAAAAACATCTTTAAATTATTCCCACATGTGTTTCCACCTCATTGTTGTTCCGTTTGTGAGTTTTAGTGTAAGACCATGGATAGGACCAGGCCCTCCTCACAAAATATTCCAATACCCAATTCAAACTATAACCAAGTCATAATAAAATTAAATACTTCAAATTTGAGATCATTTGTGTTACATTATGAGTTACAAATCATTGACATACTTTCCATCTTGATTTAGTTGCTTTATGCTTACTTTATAAACACTTCACTTTTAGCTTCTTATTTTATGATTGCATGTATGTTTACAACCATTTTATTAAATTACTCATACTTCTCATCTTGATTTAGTATGATTAATTTGATTTATACTTACATTTTATTTTTATTTTCATACTTCCCATCTTGATTTAGTATGATTGATTGAATTTATTGTTTATTTATTTTTATACCATTTGGTTTTCATGTGTCTTCTAATTTATTACAAATTTTCATACTTCCCAATGTGATATAGTATGACTTTTATTTTAGTTTAGTCTAGATAAAATCTTTTTACATGGATTGAAAACATTTGTTACCCTTTTACTTTACCATTTTGGTTTATTATACTTATTCATCTGGTTTTTTTACACATTTTCACTGTGATATAGAGTACATTTATTTTGATTATTTATACTTTTCCAAATCATTTTAACTATTTTATTTTTAACCATGCATATGTATCACATAATTCTAGCAAAGAAAACATACACCACATATTTCCCATAACATTGTTGGAAATATTGTCATTGATGTCAAAGGTCTAGCATTATTAATGATAAAGGTCCCATTGCATTTAATGATATTTTTAATAGTTATATCTTGGCTAATGTGTGTTAATATTTATTTAATATTAACAAATATATTTTGGTTTCATATAAGACAAAAGAAGGGCCCATGGAGAATTCAAAGAGTCACGAGCTAAAGACAAAATAAGAATGGGATGCATTTTTCCATGAAGAGTCATCTTGGGGAATTCCAAGAGTCACCAAGTGAAGACAAAAGAGGAAGGGCACAATTTCTCATGAAGGGACACTTTGAGGAATATGAAAATTCACCAAGATAAAGACAAAAGAGGAAATGATGCTTTTGCTTATGAAGGGTCACCACATGACTTTTCAAATGCAAGGATACAAAGGGTCATACAATTTTTGCACCATTTTCTATGAGGATTGAAGGGTCACAAAGGGGGAAGGCCAAAGGTCATTTGGAAAGCTATAAATAAAGGCTTGAGAAGCCATATGTAAGGTGTGTGAGATAGAGTATGATTTGTATTTGTTATGTCTAGCTTAGAAGAGAAAAGGAGAGAGAGGAAAGACATATTGTAATGAACTATCATTTATTGAGATAGAAACATTAAAATATAGTTGTGGGGTATACACAAAAGGGGTTGGTGCTCAATGAAGGGGTTGGTGCTCCTATGGGTTACTGCTCATGAATTATTGTTATGTTGGTGCTCAGCAAAGGGGTTGGTGCTCATATAAGTTGGTGCTCACAAATAGTTATTATGTTGGTGCTCAGCAAAGGGGTTGGTGCTCCTATAAATTGGTGCTTGTGAATATTATAGTTTGAGTTGGTGCTCATTCATATACTTGAGATTGTTTTCCATGGTTTTTCCCACATTGGATTTCCATGTTAAATCTGGTGTCTCTCTCTATCTTGTGTGGTGCTTATTATATTAGTTTTATTTCATATCTTGAATGTATGTTAAAGTGGAATTTGATTAAAAGAAAATTTTATAAGATTTATGATATATAGATTCAACCCCCCTCTCAATATATCATGTGCTTAACAATTGGTATCAAAGTAGGTTCTTTTTTGAAAAAGTTTTACAGCTTGAAGATAGATCGAGAAAGCACAAGATGGCCAAACAGCTAAAGAAGGAAAATTAAGAGTTTAAATCTATGGTCAAGGCTCTTAAGGAATAGGTGTGTATATTGAAGTCTAAGATGGTTATAGAATCAAAAAAAAATAAGATATTTATTCAGGATCTTAAGAATCAACTAGAGGTTACAAGTTCAAGTTTGAAATCAAAAGAAGAAGAGATTTTATTCATGGATATACATGAAGATGCCTCTACAAGTAAAATTACACATGATCAAGAAGAAGAGGATGAAGTTGAAGTGAATCTAGAAGGAGAACTCATTTGTACCTTAGAAGAGTTAAAAGTTATTGAAAAGAAAAATCAAAGATTGAAGCACTAGATCGAGAAAAAGAAAAGGAGTCAAAGGAAATAATTGAAGATTTACAAGAAAACTTTGAAGAATCCAAGAAGAATGAAGAAGATCTAATGGCACAATTAAAGATAGTAAGAAAATAATGTGAAAGGTATGTTATTGAAATTGCTTCTTTAAAAATAGATCTTGATAAAACAAATAAAGTAATCAATGATAGAGCAACCAATGATTCAAAATTTGAGAATAACACTAATATGTTGACTAAGATATTAGAAAGCCAAAAATTAATATCAGATAAAACAAGAATCTGATTTGAAAATAAAAAGAGCTATGTTGAAGCTCTTACAAAAGAGGAAACAAAAGGGGAAGAATTGAAGAATACAGAGGACATCTCAAATAAAGAAGGCTGGAGGGAACAAAGCTACAAAGGCAATCAAGTCATAGATACACAAACATGTCCTATTTTTATGGTTACTATTTTTATTGTAATGGATATGGTCACAAGAAATTAGAATGTAAAAAAAGAGCTAACAATTTCAGAAATAAGGAAAAGTAAAGTCATGTAGAGTCAAGTAAAAGATACAACTCTTTTGCTCCTCTATCAAGATTTGATGAAGAGGCCATAATATGTTACAAATATAACAAATTTGGACACATAGCTCAGTACTATAGAAGTGTGTTTGAATCAGTCAAGAAGGACCAGAGTTTCAAGTCTCCATTCATTAAGAAGAAGGTTCAGACATGTTCATGGCAGAAGAAACAACCTAAAGATTCTATGTTGGTTCAGACAACTTCACTTACAATAAATGAATAAAATCCATGGTTCATTAACAGTGGATGTTCAAGGCACATGATAAGAGATAAGAGCAATTTCATAACCTTGAAGAAGATCAATGGTGGCACAATGAAATTTGGAGACAATACTACTGCTAGAATTGTTCAAAAAGGTACACTAAGTTTGGATAATGGTAGAACTAAAACTAAAAATATTTTATATGTAAAAGGTCTTACGCATAATATTTTGAGTGTAATTCAAATGTGTGATTAGAGGCACACACTAAATTTTTATACAGAAGGTAATGAAATTAGAAGAAAAGATTCAGATGTATTGGTTGCAGATACTCAGAGAATAGGCAATAACTTGTATATGCTATCAGACATCAAAGGTCAAAAATGTTGTTTGAGTCAGATTGAAGAAATTTGGCTATGGCATAGGAGAATGGGGTACATAAATTTTGACAATCTTGTCAACATCACCAAAAATAAAGCAGTCAGAAATCTTTCAAAGATTACAAAGCCATCTGACACGCTTTATGGACCCTGTCAACATGGGAAGCAGGCTAGAAGGTGGTTCAAAACAAAAGAGTATTTAACCACTCATATGCTAGATCTTATTCACACTGACCTATGTGACCCTATGAGGACTCAAAGTACTCAAGGTTATAAATATTTCATGTTGCTTATTGATGATTTTTCACGTATGACTTGGCTAATGTTTTAAAAAAAAAATCAGAAGATTTTAGACATTTCAAATCATTCAAAGCATTAGTTGAAAATGAAACTAGTTTGAAGATTAAGTGTCTAAGATCATATCGAGGAGGACAATTCATGTCAGATCAATTTATTGAGTTTTGTGAAGATCATGGAATAAAGAGACATTATTCAACAGTCAGAACTCCATAGCAAAATGGAGTAGTTGAACGAAAAAATAGAATAGTTTAGGAGATGGTAAGGATAATGCTAAATGAATCCAAGATAGTAGATAAATATTGGAGAGAAGTAGTTAATACAATAGTACATATTCAAAATAGAGAATTATTAAGATTCAATAGTGACAAGACTCCTTATGAGCTATGGAAAGACAAAATAGCAACAGTTGATAATTTCAGAGTTTTTAGAAACAAATGCTTCATAAAAAGAATAGATGAAAAACTTGATAAGTTTGAATCTAGAGAAGATGAAGGTATATTTCTTGGTTATTCTTGAAAAATCAAAGGCTATAAATGTTATAACAAAAGAACCAAGAAAATTGTTAAAAGTGCAAGTGTCAAGATAGAAGAAGATGGAACACAAAGAATCAGTGATCCAGTAGACATTCCTAAAATCATTGAAGAGAAAGGCTTTGAAAAATAAAATGAAGATGAGGAGAAGGAGAAAAAGGGCACCAAACTCCATCCAAATATGTTTAGAGAAATCATAATGAAAGTGACATCATCAGAGACATAAATGAAGGAATTCATACCAGAAGAATGATGGTAAGTGAATCTGAGCAAGTTAATTTCTCTTTGTTATCTAAAATTCAGCCTAGAACCTTTTTAGAAGCTAGACATGATGAGCATTGGGTTAAGGATATGGATGAAGAATTAAATCAAATATAAAATAATGATACTTTGGAATTAGTGCCTAGAATAAAAGATCACAATGTGATAGGAATAAAATGGGTTTATAGAAATAAGTTGAATGAAAATGGAGAAGTGACCAAAAATAAAGCAAGATTAGTATGTAAAGGATATGCTCAAATTGAGGGAATAGATTTTGAAGAAACTTTTACACCAGTGGCAAGGTTAAAGGCTATTAGAATGTTTCTTGCATATGCAGTGTTTAAAAATTTCAAAGTGTTTTAGATGGATGTCAAATCTGCCTTTCTAAATGGGAATCTTGAAGAAGAGGTCTACATTGAGTAGCCTGAGGGATTTATTCTCTCAAATATTAGTAACCATGTATGCAGATTAAAGAAAGTATTGTATGAATTGAAACAAGCTCCCAGAGCTTGGTATGCAAGACTTGATAAGTACCTGCAAGATCAAGGATTCAAGAAATGATTTGCTGATAGTAATCTTTACATCAAAATAGAAGGTGAGCATCAATTGATTATTATGGTATATGTTGATGATATCATTTTTGGAGGAAATATTGAAAAAATGACAAAAACAAATTTGATAGAATGCAAAAAGGATTTGAGATGTCTATGCTTGGAGAATTCTCATTTTTCTTAGGATTGCAAATATTTCAATAAAACAAATAAATTTTCATATCTCAAAGTAAATATGCCAAGGAAATGTAAAATAAATTTGGTTTTGAGGATTTTGCACTAGTTGGCACACCTATGTGTATAGGAAATAAGATGAGCAAAGATGAAGATTCACCTATTGTAGATCAATCTTTGTATATATCTATGATTGGTAGTATTTTATATTTGACAGCATCGAGGCCAGACATTATGCATGTAGTAGGTATGGTTGTAATATATCAGTCATCTCTAAAAGATAGTCATGTTCAGTTGATGAAGAGAATATTCAAAATATCAAGGGGACATTAGATTATGGATTATGGTATCCCACAGGTAGAGATTTCACTTTGGTTGCTTATACAGATTCAGATTGGGTAGGATGCTTGGATGATAAAAAGAGTACAAGTGGAGGAGCTTTCTTCTTTGGTGATAGCTTAGTATCATGGCTAAGCAAGAAGCAAAATTCAATATCACTTTCTACAGCTGAATCAAAATATATTACAGCAATATTGTATTGTACTCAAGTGCTTTGGATGAAGAAAACTTTGGAAGATATCAAGGTAAAGTATAATGAACTTATTTCCACTTTTTGTGATAACACAAGTGCTATAAATATTTCAAAGAATCCATTAATGCATTCAAGAACAAAACATATTCCCATTAGATGTCACTTTTTGAGAGAGCAAATTATAGATCAACAAGTTAAGATGGAATATATCAGTACTACAGAGTAAATTATAGATATTTTCATAAAGGCACTACCAAAAGACACATTTGAGTATTTGTGATAGAAGTTGAGAGTAATTTATTTTACTTCCTACCATTGAAGTTTAGCATCAGTTGAGGGTGATCTAAGTGTTAGCTCTAGGTAGGCCCTTTGCCATTGATGTCAAAGGGGGAAAATAAAAGGTAAAGGTATAGATGTAGAAATAGGTATAGGTGGTTACAATAATGAGGAGTTACTATATATTTTTAGATGATAGTATGTGCAGGTTTCAGGATGTGGCAATTTTAGGATTGAGGTTGTCATCAATGACAAAGGGGGAGATTGTTGTAAATATTGTCATTGATGTCAAATGTCTAGCATTATTAGTGATAAAGGCCCATTGCATTTAATGATGTTTGTAATAGTCATATCTTGGCTAATATGTGTTAATATTTATTTAATATTAACGAATATATTTTTGGTTGCATATAAGATAAAAGAAGGGCCCATAGAGAATATAAAGAGTCACAGGCTAAAGACAAAAGAAGATTGGGATGCATTTTCCCATGAAGAGTCATCTTGGGGAATTCCAAGAGTCACCAAGTGAAGACAAAAGAGGAAGGGCATAATTTCTCATGAAGGGACACTTTAAGGAATATGAAAAGTCACAAAGATAAAGACAAAAGAGAAAAAGATGCTTTTGCTTATGAAGGGTCACCACATGACTTTTCAAATGCAAGGATATAAAGGGTCATGCAAGTTTGGCACCATTTTCTATGACGATTGAAGGGTCACAAAGGGGGAAGGCCAAAGATCATTTAAAAATCTATAAATAAAGGCTTGAGAAGCCATTTGTAAGGTGTGTGAGATAGAGTATGATTTGTATTTTTTATATCTATTTTAGAAGAGCAAAGGAGAGAGAGGAAAGAGATATTATAATGTACTATCATTTTTAGAGATAGCAACATTAAGAGATAGTTGTGTGGTATACACAAAATGGGTTGGTGCTCCTATGGGTTGGTGCTCATGAATTTTTGTTGTGTTGGTGCTCAAAAAAGGGGTTGGTGATCTTGTGGGTTGGTGCTCATGAATTATTGTTGTGTTGGTGCTTAGCAAAGGGGTTGGTGCTCCTGTGAGTTGGTGCTCACAAATAGTTGATGTGTTGGTGCTTATCAAAGGGGTTGGTGCTCCTGCAAGTTGATGCTTGTGAATATTATAGTTTGAGTCAGTGCTCATTCATATACTTGAGATTGTTCTTCATGGGTTTTCCCACATTGGGTTTCCATGTTAAATCTGGTGTCTCTCTCTATCTTGTGTGGTGTTTATTATTTCAATTTTATTGCATATCTTGAATGTATGTTGAAGTGAAATTTGATTAAAGGGAAAGTTTATAAGATTTATGATACACTGATTCACCCCCTCTCTTAGTATATCTTGTGCTTAACAAACATATATAAAAAAATCCAAATACATGTGCTAGAAAGGAAATATATCCATACATCCACATAAAAATACAAGTAAAAATAATGAATCAATGAAATTTAAATATATATATCATGATTTTTATAAAATACAATATCTATAGCTCTAAGTCTATACTCCATCATGTATATTTTGTGGCCTAGCCAAACTACCCATGGATGCATGTGACTGGCCTCTCTGAATGATGCATTGTAAAGAGGTAATATATGATTTCAAGCTAACAATTTGACTTTGTAAATTGTCCACTTTAGCTTATACCTATCCTAACTATATCATGGTTTTCATGTGTATAACTTGCTCTTATGGTAAGGCCTAACAAACCTAAGCCTCTCCCACCAGTCTAAACCAACCAACATGAGTTGGGGAAGATGAAAGCACAGGATCAACCAAAATGGTAGGGTCATAATGTGCAAGTACCCCATCCAAAATATCATGATGTGCATCCATAATCAGGGCTTCCCATCTAATCTCCTCTATAATAGTATATGTAAAACTAAAAACTAAACATACATAAAATCTCATGTATATATATATATATATATATATATATATATATATATATATGTATATATATATATATGTATGTATGTACATATATATATGTATATATATATATATATATGTATGTACATATATATATGTATATATATATATGTATATATATATATATGTATATATATATATATATATATGTATATATATATATACATATATATATATACATATATGTATATACATATATATATATGTATATGTATATGTATATATATATGTATATATATATGTATATATATATATATATGTATATATATATATATATATATGTATATATGTATATATATATATATATATATATATATATATATATATATCTCAAATCATCACCTATCATAAACAAATGTAAGTAGTGTTTTATATCAAAAACTTAAACCAAATCAAAACATTTCTCATTAGTGGCAATATTATTGACCATGGTTTTATGATCTGCTCACCTGTCAAGCACCTCCTCCATCAACTACCTCCACACAAATGCAAAATTGAGAGTCACCACTAGATCCCATTGTGGTCCCATCCTCAGTGGCCTCTCTATAGACTAGCTATGTCTTGTAGCCAATATGGGATCACCCTGTGTGAATACCAATGCCTATCTCTCTTTTTATCGATGGTGTTTCCATCTTAGATGAGATTGTGGTAATTACTATTGCCCTTACTATGCTCCCACACTTGCATCCCCTACATCCACATCCATGAAATCATCTCCCCTATGATTCACCACCTCCTACTATCATGCCTAACCTATCCATGGTCTTGTTTATTGAGACCTAAAAACATGTATCTTGATTGGCACCCCCACACCTCCTCTCCCTCTCAGCTCTCTAGCATGTCATGCCAAATAAGTAATAACTACTAGAGGGGACATTTTATGTGGAAATCCTAACTATTCAAGTAAATGATCCACTAAATATGCCTCCACCCATGAAGTATAATCACTCATGATCTGCACACGCACTAAACTAGTAACAACAGTGGCCTAAATCAGCCATATGGAAATAATATGAGTGTAAGGCTGCCACACTATATGACCTCATGTGATAGTATGGAAAGTTGGAACATGGGGCATGACATGCACTACATGGTCTTACCTTTATCACATAGCTGAAGTAACCTATCATCAATTTCATGGAGTAACCCAACCAAAAAATACATAGAGAATATTTCATAGATCCATGCACCCAAAAAAATGATCAGGCCTATCACCTTCTACCCATAGATCAGTATCCCATACACATCATGCATGAGATGGACCCAAATGATAGAGATAAGATTATACAATGCACCCTGATCTAGGATGGACTAACATAAGGCTATCGCATACTGTGGTACCTTACCATCTGACTTGTGACACAACACTTGTGTTGTCATAAGTCCTATCAAGGACTTTTAAATCTCTAAAATGGTCATAATATAAACATAAAATAAGCTAATAAGTATACCAAGATAGATCCTATCCGAACATATCACCCACTAGGCTAGGTCTCATATCTCATCATCTGGCTATGTTCTATCACATATTATTAGAGTCCAAATAATAGGAAGTCTAAGCAATACATGGACATCCTCCAAGGTGATCACCACTTCTATAGTATCCCCCTTCACCTCCCCTCAAAAAGTTTTGGTCAATTATTCCCATGCTCCTGTGAATATGATAATGAGATCAACACTCAGTGGGATCCATCTCATCTCCATAATGTCTCCAAAACCTAAAGCAACTAGCTGAGCTTTATCCATGTCTGACAAACACTCCAATAAATTTGATAATCATGATGCATCCATTAGACACTAAGATATTTTTTTCCTCTAAAAAACATCAAACAATAAAGAATGTATTAGATATCAATGTCATAATAACAAAATACATTATTAAATATTCTCAAAAAACTACAAATTAACTTCTTCATTAGCTTGTTTGGTTTTATTTATCTTAATTTCCCTTTTTCCTACATAATCAACCCATTTAATACTAGATTGACCCTGTTACATTTCTACCATACTCCATTTACATTTTGTTACATAGTCAAACCATTCTTATAGTCATTATCAACTAGTTTAATACTAAATTGGCCTCTTTCCACTCTTAGCATTATATATCAACCTTATACTACAAATTTGACCTCTTTCAACAAACTACATCGATAACATAGTATAAACTACATTGTCCAAAAGGTACTATGTCAATCATTTCCTTGTTTCTAACTGGATCGACCCTCTACTACACACTCGGCCACCTCCAATGATACTACTTCAATCTAGTGTTATGCAGTTGACCTCCCTTAAAATTATCTCACCTTAAAAATTGAGTCAACAGGGCCAACTATGTTCTTTGATTACCATGAATTTTTTACCATTTTTCATAAATGCTTTAGGCATTTATTGGTCTAATCTTTTCCTACCTAGTACCTTGTTCTACCCCTAGTCTACCTAAAAATTTCCTAGGGTCATTTTTGGTGTATACATTTCACCTAACATCTATTTTTCTATATTTAGCTTAATTTTAATCAAAAATATAAAATTAATGCTTTAATTACCTAAATTGCATGTGTCACGGCCACTAGGCATCCTCCACATCATAGCTGTCGTCTCCTCACCATGATCACTTTCCAGGCTCAAGTTGGGTCTCTCATAGTAATATTTTATTATAATAGTAAAATAAAAAATGAATTCATTTTCACCCTATTTATATTTACTATTCAAAATTATTTACCTGTCAATTATTTACACTCAGATTCTATTTTTTGACCATAAATTTATTTTTACTAGTTCTTTTTCTGAACCACAAGATGTTCTAGAATCTTGACATCATAGATAATCTTTTCACATATTACATGGATATTTTGTAAAATAATAAAATTTTCACTTATTTTTAAAGGTTCTCCTAGTGTTCCCTACATTGGACACCTTCACGTTTCTCTCACTTCCTTCCTTTTCTACAACATTAAAGTAAGTAAAGGCATATATTTCTCAATTGTGTCCTTTCATTTATCGTATTCACTTCTTACTATAATTTATTTATCTTCAATTTTGGATGTTGTTATGTTCTTTTACTGAAGCACCATCCCATGTTACACCTACATAACACATGATCAACTTCGAGTGGGGCATATGTATACACATAATATTTTAAAACTTTATCAATAATTGATGCATTTTTTCTTGAAAAACCCATCGAGTCTCAATATTTCTAAGTGCATGCCTTAAAGGGTGCACCAAGAAAGGGGTGAGAAACCCATTGGTGCTTCACAAGAGTATTATCCCCTATACCACCATTTTCAACCAACACAAACCTTCTTACACACTTCCCTAAGATTTGACACATCCCTTACACACTCTTCCAAGTTAGTCATAGCCCTAAACAATCCCTACCTAAGCCAAAAACTCTTTTTGACATTTAATGAATAAATTCAGCCTAGGCTAACCCTGTATTTAAAACACATTAGCATGTTACAAGACTAGGTTGGCCTTATTTGACCTGGTTCGAGACCTAGATTGCTTTTATTAATTAATGATACGATGTCAATTAGGATGACTTTATCATCAAAACTTTCAAAAAGGTTTAGGGTTAGATCCATCCATATATACACATTCTTTCCACCATTTCTTAGAGAGAAATAAGAAGAATAACATTATTATTGTGCATCTTCTTATCCACCATTCTACTTGAGGATTCATTTTCTTAGGGTTTTACCATTGAAAAGAATAATCTTATCTTGTGAAAAATTGGAATTTACTAGGAGGTGTTTGGCTAAACTATAGTCCATCGTCTATCCTTAGCTTCTTCAACATATACAATAATCTTTGGCAAAACACCATTGGCCAAGGGAGAGATTGAGGCTTTATGGGTTTGTATTCAAGGTAAGTATTCCTAACCTTTACTCCTTGTTAAAATAGATAGATTTTCATTTTTTATCTTATATGCTTCTCTCTCCATGCATTAGGATTTTTTATACATTTGATTAAGTATAGATCTTCTATGAATATTTACTTTTATGTTTATTACACCCATTTTATGCCACAATATTTGGTGCGTACTACGTTAGATTTTAATTTAATTTGCATTTACTTTGTGAATATATAAATTATAGGACCTAGCTATGATTATCACATGGTGTTGATTGACTAGAGGCTTTGGAACCCTCTTTAGTGATATCATTTTCTTAGGGTTTTACCATTGGATAGAATAATCTTTTCTTATGAAAACTTGGGATTCACTAGCAGGTCTTTGGCTAAACTATAGTCCATCATCCATTTGCAACCAACACAAACTTATCCTATACACTTCCCTAAGCTTTGCCACCTCCTTTAGACACTCTTCCAAGCTATTTGACCTATGTTGACCCTATATTTCAAACATATTATCATGTTATGGGATTAGGTTAGCATTGATCAACCTAATATAGGATCTAGCTTACTTTTATTAATTAGTGATATAGGGTTGATTGGGCTAACTTTATTGGTTAAACTTTCAAAAGGGTTTAAAATTAGATCCAACTATATATACACATTATTTTTTCTATTTCTTAGAGAGAGACAAGAATAATAAAATTATTATTGCACATCCACTTATCTACCATTCTACTTGAGGAGTCATTTGCTTAGGGTTTTACCATTGGAGAGAAGAATGTTTTCTTGTGCAAACTTGGGATTCACTAGGAGGTCTTTGGCTAAACTATAGTCCATTGTCCATCCTTATCTTCTTCAACATACACAAAAATATCTTACAAATCATAATTGGCCAAGGGAGAGATTAAAGCTCAGTGGGTTTGTCTTCAAGGTAAGTATTCTTAAACTCTTACTCATTGTTAAAGTAGATATATTTACATTTGTTATTTTATATGCTTAATATTTTCTATACATTGGATTAAGTATATATCTTCTATGCATGTTTAATTTTATTTTTATTACCCACATTTTATGCTACAAGATTTGGTGAGCACTAGGTTAGATTTTAGTTTACTTTGCATTTACTTTTTGAATATATAAA